>JAHRHJ020000121.1:0-540416 GCA_019776745.2 Taxus chinensis
CATCCGTGAAGAACATGACGCTTCCAATCGAGAGCCAACGGAACGAAGCGAGCACAACAAAGAGATCCGTACGAAAATCAACGTCGCCTTCCCATTGCAATCACATGAGCTCAAAGGAGAATTCAACGCAACGAACAAGGAGAGCCAAGGAGAACACCAATGGCAAAAATTTTATAACATGCACTCATAGCCCGCATAATCTTCGGCAATGACACCGATACACAGGATGGGACAGAATTCTTCCGTTCACCTATGAATCGGTTGTCACTCTATTAGAGGAGGAAAACCCATCCGTTGACAACTTGGCCAATAGAGGGCTGCCCACATTATCATCGAACCGTATATACCATCAAGGAATCAACACAAGCACAACCGACAGCACCCAATAAATTAGGCGTGCTAATGAGAGGCAAAACCCACGTGTTCCGAAGAAAACTCCAAGAACGGTGGGATATTTGCGTAATACATGTCACGTCCGTTACTAGGTGGATGTGGGTTAGACGGAAATTTCGACAGCCCTAACAATGGCCCGAGGCCAAAGCTCAGACTGACCCGAAAGACCACGTCAATTTAACTCCATCCACTCTTGGCAGACGATAAGAACAAATGCGAGCTGAGCAAGCTTTTCCGAGAGTCCGCTACATAGCGTAGTGGCAAAAACATCGAATGACCAACCTCTATCCATAGTAGTTCTAAGTAAAAGGACCTGTCGCGCGACGGATAAGGATACGGATGACAAAAACATTCACTTTTTTTTGCAGCAGCTAGATTAGCTCGCCGGCACGCTCGGCGACGATCTCGTTTTGTCAAAAGTTCACGATCGCGGATTGCCCACGTTGAGCCATGGCGCGCTCAGAAAACCTCCAATCAAAAATAATATTGTCTTGTGGCTCCGCAAGACTTTTGCACAAGATTATAATTCAAAACGCTCAGTTTTAATGTACCTCGCAAAGGTCATTGCTCGATGCAAATATTCCCATTCGCCTCACTATCGGACTCGCCAACATAAGGTACAAGCGAAAAACATCACAAGAGCAACGCCCACCCATAGTAGTTGTAAGTAAATAGGCCTGTCAAGCGACGGATAAGGATCCGAACGAGAAAAACATTCATCCTTTTAGTTCGTAAACCAGCCAGACCACGCGCTCGGTATGTCCCAATGTGGGCGATTTTTGAATGCAAGTGTTGAGCCATGGCGCGCTCACTAACGCTGAAACCAAATCGGTGTTTTAATGTTTCCGACGTCTCACCGCGCAAGATTTTGCACAAAGTTATTTTCGCCAACATAGATTAGCTCGCCGCAAACATAGCCATACGGCTCACCGACCGACTCGCCAACATTGGGTACAAGCAAAATCATCCGACGAACAACCTCTACCCATAGTAGTTATAGGTAAAAAGGGCTCTCACACGACGGATAAGGAATCGAACGAGAAAAACATTCATTTTTTTTTTTTTTCAGCTCGCAGGTCAGCTCGACGGCCAGCGCTGCGGCGAGCTCGCTATGTCCAACGCTCGCGATTTTGGAATGCAAGAGTTGAGCCATGGCGCGCTCAGCAAAGACCCAACCGATCCGATATTTTCACGTTTCCAACATCTCACCTCGCAAGATTTTGCGCAACGTTGTATTCAAAACGTTGAATCTTAATGTAGCTCGCAGCGCATATTTCTCGCGGCAAAAGATAGCCAACATTGGGTACAAGCAAAATCATCCGACGAACAACCTCTACCCATAGTAGTTATAAGTAAAAAGGGCTCTCACACGACGGATAAGGAATCCAACGAGAAAAACATTCATTTTTCCTTTTAGCTCGCAGGGCAGCGCGACGGCGAGCTCTGCGACGAGGTCGCTATGTCCAATGTTCCCGATTTTGGAATGCAAGCGCTGAGCCATGGCGCGCTCGGCAAACCCCCAACCGGACCGATATTTTCACGTTTCCAACATCTCACCTCGCAACATTTTTCACAACGTTGAATTTTAACTTAACTCGCCGCAAATATAGCCATACGGCTCACCGACCGACTCGCCAGCATTGGGTACAGGAAAAATCCTCCGACGAACAACCTCTACCCATAGTAGTTATAAGTAAAAAGGGCTCTCACACGACGGATAAGGAATCCAACGAGAAAAACATTCATTTTTTCTTTTAGCTCGCAGGGCAGCGCGACGGCGAGCTCTGCGACGAGGTCGCTATGTCCAATGTTCCCGATTTTGGAATGCAAGAGCTGAGCCATGGGGCGCTCGGCAAACCCCCAACCGGACCGATATTTTCACGTTTCCAACATCTCACCTCGCAACATTTTTCACAACGTTGAATTTTAACTTAACTCGCCGCAAATATAGCCATACGGCTCACCGACCGACTCGCCAGCATTGGGTACAGGAAAAGTCATCCGACGAACAACCTCTACCCATAGTAGTTATAAGTAAAAAGGGCTCTCACACGACGGATAAGGAATCCAACGAGAAAAACATTCATTTTTTTTCTTTTAGCTCGCAGGGCAGCGCGTCGGCGAGCTCTGCGACGAGGTCGCTATGTCCAATGTTCCCGATTTTGGAATGCAAGAGCTGAGCCATGGCGCGCTCGGCAAACCCCCAACCGGACCGATATTTTCACGTTTCCAACGTCTCACCTCGCAAGATTTTGCACAACGTTGAATTTTAACTTAACTCGCCGCAAATATAGCCATACGGCTCACCGACCGACTCGCCAGCATTGGGTACAGGAAAAATCATCCGACGAACAACCTCTACCCATAGTAGTTATAAGTAAAAAGGGCTCTCACACGACGGATAAGGAATCGAACGAGAAAAAAATTCATTTTTTTTTTTTTAGCTCCGAGGGCAACTCGACCGCGAGCTCTGCGACGAGCTCGCTATGTCCAATGTTCCCGATTTTGGAATGCAAGAGCTAAGCCATGGCGCGCTCGGCAAACCCCCAAACAAACCGATATTTTCACGTTTCCAACGTCTCACCTCGCAAGACTTTGCACAACGTTATATTCAAAACGTTGAATTTTAATGTAGCTCGCCGCAAAGATAGCCATACGGCTCACTGAAAGACTCGCCAACATTGGGTAGAAGCAAAATTGTCCGACGAACAACCTCTACCCATAGTAGTTATAGGTAAAAAGGGCTCTCACACGACGGATAAGGAATCGAACGAAAAAAACATTCATTTTTTTTTTTTAACCTCGCAGAGCAGCTCGACGGCGAGCTCTGCAACGAGCTCGCTATGTCCAATGTTCGCAGTTTTGGAATGCAAGAGATGAGCCATGGCGCGCTCGGCAAAGCCCCAACCGAACCGATATTTTCACGTTTCCAACATCTCACCTCGCAAGATTTTGCACAACGTTGTATTCACAATGTTGAATTTTAACGTAGCTCGCCGCAAATATAGCCATACGGCTCACCGACCGGCTCGCCGGCATTGGGTACAAGCAAAATCATCCGACGAACAAACTCTACCCATAGTAGTTCTAAGTAAAAAGGGCTCTCACACGTCGGATAAGGAATCGAACGAGAAAAACATTCAACTTTTTTTTTTTTAGCTCTGAGGGCAACTCGACGGCGAGCTCTGCGACGAGCTCGCTATGTACAATGTTCCCGATTTTGGAATGCAAGAGCTGAGCCATGGCGCGCTCAGCAAAGCCCCAACCGGACCGATATTTTCACGTTTCCAACATGTCACCTCGCAAGATTTTGCACAACGGTATATTCAAAACTTTAAATTTTAACGTAGCTCGATGCGGCGACTGCTCGCCGCAAAGATAGCCGTACGGCTCACTGACCGGCTCGCCAACATTGGGTAAAAGCAAAATCGTCCGACGAACAACCTCTACCCATAGTAGTTATAAGTAAATAGGGCTCTCACACGACGGATAAGGAATCGAACGAAAAAAAACATTCATTTTTTTAAGCTCGACGGCGAGCTCTGCGACGAGCTCGCTATGTTCGCGCTTTTGGAATGCAAGAGCTGAGCCACGGCGCGCTCAGCAAAGCCCCAACCGAACCGATATTTTCACGTTTCCCACATCTCACCAACGTTGAATTTTAACGTTGCTCGCCGCAAGGATAGCCATACGGCTCGCTGACCGACTCGCCAACATTGGGTACAAGCAAAATCATCCGACGAACAACCTCTACACATAGTAGTTATAAGTAAAAAGGGCTCTCACACGATGGATAAGGAATCGAACGAGAAAAACATTCGTTTTATTTTAGATCGCATGGCAACTCGACGGCCGGCTCTTTGACGAGCTACCTATGTCCAATGTTCCCGATTTTGGAATGCAAGAGCTGAGCCATGGCACGCTCAGCAAAGCCCCAACCGAACCGATATTTTCACGTTTCCAACCTCTCACCTCGCAAGATTTTGCACAACGTTATATTGAAAACGTTGAATTTTAATGTAGCTCGACACGGAGATTGCTCGCCGCAAAGATAGCCATACGGCTCACTGACCGACGAGCCAACATTGCGTACAAGCTAAATCATCCGACGAGCAACATCTACCCATAGTAGTTATAAGTAAAAAGGGCTGCCACGCGACGGATAAGGAATCAAGCGAAAAAAAACATTCATTATTTCTAAACTCGCAGAGCAGCTCGACGGTGAGCTCTACGACGAGCTCGCTATGTCCAACGTTCTTGACTCACCTACTCACTGCGATGCGCCCTTCGCACCAAGTCACCCCAAACTTGGTAGCTCTGCAAGCTACACATGCTCACAATCTGGATGACATTAAGTCTCCTCCGGGTCATGCGCCAACACCCACTCAACCGATTTAGTCCTTAAGCACATGCTCCCGGACGAGCTGTTACGCGAGCTCCCATGCAAGCTGCACAACGAACTCTGAGGCGAGCCACCAGACGAGCTCAAGACGAGATGGCAAGGTGAGCTCCTCAGCGAGCTCAAGGCAAGTTGTCATGCGAGCTCCCGGGCGAGCTGAATTCGAGCTGCTCGACGAGCTCCCAGGTGAGATCCCTTGCAGGCTGCTTGGCGAGCTCGAAGGTGAGCTGCTCGGCGAGCTCCCAAGCGAGCTACTTGGCGAGTTGTTTGGCGAGCTCCCCGATGAGCTCACAAGCGCGCTCAAACCGAGCTGCTCCGCGAGCTCCCAGCCGAGCTGCTCCTCGATCTCCCAGGCAAGTTGTTCGGCGAGAACCAAGGCGAGCTGCCAGACGAGTTGGCAAGGCGAGCTGTCACGCGAGCTCCCAGGCGAGTTGCCAGGCAAGCCGCTAGGCGAGCTCCCGAGAGAGCTGGGCGGGGAGCTCCCGGGCGAGCTGTTACGCGAGCTTCCAGGCAAGCTGCTCGACGAACTCCGAGGCGAGCTACCAGACGAGCTCAAGGCGAGTTGGCAAGGCAAGTTGTCAGGCGAGCTCACGGCCGAGCTGAAGTCGAGCTGCTCGACGTGCTCCTAGGTGAGCTGTTTGCCGAGCTCCCTTGCAGGCTGCTTGGCGAGCTCGAAGGCGAGCTGCTCGGCGAGCTCCCAAGCGAGCTGCTCGGCGTGCTCCCAAGCGAGCTACTTGGCGAGTTGTTCGGCGATCTCCCTTACGGGATCCTCGACGAGCTGACAAGCGAGCTCAAGTCGAGCTGCTCCGCGAGCTCCCAGGGGAGCTCCCAACCGAGCTGCTCGGTGAGCTCTTAGGCGAGCTGCTCGGCGAGCTCCCGGGTGAGCTGCTCCCCGAGCTCCCATGCGAGCTGCTCCGAGGCGAGCTACTCGGTGAGCTCCCCGGCAAGCTGCTCTAGGGTGAGATTGTCAGCAATCTTCGAGGCGAGGTTACAGGCGAGCTGCCATGCGAGTTGGCAAGGCGAGCTCCCAGGCGAGTTGATCGACGAGCTCCCGGGCGAGCTGCGTTGCGAGCTACGTGGCGAGCTGCTCGACGAACTTACAAACGAGCTCAAGGCGAGTGGGCAAGGCGAGCTGCTCGATGAGCTCCCGGGCGAGCTCAAGTCGAGCTGCTTGGGGTGCTCCCAGGTGAGCTACTTGGCGAGTACGGTGAGCTCCCAAAAGAGCTCCCAGGTGAGCTGCTCGGCGAGCTCCCCGACAAGCTGCTCTAGGTCGAGCAGCTTGACGAACTCCAAGGCGAGCTTGTCGGTAATCTCTGAGGTGGGCTTGCATGCGAGCTACCAGACGAGCTCGAGGTGAGCTGGCAAGGTGAGATCCTTAGCGAGCTCAAGGCGAGTTGGCACGGCAAGTTGTCAATCGAGCTGCTCGACGAGCTCCTGGGTGAGCTGTTATCCGAGCTCCTGGGTGAGCTGTTTGGCGAGCTCAAAGGCGAGCTACTTGGCGGGTTGTTCGGCGAGCTCCCCGACGAGCTCACATGCGCGCTCAAGTCGAGCTGCTGCGCGAGCTCGCAGAAGAGCTCCCAACCGAGCTGCTCTGCGAGCTCCCAGGCGAGCTGCTCCGCGAGCTACCAGGCAAGTTGTTCGGCGAGCTCCCCGGCAAGCTGCTCTAGGGCGAGCTTGTCAGCAATCTTCGAGGCGAGCTGTCAGACGAGTTGGCGAGGCGAGTCGTTCGGTGAGCTGACAGGCGAGCTCCCATGCGAGTTTTCGGGGGAGCTGCTTGACGAGCTCCTGGGCGAGCTCAAGTCGAGAATCTCGATGAGCTGGCAAGGCGAGATGTCGGCAGGCTCCCAGGTGAGTTTACGGGCAAGCTCAAGCCGAGCTGCTCGGCGAGCCCCTTGGCGAGCTGCTCGGTGAGCTCCCATGGGAGCTGCTCGGCCAGCTACTCGGCGAGCTCCCGCGGGATTTGAACCGCGAGCTCCCGTGGGAGCTGCTCGGTGAGATCCCATGCAAGATGTACGGCGAGCACCAAGGCAAGCTACGCGGCAAGCTGCTATAGGGCGAGCGTGTCAGCAGTCTTACAGGCGAGCTGCGAGACGAGTTGGCAAGGCGAGCTGTCAGGCGAGTTGCTCGGCGAGCTCCCGAGTGAGCTGCGTGGCGAGCTGCTCAGCGAGCTCCCGAGGCGAGCTACCAAACGAGCTCAAGCGAGTTGGCAAGGCGAGTTTCCATGCGAGCTGCTCGATGAGCTCCCGTGCGAGCTCGAGTCGAGCTGCTTGGCGAGCTCCCAGACGAGCTCAAGGCGAGTTGGCAAGGCGAGCTGTCAGGAGAGCTCCCAGGCGAGTTGCCCGACGAGCTCAAGGCGAGTTGGCAAGGCGAGCTGTCAGGAGAGCTCCCAGGCGAGTTGCCCGACGAGCTCCCGGGCGAGCTCGAGTCGAGCTGATCGGTGAGCTCCCAGGCAAGCTACTTGGCGAGCTGTTCGGCGAGCTCCCAAGCGAGCTACTTGGCGAGCTCCCTGGCCAGATGTTACTCGGCGAGCTGCTCGCGAGCTCAGGTTAGCCTACTCGGTGAGCTCCCGGGCGAGCTACTTGGCGAGCTGCTCGACGAACTCCGAGGCGAGCTACCGGACGAGCTCAGGGCGAGTTGGCAAGGCGAGCTGGAAAGGCGAGCTGACAGGCGAGCTCCCGTGCGAGTTTTCAGGCGAGCTGCTTGACGAGCTCCTGGGCGAGCTCAAGTCGAGCTGCCCGGTGAGCTGGCAAGGCGAGATGTCGGCAGGCTCCCAGGTGAGTTTACGGGCAAGCTCAAGCCGAGCTGCTCGGCGGGCTCCTTGGCGAGCTGCTCGGTGAGCTCCCATGGGAGCTGCTCGGCAAGCTACTCGGCGAGCTCCCGCGGGATTTGAACCGCGAGCTCCCGTGGGAGCTGCTCGGTGAGATCCCAGGCAAGCTGTACGGCGAGCACCAAGGCAAGCCCCGCGGCAAGCTGCTATAGGGCGAGCGTGTCAGCAGTCTTACAGGCGAGCTGCCAGACGAGTTGGCAAGGCGAGCTGTCAGGCGAGTTGCTCTGCGAGCTCCCGAGTGAGCTGCGTGGCGAGCTGCTCGGCGAGCTCGCAGGCGAGCTACCAAACGAGCTCAAGCGAGTTGGCAAGGCGAGTTTCCATGCGAGCTGCTCGATGAGCTCCCGTGCGAGCGCGAGTCGAGCTGCTTGGCGAGCTCCCAGACGAGCTCAAGGCGAGCTGTCAGGAGAGCTCCCAGGCAAGTTGCCCGACGAGCTCAAGGCGAGTAGGCAAGGCGAGCTTTCAGGAGAGCTCCCAGGCGAGTTGCCCGACGAGCTCCCGGGCGAGCTCGAGTCGAGCTGATCGGTGAGCTCCCAGGCAAGCTACTTGGCGAGCTGTTCGGCGAGCTCCCAAGCGAGCTACTTGGCGAGCTCCCTGGCCAGATGTTACTCGGCGAGCTACTCGCGAGCTCAGGTTAGCCTACTCGGTGAGCTCCCGGGCGAGCTACTTGGCGAGCTGCTCGACGAACTCCGAGGCGAGCTACCAGACGAGCTCAAGGCGAGTTGGCAAGGCGAGCTGACAGGCGAGGTACCGTGCGAGTTTTCAGGCGAGCTGCTTGACGAGCTCCTGGGCGAGCTCAAGTCGAGCTGCCCGGTGAGCTGGCAAGGCGAGATGTCGGCAGGCTCCCAGGTGAGTTTACGGGCAAGCTCAAGCCGAGCTGCTCGGCGGGCCCCTTGGCGAGCTGCTCGGTGAGCTCCCGCGGGATTTGAACCGCGAGCTCCCGTGGGAGCTGCTCGGTGAGATCCCAGGCAAGCTGTACGGCGAGCACCAAGGCAAGCTCCGCGGCAAGCTGCTATAGGGCGAGCGTGTCAGCAGTCTTACAGGCGAGCTGCCAGACGAGTTGGCAAGGCGAGCTGTCAGGCGAGTTGCTCTGCGAGCTCCCGAGTGAGCTGCGTGGCGAGCTGCTCGGCGAGCTCCCGAGGCGAGCTCGCAGGCGAGCTACCAAACGAGCTCAAGCGAGTTGGCAAGGCGAGTTTCCATGCGAGCTGCTCGATGAGCTCCCGTGCGAGCGCGAGTCGAGCTGCTTGGCGAGCTCCCAGACGAGCTCAAGGCGAGCTGTCAGGAGAGCTCCCAGGCGAGTTGCCCGACGAGCTCAAGGCGAGTTGGCAAGGCGAGCTTTCAGGAGAGCTCCCAGGCGAGTTGCCCGACGAGCTCCCGGGCGAGCTCGAGTGGAGCTGATCGGTGAGCTCCCAGGCAAGCTGTTCGGCGAGCTGTTCGGCGAGCTCCCAAGCGAGCTACTCGGCGAGCTCCCTGGCCAGATGCTACTCGGCGAGCTGCTCGCGAGCTCAGGTTAGCCTACTCGGTGAGCTCCCGGGCGAGCTACTTGGCGAGCTGCTCGACGAACTCCGAGGCGAGCTACCGGGCGAGCTCAAGGCGAGTTGGCAAGGCGAGCTGGAAAGGCGAGCTGACAGGCGAGCTCCCGTGCGAGTTTTCAGGCGAGCTGCTTGACGAGCTCCTGGGCGAGCTCAAGTCGAGCTGCCCGGTGAGCTGGCAAGGCGAGATGTCGGCAGGCTCCCAGGTGAGTTTACGGGCAAGCTCAAGCCGAGCTGCTCGGGGAGCCCCTTGGCGAGCTGCTCGGTGAGCTCCCATGGGAGCTGCTCGGCAAGCTGCTCGGCGAGCTCCCGCGGGATTTGAACCGCGAGCTCCCGTGGGAGCTGCTCGGGGAGATCCCATGCAAGCTGTACGGCGAGCACCAAGGCAAGCTCCGCGGCAAGCTGCTATAGGGCGAGCGTGTCAGCAGTCTTACAGGCGAGCTGCCAGACGAGTTGGCAAGGCGAGCTGTCAGGCGAGTTGCTCTGCGAGCTCCCGAGTGAGCTGCGTGGCGAGCTGCTCGGCGAGCTCGCAGGCGAGCTACCAAACTAGCTCAAGCGAGTTGGCAAGGCGAGTTTCCATGCGAGCTGCTCGATGAGCTCCCGTGCGAGCTCGAGTCGAGCTGCTTGGCGAGCTCCCAGACGAGCTCAAGGCGAGTTGGCAAGGCGAGCTGTCAGGAGAGCTCCCAGGCGAGTTGCCCGACGAGCTCAAGGCGAGTTGGCAAGGCGAGCTGTCAGGAGAGCTCCCAGGCGAGTTGCCCGACGAGCTCCCGGGCGAGCTCGAGTGGAGCTGATCGGTGAGCTCCCAGGCAAGCTACTTGGCGAGCTGTTCGGCGAGCTCCCAAGCGAGCTACTCGGCGAGCTCCCTGGCCAGATGTTACTCGGCGAGCTGCTCGCGAGCTCAGGTTAGCCTACTCGGTGAGCTCCCGGGCGAGCTACTTGGCGAGCTGCTCGACGAACTCCGAGGCGAGCTACCAGACGAGCTCAAGGCGAGTTGGCAAGGCGAGCTGACAGGCGAGGTACCGTGCGAGTTTTCAGGCGAGCTGCTTGACGAGCTCCTGGGCGAGCTGGCAAGGCGAGATGTCGGCAGGCTCCCAGGTGAGTTTACGGGCAAGCTCAAGCCGAGCTGCTCGGCGGGCCCCTTGGCGAGCTGCTCGGTGAGCTCCCATGGGAGCTGCTCAGCAAGCTGCTCGGCGAGCTCCCGCGGGATTTGAACCGCGAGCTCCCGTGGGAGCTGCTCGGTGAGATCCCAGGCAAGCTGTACGGCGAGCACCAAGGCAAGCTCCGCGGCAAGCTGCTATAGGGCGAGCGTGTCAGCAGTCTTACAGGCGAGCGAGCTGGCAAGGCGAGCTGTCAGGCGAGTTGCTCTGCGAGCTCCCGAGTGAGCTGCGTGGCGAGCTCGGCGAGCTCGGTGAGCTCCCAGCTGGGAGCGAGCTGTTTGGCGAGCTGCTCGGCGAGCTCCCAGCGAGCTGCGAGTCCGCGAGCTGCTTGGCGAGCTCCCAGACGAGCTCAAGGCGAGCTGTCAGGAGAGCTCCCAGGCGAGTTGCCCGACGAGCTCAAGGCGAGTTGGCAAGGCGAGCTTTCAGGAGAGCTCCCAGGCGAGTTGCCCGACGAGCTCCCGGGCGAGCTCGAGTGGAGCTGATCGGTGAGCTCCCAGGCAAGCTGTTCGGCGAGCTCCCAAGCGAGCTACTCGGCGAGCTCCCTGGCCAGATGTTACTCGGCGAGCTGCTCGCGAGCTCAGGTTAGCCTACTCGGTGAGCTCCCGGGCGAGCTACTTGGCGAGCTGCTCGACGAACTCCGAGGCGAGCTACCAGACGAGCTCAAGGCGAGTTGGCAAGGCGAGCTCCCGTGCGAGTTTTCAGGCGAGCTGCTGGACGAGCTCCTGGGCGAGCTCAAGTCGAGCTGCCCGGTGAGCCGGCAAGGCGAGCTGTCGGCAAGCTCCCAGGTGAGTTTCTGGGAAAGCTCAAGTCGAGCTGCCCAGCGAGCTCCCATGCGAGCTGCTCGGTGAGCTCCCATGGGAGTTGTTTGGCGAGCTACTCGGCGAGCTCTCAGCGGAGCTGCTCCGCGAGCTGCTCGGGGAGCTCCCTTGCGAGCTGCTCGGGGAGATCCCAGGCAAGCTGTTTGGCGAGCACTAAGGCAATCTCCGCGGCAAGCTGCTATAGGGTGAGCTGTCAGGCGAGCTGCGTTGCGAGCTACGTGGCGAGCAGCTAGGCGAGCTGCTCGACGATCGCCGAGGCGAGCTACCTCAAGGCGAGTTCGCAGGGTGTTCTCCTTAGCGAGCTCAAGGCGAGTTGGCAAGGCGAGCTCCCAGGCGAGTTTCCAGGCGAGTTGCTCGATGAGCTCCCGTGCGAGCTCAGGTCGAGCTGCTCGGCGAGCTCCCATGTGAGCCACTGAACTCGAGTCGAGCTGATCGGTGAGCTCCCAGGCAAGCTACTTGGCGAGCTGTTCGGCGAGCTCCCAAGCGAGCTACTTGGCGAGCTCCCTGGCCAGATGTTACTCGGCGAGCTGCTCGCGAGCTCAGGTTAGCCTACTCGGTGAGCTCCCGGGCGAGCTACTTGGCGAGCTGCTCGACGAACTCCGAGGCGAGCTACCAGACGAGCTCAAGGCGAGTTGGCAAGGCGAGCTGACTGACAGGCGAGCTACCGTGCGAGTTTTCAGGCGAGCTGCTTGACGAGCTCCTGGGCGAGCTCAAGTCGAGCTGCCCGGTGAGCTGGCAAGGCGAGATGTCGGCAGGCTCCCAGGTGAGTTTACGGGCAAGCTCAAGCCGAGCTGCTCGGCGGAGCCCCTTGGCGAGCTGCTCGGTGAGCTCCCGTGGAGCTCTTAAGCTGCTCAAAGGCGAGCTCACCATTGCATTGATCCATGAACCGCGATTTGAAAGTTATTCATGTGTAAGCTGCTCGGTTGAGATCCCAGGCAAGCTTACAACCCGAGCACCAAGGCATCCCTGCCGTGGTCTAGAGCTACCTATAGGGCGAGCCTTGTGTCACCTCCTTACAGGCGAGCTTCCAGACGAGTTTTCAAGGCGAGCTATCAGGCGAGTTGCAATCCATGCGAGCTCCCGAGTAGAGCTCATGGAGCTGATCGGTGAGCTCCCTTTATGAGCTCTGCAAGGCGAGCTTCCTTCGGCGAGCTCAAGCGAGTTGGGCATGGCGAGCCTATTCCCATGGCGATGCTACTCGATGCGAGCTCTCCGAGCTCCCGAGCGCTACTCCTCATTGGCGAGCTCCCAGACGAGCTCACTTGAGTTGAGCTGTCGAGGAGAGCTCCCAGGCGAGTTCGAGACGAGCTCCAGGCGAGTTGGCAAGGCGAGCTTTCCGAGCTCCTGAGTGACAGTCGAGCTCCCGGTGAGCTCAGGCTGATTTGCCCGACAAGCTCCCAGGTGAGCTAGCTCAAGTCGAGCTGCTCGGTGATTATTCTCTTCATCCCGCCATAGAGCTGACTCGGTGGCCAGCGATTCGAAGGAATGATTCACTGCCTATTTTTCACTCTGGTAATGGAAGCTCCATCTTATGTCTAGTGAAACCAACTAGATCCCATCAACATGACTTGGCCTCATTCAGGTGAGACCTCCTCATGGATTGATATCAAGCTTCCTCCAAATCTTAATCTCGTACCAAATTGAAAACCTAGCCATCAGGTGTTTCTACGACTCCTCTAGCTTCACATCTCAGTGCACGGGGAACACTTAAGTCCAAAAGGAAAATCGACCACACACAAGCCATCCAACCCGTGTGAAGGTCCTTAGGCGAGAAATCAGATTGAGCTCCTGAGGCTAGGTTACACTATCGGAAGCCTACTGTAGTGGTGGAAGGCGAGTTTCCATGTCGAGGCTATGAGCTCTCGATGGGAAGAGTTTCATGCCAGCTCACTTGAGCTCTTTTTGAGCTGTCATGGTGAGCTCAACCATGAGCTTCTTCGGACACACTTTGTTGAAAGCTCCCTTCTGGCTCTTGAAACCTACTGAGCTCCTCGGCATGTGCGCTCCATGAGCTGCTGGTGTTTATGCTCATAAGCACAAGTTCTCTCCTCCATGTATCTGAAAGCCTTCATGGAGCTGCTCAGATGCGGATGGGGCCTAGTTGCCTCTTCAGCTCTATGAGATATTTCCTACTCCTCGATGGCAATCTTCTCAACTCAGGGCGACACTTTTTAGCTCTCAAGGCGAGCTTCACACTTCAGTTGATGTTGATTCTCCTTTGGGTCCCATGTCAAACACCCCACACCTGAGTTATCCCTCGGCGTGAGCTACCAAATATTCAGCTAATGGCAGCTGCTTCGAGCTCGTCAGGCGAGCTACCATGTGGCTCAAGTCTAAGGAAGGCGAGATTCAAGGCGAGCTGCTCGATGGATCTCCCTGCGACCATGGGAAGCTCTTCCGAGCTCCTGGACGATGGAAGCTCCATCTCGAGGTATGGTGAAACTCTCCCATCAACAGTCTTAGACTCATTCGGACTCATACTTCCTAGGTCGGGATAAGTCTTGCACCAAGTCTTAGCTCATGGGACCTGCTGAGCTGCCTAGGCGATCGAGCTGGCTTGGCTAAGGCGAGCTGTCAGGAGAGCTCCCAGGCGAGTTACCCAAAGTTGGCTTAATTTCCAGTTGTTGACGAGCTTCCTCTGATCGAGCTCAAGTCGAGCTGATCGGTGACTCCCAGTGAGATCACCCAACTCGAGCTGCTTCGTGGAGCTCCCACTCCATACTTTGAAAAGCTCCCTGGCCAATATTTTCTTGGCGAGCTATACTTGGAAAAAGAGCTTAGGTTAGCCTACGTATCGGTGAAACCCTTCGGGCGAGCTACTTGGGAGATGCTAGACGATCTATCTAGGAATGAGCTTGAGAAATGAGACTCAAACCACAACATTTTCAGGCGAGCTTAAGGCGAGCTCATTGATTGTTTAACGAGATGGCAGTTTTGTAAACAAGTGCGAGCTGCTTGCATTCTTGGCGAGCTCAAGTCGAGCTTCCCGGTGAGCTGGAAAGTTGCGAGATGTCGACATGGCTCCCAGGGTGACCTTCTTAGCGAGGCAAGCTCCCGAGCTCTCGGCAAGCTCCTTGGCGATCTGCTCGGTGAGCTCCCATGGTGAGCTGCCTGGCAAGCTACCAGGTGAGCTCCAATGAGTTGGCTGAGCTAGCATAAGCATGGGTCTACAATGTGAGCTAGCCCGTGGTGAGCTGCTAAGGAGATCCACTTGCCTAGCTGTCCCCAAGCTTAGCTTCAACTTCACATGCTAGCGCCGCATCTCTGAGCTATAGGGCGAGGTGTCAGCTTCTTCATGCTAACAGGCGACACATCTCACGTGACCGAGTTGCAAGACAAAGCTCCCAGGTGAGATGCTTGGCGAGCTCACTCGCACAAGTGAGCTCCCAACTCAGTGAGCGATGTCAAGGCTATGCTAGTCGCATCTCCTACCAAACTAGTTCACACGAGTTGGCAAGGCTCCATGCCCAGCTGCATGTCACTCCCGTGCAACTCTCGAGCCTTGGTCAGCTTCCCAACAAGCTCAAGGCATGGCAAGGCAAGCTGCATATCAGCTCCCCAGTTCACCTTAACAACTCAAGGCCTAGCTCGGCATCACCTAAGAGCTCACCAAGACTCCCATACTTTGTCAAAGAAACAATTTGGCTCATTGGAGCTACCATGAGCTCCCAGGCAAGCTACATGTGTAGCATGGATCCCTACCTGATAGGAGAGTTCCTCATCGAACTCCGGCGAGCTCCCTGGCCAGAGTTGGCTAGCGAGCTGCTCCCGAGGTGAGCCTAACTCGGTGAGATCCAAAGCATGAAGCTCCTAGGCGAGTTAAAACGAACTACCAAGTGAGTTGGGTCAAGATGAGTTGGCAAGGAAAGCTACGAGGGAAAGTAGTTTTCAGGCGAGCACTCACGAGCTCCTACCTAGCTCAGCTCAAGTGAGCTTCTCACCGGTGAGCTCCAAGGCGAGAAACTTGTTTCGGCAAGCTCACAGGTGAGCTTTGTTGATCAAGCTCAAGGTAGAGATTGCTTAGCGAGCTAGTTGGTGAGCTTCTAGGTGAGCTCCCAGATGAGCTAGATGGTTGGCAAGCTCCTCGTGAGCTGGCTCAGTGGTGTGAGCTATCTGATGAGCTCCTGGGTGAGCTACTCGATGAGATCCCAGGCAAGCTACTTGGTGAGCTGTCAGGTGAGATCTACTCAGGCAAGCTACTCGGTAAGCTGTCAGGACAAGAGCTCTGCGGTGAGCTACTCAGTGAGCTACTAGGTAAGCTTCTTGGTGAGCTGGCCTGGTGAGCTTCTTGAGTGAGATGCTTGGCAATGAGCTGCTTAATGAGCTCCCAGGTGAGCTTGAGCTAGGCGAGCTCCAAGGTGAGCTTCTTAAGTGCGACTGCTGAGCAGAGCTCCCAGAGAGATGCTAGGTGAGCTCCTAGTGAGCTACTCAGCTAGCTCAGTGAGCTCCCAGGTGAGCTGATCAAAAGATCTCAAGTGAGCTGCAAGAGCTTATCAAGTGATTACTCGATAAGCTCCCGACGAGCTACCAGGGTGAGCTTTCTAAGCAAACTACTGTTAGGTGAGCTGTTCTAGATGAGCTCCCAAGTGAGCTACTAGCGAGCTATCAGTGGGAGCTGCTCGGTGAGCTCCCTAGGATGAGCTACTTGGCGAGCTCTCCAGTGAGCTACTGGTAAGCTCCTAAGGTGACATAATTAGGTGAGCTATGAATCAAGCTGCATGGTGTGATACTCAGTAGATTGCCATGTGTGAGCTACATGGTGAGATGCTTAGTGAGATACCAAGAAGCTCTTAGGATGAGATCCTTGGTGAGCTCTCAGTGTAAGCTTTTTAGGTGGGCTATGTGGTGAGCTACTTAGTGAGCTTCCAACTGAGCTGCTCATAGGTGAGCAAGCTGCCACATGAGCTACCAGGTGATCTCCCAAGTAATTTAGGTGGAGCTTCTTGGATGAGATTCTCAGTGAGCTAGCTCAGCAAGTTACTCGATGAGCTCCTAGGTAAGCTTCTTGGTGAGCTCCCAGGTGAGAAGTCAAATGAGCTATATGGTGAGCTGGTTGGTGAGCTCCCTGGTGAGCTCCCAAGTGATTTTCTAGGTGAGCTACCGGTAAGTGTGTCCATGTGAGCTGGTCAACAAGCTCTTAGGTGAGCTACTTGGTGAGCTCCCAGGAAAGCTGAAGGGAGTAAGCTTGATGAACTAGTGAGCTCCCAAGTGAGCTACTTGGTGAGCTCTCAGGTGAGCTACTCAGTGAGCTCCTAGGAAAGCTCCTAGCCGAGCTCCTAGGTGAGCTCACTAGGTGAGCTCTAGGTGAGCTTCCTAGGAGAGATTCTTGAGTAAACTCTCAGGCTCGATGAGCTGAATTTAGCGAGCTACCAGGCAAGCTATTTGGTGAGCTGCTGCAAGCTCTGTAGTGAGCTACTCAGTGAGATGCAAAGGTGATCTCCTAGGAAATCTCTTGGAAATTTAGGTGAGCTCCTAGTAAAGCTCCCTAGGAAAGCAAGCTCTAAGGTGAGCTTCTTGGTGAAGTATTTGGTAAGAGCTCCCAGGTGATCTGCTCGGTGAGCTCCCATACAAGCTATTTCGTAGGATCTCCCAGGTGATTTGTTTGGTAAGCTGCTGGTGAGCTGTCTAAGTGAGCTGGCTCCATAGTGAGCTACTCGGTGAGCTCTCGAGTGAGCTTTTCGGTGAGCTTTGAGGTGATCTTCCTCAAAGAGCTCTGATGTGAGTTAATCAGTGAGCTGCTTTGTGAGCTCAAGGTGAGTTGGAAGGAAAACTCTCAGGCGAGTAGATGAACATGCTGCTAAGCAAGCTACTCAATGAGATGATAGGTAAGCTAGTCAGACAATCTATCAGGTGAGCTACTAGGTGAGCTGCCAGGTGAGATCTAAGTCAGAGCTACTCGGTGAGATGTCGAGCAAGCTATGTGGTGATCTCCAGCTAAATTCTCAGCAATATGTCAGGTGAGCTACTCAGTGAGCTACTTGGTGAATTATAAGGCAAGCTACTTGGCGAGGTCCTAGGTGAGATATTCCAGATGCTGCTAGCTTGAGCTACATGGTGAGATGTATCAGGTGAGCTGATAAAAAAAATCCTTGAGTGAGATACAGGTTACATGAGCTCCAAACCAAGATGCTTGGTGAGCTCCTAGGTAAGTTACTTGGTGAAGTTGTTCAGTAAGGTCTACCAGGTGAGTTTCTAGGGCAACTGCTTAGGTGAGCTCTCCAATGAGATTCTTTTTGAGCTCCTCAATGAGCATATCAGCCATCTTTGAGGCTAGCTAGTCAGTGAGCTCACTGGAGAGCTACTCGGTGAGCTTAAGGTGAGTTGGAAAGGTGAGTAGCTACTAGTGTGCTCCTAAGCAAGCTCCCAGGTGAGCTCCTAGGTGAGCTATTTTGTGATCTCTAGACAAGATACTCGATGAGCTCCCAAGTGAGCTACTTGGTGAGATCTCCGAGTGAGCTACCCAGTGAGCTTCTCGTTGAGCTCCCAGGTGAGCTACTCGGTGAGCTGTCCAGGTGATCTACTCCAGTGAGATGCTAGTGAGCTGCATGTGAGCTACTTCAAGCTCTAGCTTGGTGATCTTCTCAGTGACATGTTGAGTGAGCACCTGTGGTGAGATGCATGGTGAGCTACTTGGTGAGCTCCCTGGGAAGCTCCCAGGTGAGACTCCTAGGCAAGTTGATGAAAAATCTACGTAACGTTCTTCCGTCTGATACTTAGAAAATACATATCTTTGGTGAGATCCTAGGTGAGTAACCCAGCTAATATGAACTCCCTAGCTGAGCAGCTCACCCATGTATCCCAAACTTCTTCCATAACTAGCATGGAAACTCACCTTGTAGTAATCATCATTTGGATAACTCACCTGTCAGCTTACCAACTAACTTGACATCTAACTCACCATGTAGCTTGCCAATCAACTCACCAAACTTGGCTCATTGAATACATCATAGCTCATGCACATAGCTCGGCCACATAGCTTTCCAACCCAACTCACCACCTAGCTTATCAACCCATCTCATCCTCACAGCTTGGCCATCACAACTCTTCACCCCAGGTGGAAACCCCACTCTATACTAAGAAAAGAAAAATAACACAATATTTTTATTGAAACCCCACTCTATACTTGGAAAAAGGACATAACATCTTCATGGAAACCCCACCCAATACTGGGTGAAAGATAACCTAGCTCACCCATAGCAGCTTGATTGCCCCCAACCCTTCCAAATAGTTTTTCATTGTAGCTCGATGCCTATTTGGAAACCCCACTCTACACTGGGTAAAAAACAGCCCACACTTGTCCATCTTGGGAAGTAATTCCCAGTTCACTCCCACAACTCACCTGACCCTTAGCTCATGCAAAATTTTCACCACTGCACTCAGCGTCTAGGTGGAAATCCCACTCTATAATTTAAAAAAAAAAAAACACAAACGTTTTCTGTGGAAACCCCACTCTATACTTGGAAAATAAATACATGTTTTCTATGGAAACCCCACTTTATACTTGGAAAAAGAAACACACATGGAAACCCCACTTTATACTTGGAAAAAAAATACCTCTCCTCTATCGAAACGCCACTCTATACTAAGGAAAAAAAACACATCTCCTCTGTGGAAACCCCACTTTATACTTAGAAAAAAAAACACATCTCCTCTGTGGAAACCCCACTTTATACTTAGAAGAAAAATACATCTCCTCTTTAGAAACCCCACCTGATAATGGGTAAGAAAAAAAAAGCTCAGTGGAAACCTCACCCTATACTTTGGTAAAAACATCAACTTTTACGTGATGTTCTTGAAATGAGATGCAAGCCACAACATTCTCCTTGGAAACCCCATTCGATACTTTTCTAAACACATCAACAATGTTTGGACCTGATGTTTTTGCAAACAATGCACAAAGTACCCAGCTCCCGGTTCAAAACCCTCTTTGTGAAGACAAAGTTTCAAAAAAACCCCACTCTTCAACCAATTATGGGTTGTATGAATCAAGGTGACAAAGGGATGAATCTCAGTGGATCGTGGTAGCAAGGCCACTCTACCACTTACAATACCCTCATCACTTATTTAAGTCATCTACAAAGGATTCTTCTCGCCGACCACTTGAAATTTTATACAAGGTTTCCCTAGATAGGTTGTTACACTGACTAGAGGTCGCCAATGACATGGGCCCCTGGGGTGTTCAAGACACCCCTACTATGGGTCACAATGAAATCAGAGAGAGAGAGATGCACCACATCTAGCATGGATTATGACTTAGAGGCATTCATTCATAATCCAACACATGGTAGCTTTGCGCCACTGACTTTTCAACCAAGTGTGATGAAAAAATGTGTGAATAAATGGTTCCTCTCGTACTAAGTTGAATTACTATCATAGCATGGATCATCAGTAGGGTAAAAATAACCTATCTCAAAATGGTCTAAACCCATAGCTCACGTTCCCTATTGGTGGGTGAACAATCCAACACTTGGTGAATTCTTCTTCACAATGATAGGAAGATCTGACATCGAAGGATCAAAAAGCAATGTTGCTATGAACTCTTAGATACCACAAGCCAGTTATCCTTGTGGTAACTCTTTGACATGTATAGCTTCAAATTATGAAATTCTAAAGGATCAATAAGCCACACTTTCACGGTTTATATTCATACTAAAAATCAAAATCAAATGATATGTTACCCTTTTGTTCCACACAAGATTTATTTTCTCATTGTGATTATCTTAGGATACCTGCTTTATCTTTTAACAGATGTGCCACCTGAGCCAAACTTCCCACCTGACAATGTCTTCCACCCAGATTGGCATGCCTTGACGCACCTTAAGGACAAAAAATAGGGGCATTTCCCCATCCCCCTCACGGAATAAGTAAAATAATGTTAAAAGTAGTGGTATTTCACTTGCACCGAAATGGCTCCCACTTATTCTACACCTCTCAAGTCATTTCACAAAGTCATGGACTAGAGTCAAGCTCAATAGGGTCTTCTTTCCCACTGATTCTGCCAAGCCTGTTCCCTTGGCTTGTGGTTTTGCTAGATAGTAGATAGGGACAGTGGGAATATTTTTAATCCATTCATGTGGGTCACTAATTAGATGACGAGGCATTTTGGATACCTTAAGAGAGTCATAGTTACTCCTGCCATTTACCCGCACTTGGTTGAATTTCTTCACTTTGACATTCAGAGCACTGGATAGAAATCACATTATGTCAGCATCCATAGGGACCATTGTAATGCTTTTTTTTAATTAAACATTAGGATTTCCCTTATCTGTATGAGTTTTGAGTTGGTTGTTTTCCACCTAGGAAAAGCCCCTACAAGGGGAGCACCCTACGCCTGTCACCTAACAGGCACATGACGTCACACCCCCACTGTGGAAGTAACTCATGTAGGTTGAATGTAGCCCAAAGGTTTAAGGTGTAGACCCCTAGGCCTGACCCTTAGAGATAATCATTTTCCTGAAGTTACAGATCCATTTTTCTAACTTCCCTTACCTATATTGTTCTATTGACCAGAGGTTGTTTGCCTTGGAGACCTGATTCGGTTATGAGTATGACTGGATGTGAACAGTACTCAGTCCTTTTAATTTTCAAGGGCCGTAGAAGGTGCACCAGATACCACAAGACATGCAATGCTCTTCCATCCACTAGACCCTATCTCCAGTGTAACTCCCCATGCCTAATTTATCCCTTAGGTGTAGGTTATTTGAATAGTTGTACTTGAATTGTGTAATACTTCTCTGCATTCCTCCATGAGAAAACTCGAGTCCAAGGAAAAATTCACTAACTCTATGGATTTTTTTAACCATGGGAGTTCTCTTCCACTACCAAAAATGGAAGACTCTATCTCAGGTTTGGTGAAACCAACTCGTCCATCAATGTGTATTAGACTCATTCAGACTCATACTTCCTCAAGGTCGGGATAATTATTCCACCAAGTCTAAATTTATCACCCATTTGCCAACTTATCTTCGATATGGCACTAATATTTCCTTTGAGATTGCATCACACTCCCCTAGCTTGTGCTAAACTCACAATGATTTTATCTCTTACCAACATTCCCACACTACTTGCCCATGCAGCTCGGTCGTGAGCTGCTAGCCGAGTTGGACGGTGAGTTGGCTTGGAAAGTTAGCTCAGTGAGTTGCGTGGAAATTTTCTAGTGTGAGCTTCTCCTCAAGCTATTAGGTGAGCTGGATCAACGAGCTTCCTAGCAATCTGGCTTGAAAAACTTCCAGGTGAGCTACTTGATGAGCTGCCATGAAAGTTTCTCGGTGTGCAGCCAAGAGAGTTGCGCCCTAAGCTGGTAGGGTGAGCTGCTCAGCAAGTTGTTAGTGAGCTATCAAGCAAGATAATAGGAGAGTTGGCTCATCAAGTTTCTAACAAAGCTAGCTCAGTGAGCTGCAAGGAGAGTTGTCAAGAGAGCTACAAGGAGAACAATCATCAGATTTGTTCAGTAAGTTTGCAAGGCGAGCTGGTAGTGGGAGATGTTTGGTGAGCTTCTTTCTGAGTTGTAAGGTAAGTAGGCTATCAAGATGGCTCTAGGGAAAGATTATCAGTGATCTTCCATATGAGTTAGATCGAAAAAATGTTAGGAAATTTTTTTGGGTGACCTACTCGGCGAGCTCCTAGGTGAGTTGCTTGACAAGCTACTAGGAGAGCTATCCAGTGAGTTGCTTGGTGATTTTCCAATGTGAGTTGGCTAGACGAGATGGCAAGAGAGTTTCTTAGAAAACTGTCAGGTGAGCTATCTCAGCATACTACTCAGTGAGATACTCAATGATGTACTAGGAGAGCTTCCCCACAAGCTAGTAGGGTGAGCTTCTCAGCAAGTTGCCAGGTGAGATCCCAAGCGAGTTGCTTGGTGACCTAACGTGTGAGATACTTGATGAGATCTTATCTAAGCTACTCAGTGAGCTACACAACAAACTCCCCACTGAGTAGCTTTCCCATACAACTCTTCTACCCAACTCGCATGTTCACTCACCTACAAGTGCTCACTTGGAAACTCACCTGCCATCTCATTGGAAAACTCACCTATTAGCTTGCCTAGCTTGCCTGATAAATTTCCAACTAACTTGGAATTAAACTCACCATCTAGCTTGCTAAAAAACATGTTAAATAATTTTCCAAACTTGGCTCATCGTATACATCATAGCTCATGTGTAGGGCAAGATGATAGGAGAGTTACTCGTCAAGGTGCCTAATAAGTTATAAGGTGAGCTATGAGGTGACCTTCTCGATGAGATCCCAGGATGAGCTCCCAAGAGATATTCCTGACGAGCTTCCCAGTGAGTAGGAATGGAGAGATTCTTAATGAGTAAATCGATGAGATTCCAGGTGAGCTACTCCCCGGAGAGATCCTAGGCAAGCTGCTCACAGGAGAGATTCTCAACAAGCTCTAAGGTGAGATACTTAGCAAGCTCATAGGAGAGCTCATAGCCGAGATGCTCAAAAAAATCAAGTGAACTTATCAGTGAGTTGGCAAGGCAAGCTGTATAGAAAATACCCAAGCGAGCTACTTGGTGAGCTTCAAGGCAAGCTACTCAGCGAGCTCTAAGGTGAGCTACTCAGTGAACTCCCAGGTGAGCTATTAGGTGAGCTACCAAGTGAGATCCCGGGTGAGCTACTTGATGATATTCTTGGTGAGCTACTCAACGAGCTTCTAGGTAAGCTACGTGGTGAGATTCTTGGTGATTTCCCAGGTGAGATTCTTGGTAAGCTCTAAGGTAATCTGCTAAGTGACCTACTTAGTAAGTTAGTAGGCGAGCTATAAGAAGAGATTCTTAGTGAGTTGTCGAGTTGCTTGGCGAGGTGCTCGGTGAGATCCCAGGTGATCTCTTAGGTGAGCTAAAAGATGAGATCCTAGTCGAGCTTCAAGGATAGCTCCCAGGAAATCTGCTTGAAGATCTCCCAAGTGAGTTTTCAGGCAAGTTACCAGGAGAACTACTCGGCAAATTGTCAGGTGAGCTACCAACGAGCTCCTAGGTAAGCTACTTGGTAAGATATTGGGTGAGCTGCTTAGTAAACTACGTAATGAGATACATGGCAAGCTTCTCAGTTATTGATAGGTGAGCTAAGTGACAAGCTACTTGGAAATTTCCTGAGTGAGCTACCCAATGAGTTGCTAAGTGAGATGCTAGGTGAGCTCCCAGGTGAGCTGTTAGGAAAGCTCCCAGGTGAGCTACTTGGTGATCTCCTAGGTGAGTTTCTTGGAAATATCTCAGGAAAGCTCCAAGGTGAGTTACTCAGTGAGATCCCATGCGACCTGTCAAGTAGGTTATCAAGTGAGCTACTGGCGAGCTCATGGGTGAGCTACTTGGCGAGCTCCTAGGAAAAATTCTCAGTGAGTCAGAAAAACCAGGTGAGATGATCAATGAGCTATGAGATGAGCTATGTGGTGAGTAGTCAGGTCCCAGGTGAGCTCCAAGTGATCATGAAGCTCCCAGGTGAGGAGTGAGCTCAAGTGAGTTTCTCGGGAAAGCCCCATTGAAGTTGCTCATGGGTATGCTTCTCTAGGGTGAGGTGCTCGGTGAGCTTAGAGGAGAGGTAAATGCAAGATTCTAGTTGAGCTCTAAGGAAAGCTCCTAGGAAAGTTCCCAAGAAATCTCCCAGGTGAGTTACTCTACGAGATATTTGGTAAGCTCCCAGGAGAGATGCTCAGTGAACTCCCAGGTGAGCTGAGTGGAGCAATGTTCAGAGAGGTTCCACGAGCTACTCTAGTGAGTTACTCTAGGGTGAGATACTCCACGAGCTCAAGGTGATTTGGTAGAGTGATTTGTTTAGAGAGCTCCCTGGTGAGCTTCTTGGTGAGCTCTCCAGCGAGATGCTATAGGGTGAGATGCTAAGTGAGCTGCTCCGCGAGCTCAGGGAGATTTGACAAGGCAAGCTCCTAGGTGAGAAGTGTGGTGAGGTTCTAGGCGAGCATCTCAGCATGAGCTACCAAGCGAGCTACTTGGTGAACTCCCAAGTGAGCTATTCGGCAAGATGTTGGGAGATCTTCTCGACAGAGTACTGGCGATTTACAGGGTGAGCTACTTAGTGAGCTCCTAGGAGATATTCTTAGTGAGCTGCCAAGTAAGCTATGTGGTGAGATGCATGGTGAGATACTTGGTGAACTCCTTGGTAAGCTACTCCATGATCTCCCAACTGAGCTACTCGGTGAGCTCCCAAGTGAGCTATTCGGTGAGCTCCCATGTAAGCTTCCCGGTGAGCTACTATAGGGAAAGTTGCTCACCAGGGTGAGCTGCTTGGCTAGCTCCTTGGAAAGCTACTTGGCTAGCTCCTTGGAAAGCTTCTTGGCTAGCTCCAAGGCTAGCTAGTCAGCAAGCTCTTTAGAGAGCTACTTGGCGCGTTCAAGGTGAGTTAGAAAGGTGAGCAGCTCAGCGTTCTCCCAAGTGAAATACTCGGCAAGTTTTCAGGTGAACTACTCACTGAGCTACTAGGAAAGGTCCTACTCGATCTTCTAGGTGATCTATTAGGTAAGTTACTTGATGAGCTCCTGAGTGAAATACTCAGTGAGTGGTCGAGTGAGCTATGCGGTGAGTTATTTGGTAAGATGCCAGTGATATTTTTGGTGAGCTCCTTGGCAAGATGCTCAATAAGCTGGTGGGTGAGCTACATCGTGAGATGCATGACGAGTTACTCAGTAAGCTCCCATGTGAGCTCCTAGGTGATCTATCAGGTGAGCTATGAGACGAGTTTCCAGGAGAGCTACTCGGTGAGATGTCTAGAAAACTCCTAGGTGAGTATCTTAGCGAGCTCCCCATTGAACAACTCACTGATGCAACTCTTCTTTTGAACTACCATGGCAATTTTTTTGTTAGCTTGTCAACTAACTCGACATCCAACTCTCCAATCAACTCGCCAAACTTGTTTCATTGAATATATCATAGCTCATGTGCGCAACTTGGCCATATAGCTTTCCAACCTAACTTAGCGTCCTAGTTCATCATCGTTCATCTAACCCTTGCAGCTTGGCCACCAACTCCTTCACCCAGGTGGAAACCCCACTCCATAATAAGAAAACAAAAACATAATATTTTCACTTCAAACCCCACTCTATAATTTGAAAAAGCCATAACATCTTCTTGGAAACCCCATCCCGATACTGGGTGAAGACAACCTAGCTCACCCCAGTAGCTCAGTTGCCCCTAGTCCTCCCAAACAGTTTTCCATTACAGCTTGACACCTATTTGGAAACCCTGCTCTACAATGGGTAAAAAGTAGCCCACACTTGTCCATCTTAGGGCATAATTCCTAGTTCGCCCCCGCAACTTAGACACCCCTTAGCTCACCCAAACATTTTTCCACCATAGCTTAGCATCCAAGGTGGAAACCCCACTCTATAATTTGAAAACAAAGCACATAAAATTTTCTTTGGAAACCCTAGTTTATACTTTGAAAAAGAAACACATCTCCTCCGTGGAAACCCCACTTTATACTTGGAAAAATAAACACATATCCTCCATGGAAATTCCAATTTATACTTGGAAAAAAAACATATCTCCTCTATCGAAACCCCATTTTATACTTAGGAAGAAAAACACCTCTCCTCTGTCGAAACCCCACTTTATAATTTGAAAAAAAAACACATCTCTTCTATGGAAACCCCGATTTATTCTTGGAAAAAAAGCATACCTCCTCCATGGAAACCCCACCCAATAATGGGTAAGAAAAATAATCTCAGTGGAAACCCCGACCTATACTCTGGTAAAAACATTAATTTTTATGCAATGTTCTTGAAATGAGATGCAAACAATAAGATTCTCCTTGGAAACCCCACTCGATAATTTTTTAAACACATCAATAATGTCTGGACCCAACGTTTTGCAAACAATGCACAAAGTACCAAGATTGGCCTCGATCAATGAATTATGGGTTGTACGAACTAGGGTGACAAAGGGCTAAATCTCAGTGGATAGGGGTAGTAAGGACACTTTGCCACTTAAAATACCCCTTTGCTTAATTAAGTCATCTATAAAGGATTCTTCTCGTTAACCACTTGAAATTGTTATATAAGGTTTCCCTGGATAGGTTTTTACATCGACTGGAGGTCTCTAATGACACGTCCCCCTGGGGGTGCAAGGGCACCCCTACTGTGGGTCACAATGAAATTAGAGAGAGAGATGTGTCACATATAGAATGGATTATGACCTAGAGACTTCCAGCTATAATCCAACACATGGTAGCTTCACACCACTAGCTTTTCAATCAAGTGTGATGATCAAATGTGTGAATAAATGGTTCCTCTCATAATAATTTGAATTAATATCATAACGCAGATCATTAGTAGGGTAAAACTAACTTGTCTCATGACATTCTAAACCTAGCTCACGTTCCCTATTAGTGGGTAAAAAATCCAAAACTTTGTGAATTATTCTTCAAAATGATAGGAAGAGCCAACATCAAAGGATCAAAAAGCAATGTCACTATGAACGCTTGGCTACCACAAGCTAGTTATCCCTATGGTAACTTTTTTGACACCTCTAGCTTCAAATTCATAAATTCTAAAGGATCGATAGGCCACACTTTCATAGTCTATATTCCTACTGAAATTCAAAATCAAATGATCTTTTACCCTTTTGTTCCACACAATATTTATGTTCTCGTTGATCTCATCTTAGGACACTTACATTATCGTTTAACAAATGTGCCACCCTAACACAACTCCCCACCTGAGAATGTCTTCCACCCAGATCGGCGCACCTTGATACACCTTAAGGATAAAAACAATAGCATCGCCCCATCCTCATCTCACATAATAAGTAAAATAATGTTAAAAGTAGTGGTATTTCACTTGCGTGTAAACAATTCCCACTTACTCTACACCTCTCAATTCCTTTCACAAAGTCAAACTAGAGTCAAGCTCAATAGGGTCTTATTTCCTCAATGATTCCTCCAAGCTCGTTCCCTTGGTTTTGGTTTCACTAGATAGTAGATAGGGATAATGGGAATCTCATGAATCCATTCATGTGCATCACTAATTAGATGATGAGGCATTTGACTACCTTAAGAAACTCATAATTACTCCCACCATTTACCCGCACTTGGTTGAATTTCTTAACTTTTTCATTCAGAGCACTAGGCAAAAATCACATTACATCAGCATCCGCAGGGACCATCGCAATGCTTTCTTTTAATTCAAAATTTAGATTCCCCTTTTTCGTACCATTTCTAAGTTGGTTGTTCGCCACATAGGGAAAGCCCCCACAAGGGAAGAGTCTTGCACCCATCACCTAAAAAGCATGTGACGTCCCACCCTCACCACAGAAGCAACTCATGCAGGCTGATAGTGGCCCACAAGTTTAAGGTGTAGACCCCTAGGCCCATTCCTCAGAGCCAATCCTTTTCCTAAAGTTAGGAATCCATTTTTCCAACTTCCCTTAGCTACATTATTCTATTGACTAGAGGTTGTTCACCTTGGAGACCAGATGTGGTTATGCATACAACCAAGCATGAATGGTACTCAGTCCTCCAAATTTTCAAGGGAAGCAAATGGCACACCAAACACCCTAAGACATATGGTGCTCTTCTATCCATTAGACCCTATCTCTGGTTCAACACCCCATGCCTATTTATCCCTTAGGTGCAGGTTACTTGAATAGTTGTACTTGAATCATGGAATACTTATCTTAATTCTACCCTGTGGGAACTTGAGTCCAAGGAATGATTCACCGACACTATGGATTTGTCTAATAGTGGGAATTCTCTTCCACCATAAAAAACAAAATACTCTATCTCAGGTCTAGTGAAACCAACTCACCCATCAACACGTATTAGACTCATTCAGAATCATACTTCCTCAAGGTTGGGATAAGTCTTCCATCAAGTCTTAATTTCTCACCCACCTACAACCTTGTCTTTGATCTGGCACCAAGTATGGATAGACGAGCCAACAGTGTGCAGGGCTTAGCCCCTCTTTGAGACAGCAAAGCGAAACTGGTTTATTGCTACTTCTACTAGCAGGAACCTATGCAAGTCTCACAGATTCTGCCTTCGGGGGTTGGGATCTCATCCCAGTAGAGTGTTCTAGGCTGCGAAGAGAAAGGAATAAAAGAAGGAGAAGAGAAAGAACAGATCCGAAGGAAGAAAAGAAATGAATTCCAAAGCGGAAGGGTCAGAAGATCTATGCTTTGGGCTTGGTAGTAAACAGAGCCAAACCTACTCACATAAATAAACAAAGCAATACTGATAAACAAATGACGGAAAAGTAGATATGAATTCAACAGAAAAGACACATGCAGATCTAACATAAGAAAGATCTAATGTATAACACAGCTATTGAGCACAAAGTCTGAATAATTGTATTAATTGTTTTTATCTGTTACAAGAAAGCTCAAAGTCTTTCTCTCCTCACCTCTATTTCTATCTGAAAAATGTTCACCTCCTTGAATACAACAAGTATTCTAGTATTTATAGAAAGTGAGGGAGAGAGAAGGCAAAATGGAGCCAACCACTTATTCACAAGATATTTACAAAATATCCAAAAGTCATGTTGACTTTTACAACTTGGATGGATGACATCATCCCATGATGCAACATGGATGATGTCATCGTTTGTGCCAACACACTTCAGATATTTCGAAGAGAAAGTCGGAGAATAGAGAGGAGAAGAAGAAGAAGAAGAAGAAGAAGAAGCTATTCATCATCATCATCCTGTGGCCTAAAAGGGGTCGCCTGTTTCTGATGCTGATCAGGAGATGAGATGTGGAACTGAGCGCGGTATTCCAAGAACTTGCTGATCATTGGCGCAAATTGATCCTGTGATGGATCCTTGTGCCTTTCACTAATTGCTTCGCAAGTTTCCCGCTCATCAATGAGCTTTTCGGGGACCCTGGAATAGTCTTTACCCGCCTCGATTAGGGACCCGATGAAGTCTCTACAGGCCAGTAGGTTGTTGATGGATTCGATGTCGAAAGTGACTTCTGGCCCTGTCCCTTGAGAAGCTAGCTCCTTGAAAATTCGGATAGTATCGTCAGCTGATCTCAAGGTGAGGGAAGGAGTGAGCAACCCTGGAGTCATAGATAGAACAATCTTCTCCATTTGATGCATCGCATCCAGGGCCTCTTCCTTCACCTTGTCTATCTTCTCTAACACAAATTCGAGCTGATCTATCCGATAGTCCAGAGTGGACATGATCTTGTTGAGGGTCCTTGGATGACCGAATACTCCAAACTTGACCAAATCTTCGACTGAACAGTCGAACATTTGTTGGAAGGCCTCGTGTTGGAGTCTGGCATTTTCGAGCTCTTCTGATACTGGACTTGCTAATGTTTGGAGTTCCTTATTCGCCTTCTCGATGTTCAGGTATAAACTAATATACTCGGCGATCACCTTTTCACTATCCTTAAGGATTTGGCTCCTCCAAGCAGAAACAGCCATACCTTGCTCGCCGATCTTTGAGTATTCATTGATCTTCTCCTGACTGAGCAGCTCAGGAGTCTCGGCGGCAGTTGTGGGAGGTGCACTTCCCATCTTCTGTAGGGCTTGAAGCAGGTATTTATTCTGCTCCTTCAGTAGCCTCTTTTCTTCCTTTGTTTCCTGAAGCTTTTCGCAGAGTGCATCAACTGCGGAAAGAGCTTCCCCCTGGAGACTTTCAGAGGATGTCCCCATTGTGACTTGGGTCACTGTGAAATCTGCCGGAGACAGATCTTCTTTTTCTTTGGTGAGATCGGGGTAGGCAATTTCCATAACTCTCTCACCTGCAGCGCTCTTGGAGAAGCGTGTAACCGGCTTGTGCTTCTTTGCTCCTTTAGCCGGAATGACTGAAAAGTCCATCGGAGCGATGGGGACTTTCCTCTTTGGTTGGCTCAGCTGCTGAGAGATCCAAGCTGGTCCTATTGAAGAAGGACCAGAGACAGAGGGGGAAGCAGCAACGGTAGAAGAGGGGAAGAACGTGGAGACACGCGGCGGCGGCATTGAAAGAATAGCCGAAGACATGCCCACGGGAGGAAGGGAAACCGCAGCTGTAGAAGACATGGGAAGGGAAGGGAGCCCGGAAATGAGGGAAGAAATGGAGGAAGACAAATCAGCGAGAGAGGAGAAGATGGACGAAGAGGCAGGGGAGAGAGTAGAAGAAGGGGGAGAAGACACAACCAAAGGAGTGGTTGCCGACATCTGAGGAAGGGGAGGAAGAGAAGAAGAAGGGATAGAAGGGACCTCTGTAGTTGTAGCGATGCCGACATCCTGGGTGGATGGGCGTATAGGACTATCCTCTGCCAATTCCTTCTCTGGCGAATCCAGGGTTATTACTTGTTCAGGCTCTGAAGGAAGAGGACTTTCAGGGGCTTCCTCCTGAATGGTGCTAGGCTCACCTTCCGCAGCTTTGCCTTTTAGCTGCTTCTTTGACCTTGGAGGTGCATTACCCAAAGGAGAAGTTGTAAAATCTACACCGAGGTAGATTAACCCATTCATGCGGCACCAATGCTCTGTTCTCCGCATAGTCTCCTTGACCCTCTCCTCGATTGTCTGAGGAGCCTTGCTTCTGTCAATGTCCGGGAAGGGCCAATCATCCCCTTCTGTGTCATTATACACTTTGTCTACTTCGTCTTCCGTGGTTTGGAAGCCTTTTGGGACAATAGCCACTCCGTAATGGATGATTTCCGTTAATGCTAAGCGAGAGTGATCCTTTCTTCTGAGTTCTACCTCATGGAGAACGTCAATGTAGATATCCTCAATCTGAGGGACATGAATCGGATCAAGCTTAGCCCTTGGTAGACAGCCCCTAGGGTCGAATGTAGGCCTTGCTGGGAAATCATGCTTTAGGTTGAGCAATTCTAGCTCAGCAAACATCTCCTTCGCCTTGTGATAGCTGGAGCATGTGTAACGGCCTACTGTGAGGGGGAAAGGAGTTCCGCCCTTCTTTCTCTTGAGGCACTTTTCATGGTATGTGACGAGCTGTCTTGATAGTTCCAATAAAATCAGCTTTGGTCCAGCATACCTTGGCAACCTGGTTGGTTCGCCCAAAAAGTTGACCGCCCTCAGATAGGTGAACGTGGGAAACTGGGTGAACAAGGCCCCCCACTTCTCTGTGACTGCCACTATGTTTTTGGTTGTCCGGCCATGAGTCAAATTTGGCCGCAACATGCACATGATGTGATAGAAGAAAACATCATTGATCTTAGCGAAGTGTTGGATGCTGTTCTCCAGCTTCAGCTCTTGATAGTATTCATATATTTTGGCCTGAGGCCAAGTTCCGCTTCGGTGCAGCCCTGGATAATCCCTTTCAGACGCAGCAGCATACACTACGTAGGAGTTCATGTGGAACACTCCTGTTGTAGCGAACTGTTGCAGTTGCTCGGATATTGTGCTGCTTATTATCTCCCCCCAGCAGAAACGCTGATCGGGCAGATTCTTATTCATTGTTTCCAGGTACCGCAGCATCCACTTATGGAAGTAGTGAGCATCTGAAAGACCGAAGACTCTGCTCAGGAAGGTGATTGTATCACTGAGTTCCTCTGAGAAATCACTCCGGTGGATAGTTTGAGGCCACCGGGTCACTACCTTCTTATTCTTGAGGTAGACCTCATTCATCAATTGCATGCACTTGTCTTCGTTGTCCTCCCAAGCCTTGAGGCATTCTTGCTGGCTAACAGCCACATAGTTTCGGTGGTGAGGGATTCCAAGCATCAACTCAAAGCGACGGGCAGTAAGGTTTATAACTACCTCGCCTTTGCTGTTCTCGACACATCTCGTGTCTTTGTTGAAGGATTGTGCAACAATCATCATGAACTCGTTATTCACAGCGCTGACAGGGATTCCTCCGGCAAAGTGCAGGGCGCTGCCTATCAATTTATCCATCCATGGACTCCTTGTCACTTTCTGAGTTCTTACCCAGAATTCCTCTATGTCAATGTGGCCCAGTTCAGAATCCCTGACATCCATATTACACTCTGCCTGTGATTCGGGCATTCTGACCCTCTGATATTTGTATTTCATTTCTTCTTCTGTTAGCTTTGCCTTCCCTCTTGGTTTGATGGGTCTCTTGCTTGACGTAGACATGTGTTCTTCAAGGCTTATCTGATGATCTGCACGTAGAAGGAGCGAAACCCAATCCAAGAAGCTTGAATTAGTCATTTGATCTTCCATTGGAATACTAGCAGAAGAAAGAGTTAGAACTTTTAAGGTTCGGGACGCAGGGCGCATGAAAAATGTATATAACAGGCTGAATAGTCAAGGCGCACAGGAAAAGGGTGCAACAGAGGTTAAGTTGGCGCCAAAGGCGCATGGCGCATGGATGAAGCAGACTGCATTATATAGAAGGGCGCACAGGAAATGCATGTTACATTGAGGTTTGGTGCGCCCTTTGGCGCATGGGCAGATTGTGCAACATGGAAAAAAGGCGCGCCAAAGGTATATGGCGCGGCGCATGGAGGGTCTACACAACATCATGTACTTGCAACGGAAGGTGCGCCCGCGCCTTGGAGGTTTTACACTTGCGCAAATAACTCTTGCGTTGCATGGAAGCTGGGCGCGCCCTTTAGCGCATAGAAGAGGGATGCAACAGGGGTAAAAGATGCGCCAAAGGGATATAAGGAGGCGCGGTTTTCGAGCGTGTTACGGGCCGAAAGGGTGCGCCTAGGGGCGCATGATTTTTAACTGCAGCATGCTGGGTAGACGCGCCGAGGGGCGCGACTGTCTAAGGTGCAACATGACGCGGCAACGCGCCATGGGGAATACTTAAGCATTTTCACATTTCAACCTCCACTTCGAAAGGACGCTTGGCATCACTTAGTTTGATAAAATAGGATCAGACCAAGCCAAAATAAAACCATCCCTCCCTTTTCCATCAAATCCAGAAAGAGGGAGGGAGAGGAGAAAGAAAGCACAGACCAGGCAGGAGGAAGAAAACAAAAAGTTCAAGGAGGGAAACAAGCCAGGCACAAATACAACTGATGAAAACCAGCAAGCAAGCACACACCAAGAACTAAATGAAAAGAGGATGAACCTCTTACCTTAACAATATAGCCAAAATCCTTGAGCGGGTCCACAACTTGATGAAAATGACAGAGCAGGGGCTGACAAGTCCAGGGATATCACGTGCTCGATGGAAATAATGAAAATGACAGGGCGGGCACGGGTATATATAACAAAACTTTGTCATAAATGCGCCACCCACTTTTGAAATGGCGCATGGAAACAGCTGTCGACAGGGGAAAACGTGCGCCCTTTGGCGCATGGAAGGAAATGACAACAGGAGAATGAGCGCGCCTTTGGCGCATCAAACGAGTTGTCGACACGAAGCTATGTGCGCCCTTTGGCGCACCAAAACTTGATGTAACAAAGATATTACGTGCGCCCTTTGGCGCACCAAAAACTCACTCAACATCCTTTGGCGCACCGAAAGACGTGCTAACATGGAAAACCATGCGCCAAAGGCTTTTAAGGAGGCGCATCAAAAATTGATGTTGCAAGGCAAAACCATGCGCCCAGCCAAAAAAGGCTCAAAAAGACTAAGTTCAAAAACTGAATTTCCCGGGAAGGGATTTTACAATATTTTGAACGCGAAGGATCCCTAACGAGGGATCGAAACAAAATTTTCGGTAAGGTTATCGGTAAAATTGCCCTTGTCAATTTTACAGGATAACAGCTGGCTCTTTCTGGGGACTATCCCTGAGTGAAACTCGGGGGTAGAGAATCCCAGATCACATGTGCCTATCCATTGGGTACGGAGTCAAAAACAAGGGGGACCGGAGGGAGAACAAAGGAAACACACAAAAACCGAAAGCAAACACACGACGAAAGCAAACACACAACCAAAATAAACTGTACAAAGGAGAGAGCAAGCTCTACTTCCTGAAGATCTTGAGATGTTGCCCGCTGTAGGGAAGCGGGAGTTCAGCTCCATCCAGATAAGAGAGATAGAAACTATTCTCTCCATTGAGTTGCTTGATTTTGAAGGGTCCTCTCCATAAGGAGTCAAACTTTCCATGCATACCCTTTGGCTCTCTTCGCTTGTCCCAGAGAAGGACAAGATCTCCCACTTCAAAATTCCTCTGCTTGGCCTTCTTGTCGAAAAGCTTCTTCACTTGATTCTGATGTTCAGTGATCCTGTCGACCACCCTTACTCTCTTTTCTTCAAGTTCCGCAAGGTACATGATTCTCTTTTCCAGAGAACTTTGAAAAGTTTCATCTTCGATTGCTCGTGCCAAGCGTAGAGCAGGAAGTTCCGCTGAAATGGGAAGCTCGGCATCAGTGCCATATAACACTTGAAAAGGTGACATGCCGAGAGATCTCTTGGGGGTAATGCGGTCCGCCCACAAAGCGTCGTACAAAGACTTGTGCCACATCCGCTGATTTTCATCTACTAATTTCCGTATGATGGTCACCAAGTTCTTATTACTGGATTCTGCCTGACCATTTCCCTGAGGATAATAATCTGAGGCATGTGCTAAAGTTATCCCATATTCATAGCAAAAGCTAATAACTTCCCGGGAAGAGAAGTTAGAAGCATTATCAGCAACGATTTTATTTGGAATGCCAAACCTGACAATGATATTCTCTTTGATAAAACTGCAAACTACCTCGGAAGTGGCATGCTTGACGGGTATGGCTTCCACCCATTTAGTGAAGTAATCTGTTGCGGTGAGGACATAGCTATGTCCAGCACTCGATTGAGGATTGAGTGCACCAATAAAATCAATTCCCCATTGCCTGAATGGTTCATTGATAATGACCGGCCTTAGGGGGAGGGCAGCCAACTTGGGCTTGCCGACGAATTGCTGACAGGGTTCACATTTTGCCACCCAGGTAGCCGTATCTTGAAAGAGCGTCGGCCAGTAGTACCTGGCTCGAATGATTTTGTGCGCTGTCACGGAAGAAGAAAAATGGCCTCCACAGGCTGAGTTGTGAAAACTTTCCAGCAGTTTTACTTGCTGGGGCCTGTCAACACATCGCAGAAAGACACCGTCTATCCCGCGCTTATATAAACTTTCATCCCAGATGACATATTTAGCTGCCCTGAGCTTTATAGTACGCTTTTCCTTTGCAGTGAGGTGCATTGGGCATTCGCCGTAGGTAAGGAAGAAAGCGATGTCGGAGTACCATTCGTCACTAGTTGAAACAAACAAAACCAGAGGTAGAGAATCAGGCCCTTCCAGAGGGCTTTGCATTTCGTTGGTGCAATCTCCTCTTTCATCAGGATTTTCTGAACCCTTGTTCTCAGCCATTAGCTGACACAGGCCTTTGCCCCTCACCAGCTTGGTGGGTTTAATATCTAGGTCATATTCCTGGACCTTTGCGATCCAATTCCCTCTTAAGCTTCCTAACTCCTGCTGAGTTAGAATTGACTTCACCGCAGTGTCGGGAACTAGCACCACCGTATGCGAGTTCAGAATGTAATACCTGAAATTCTTCACCGCTTTGACAACGGCAAAGGCGTGCTTTTCTAATTGAGTCATCTTCAACTCGTGGGGCTTGAGGGGAGAACTCATGAATGCAATCGGGGATTCAATATCCTCTGAATTCTTTTGCATTAGGATTGCAGACACAGTATGTTCGGAGGCGTAACTATACATAATGAAGTTTTTGGAGAAATCTGGACATACCAGGACCGGTGCATGAGCAACAGAAGTTTTTATCTCTTCAAACGACCTTTTCCCCTCTTCACTCCATCTGAAAGTGGGTGATCCTTTCATCATGTTCAGTATGTGGCGGGTCTTCTCAGCAAAATCAGGGACAAAACGCCTAAGAAAGTTCACCTTTCCGAAGAAAGAATGAACACCATTCTTGCTTGTAGGCAGAGTAAGGCTTTGGATAGCCTTAACTCTTTCGGCATCAATCTTCGTTCCTTCTTTGCTAACCACATGGCCTAGCAATTTCCCTTCCGTAACCCCAAAAACAGACTTTTTTGGGTTAAGGGAAATTCCATGTTCTCGGCACCTGGCCAATACTTGCTCCAAGTGATCACAATGATCACTTCGTCGTTTGGAGAACACGGTTAAGTCATCTAGATAAACTACAATGACTTTTCCCATCATGCCTTTGAATGCAAAGTCCATGGCCCGCTGAAAAGTGGCACCAGCATTGGTTAGGCCGAAAGGCATCCTGCTGTAGGCAAATGTACCCCATGGAGTAGTGAATGCTGTTTTGAATTGATCTTCAGGCGAGACTTCAATCTGATTATAGCCTGAAAAACCGTCAAGCATAGACAGCATTTCTGACCCAGTTACTGCTTGCAGAACTTGGTCCATTATGGGAAGAGGGTAGTTGTCTTTCAGCGAAGCTTGATTCAAGTTTCGGAAGTCTACGCAGATGCGTATTTCACCGTTTTTCTTGCGTACCGGCACAATGTTTGCCACCCAAGTGCTGTGATGAATAGGGAAAATGATTCTTGCGTCCAGCATCTTCTGAATTTCGGCCTGAATGGTGCCCGAAATCTTGGGATTATAATGCCTCTGCTTCTGACGGAAGGCTCTGGCATCCTCTTTCAGCGGTATATCATGCTGAACGTCCTTTGGCTTGAAGGACTTTAAGTCGGCATAGGACCATGCCAATACATCCATATATCTTTTCAGCAACTTGACAAATTTCCGCTTTTCTTCTGGCGTGCAACATTTCCCGATGTTCACGAATTGCGGATGTGCCTCAGAACCTAAATTGACTGGTTCTGTCTCTGGAGATGAGCTAGGATCATCTCGCCTTTTCCTTTTCACAAAACGGTCATGCCTGTCAAACAGGCGCTCCAGAGAAACCAGGCCCTTTGGAATTTTATTTCCCTTAAGCTGACAAATGCCATCGTTCTCCTTTGTTTCGTGGTTTTGACTGTTGATGGATTCACGGCATGGAGAGGTGGATCCTTCAAAATACAACTCATCAAAATTTTCTGCTTTTTCTAGAAAGGCAATGAGGTGATTATCATCGTTGAATACCTGCCAATGCTGAGAGTTGTCTGGCACGCTTGGGCGGAAAACCACTTCAATGGTGTACTTGTTCGTCTTCAAACCCGGGTGTGGGAGCATGAGAGATGCCGAAACAGCCAACGAATCAGCCATGTCATTTTGAGCTCTTGGAATCGCTCCTATTGAAAAGGCATCAAATTCCTCAATGCTGTCCCATACTGCATTACGGTAGTGCCTGAGCCTTTCATTTTTTACTTGGTAAATCCTTTTGACCTGATTTACAACTAGCTCGGCATCACCTTGTGCCTTTAGATTTTTAATTCCTCTTTCCTTTGCAGCTTGCATACCGAGTAACAGAGACTCATACTCAGCAGTATTATTCGTATTGAAAAACTGCAATTTGAAAGAGAGAGGAATGACCTCCTCCTCAGGAGATATCAGCACAACCCCAGCGCCACATCCGCTAGTTGCGCAACTGCCATCAAACTGCAAGGTCCAGACCTTATTAAGGTCCTTTTCTTGAATGAAAACTTCCTTTGTATCCGCCTCGGTGGATAAGAAGTAGTTCCCCATCCCTGATGATTCAAAAAGGATTTGAGCTTTGGGGTCTTCAGAGCTAGTGACCAAGTATTTCTTTTGGGATTCCGGCTCCAAAGTTTGCATTACGCCCTTGACTGGAATTCTAGCTTTGGACCAGTCCATGTGAATTTCTCCACCAACTTCGCTGCAAAAGCTCCTTCCCAGCAAAATTCCATAAGCTGCCGGAATGTCAGCGACAAGGACGGTCATCTTTACTCTCTTTTCAGGGAATGCTGCGAACGCGAATTGCGCGTCTTTGATTTGACCAATCAATGGCACTTGCTTGGTTTCCAATGAGTAACATCTGCCGAAAGGCTTGGTAAGAGTGAGGCCCAAAGCATGGGCGACTTTCGCTGGCATGACGTTATCTGAAGCTCCGGAATCAATTATACAGTTGCTCAACTTATGGCCATTGATTAGGAGGGAGAGATAGAAAGGCTCTATCTTGCCTGATGCAGATGTTGAGGCAACATTTATGTGGGATTCAGGAGGAGTGGAAAGGATTCCTTTAGGGGAAGCCTGATTAACTATAACAGCTTGACTTTGGATATACTTAGTCAATCTTACAAGCTGTTCGGGGTTTGACTGAAGATACTCAGCTTCAGACATTTGGATCTTGGTCTTTTTTGCGTGATCTATTATATCAAATGCGGCCAAGGGTTGCGTAGGTAAAGGAATGAGTCCTTCACCCCGCGATGATGGAATAGGGTTACTGATCTTGATAGGAATATGAGAGGGCTGACTCGGAGGAGAGATAGGTGGAAAAGACTTCTTTGCAAAAGATTTAACAGGGAGTTGAGTGGGAAGAGGATTACCTCTTTTAACAATGGTTGGAGGCGCGTTTGACACGGCCTTCTCTTTCTGCGTATGGGCATCAACCTCTGCTTCTTTTCCTTGCGAGCGGGTAAAAACAGCGTAGGATTGTCCGCTTGCATAGCCTTGCGTACTCTCTTCTTCATCAGATTCGTCCTCATCAAATTCCATGTATCCAATAGTAGAGTCGCCAGTCGGTTCACCGACATCTTGATCATCTTCGCCTTGGAGCGAAGGTTCTTCATAGTATTGCTCTTCTTCCTCTTCAATTTCGGCCAAAGCATTGACCGGAGGAGCTTCAAGCGCCAACCGTGGAGCAGCTGTAGGCAAGCGCGGCCTTTGTGAAGCGTTGTTAGGAACAAAATTCCTCCGCGGGATATCCCGATACGAGGAACTGGGAGAGGCCTGGGCCAGCTGCTTCTTTAGTGCAAGCAAATCATTCGCCATTTTTTGGAATGCTGGATCAGACGAAGTGATAGGCGAAGGGCCCAAAGACTTAGGCTTTACTGATTCTTTTCTTAACTCGCCAGATATTATCAAATTGTCTTCTATACGGATGGCAGCAGCCTGAGCGAGAGGTAGAGTAGCTACTCGCTCTTGAAGGAGTAAGAAGCTAACTTTTGAACTCATGGCATTTACGAAAAAACACTTCTGGTTCTCCGGTGTTGGAAGCATGGCAGTAGGGACACGGTTGATTAGCGCATTGAACCGGGCGACAAAATCGCGCATGGTCTCATTTGCCTCCTTCTTCAGATGAGTGATCCGTGACAATAAAGTAAATGCATCCTCTGAAGGCTTATACCTGTCTTCAAAAGCGTCCCGCAAAGTTGCCCAACTAGTGATAGATCCGGCCGGCAAATGCTGAAACCATTCAGCTGCAGGCCCTTGTAGAGTTTCCAGAAAGAGGCGAACTGACACATCTTCATGAGTCACATCCAAAATACTGCATGACATAATGAAAGCAGAAATGTGGGAATCCGTGCTTTGATTTCCGCTCCCGTCGAATTTAGGAAAATTCTTTCGATTTCCGTGAGGGAGTGCGTGAACTGGATGTGGTAAAGCCAACGGACCCATAGCGTTTCCCCATGGTACCGCCATCTGAAAAGCCGGAAAGAGAACACGAGCCGGAAGTGTAGTTCCGCTGAGTAGCAAAGCACTACAAAGGGATGTGGATGCTCCCGGCAAAAGACTTTTTCTTCGTGAAGGCGAGACACTCCTGGATGACCGGCTAGCCGAGCTTAGCGCTGAAAAACGTGCCGGTGTTACGCTGAAATTGTGCCTCTGAAGCAGATCGAAAGTAGGATCGGCTTCTCCACGGGCTCTTCTGCTGCGCGTAAAAGGTTCACTCGCCAGTGTACCTTTCAGATCTGCAATATTACAGCGCAGATTTAAACTTTATTTTTGGGTGTACTTGCTGATTTTCTGGTTTTTCTGACAAAAACCAGCAGCATGCACTTTTCTGGATATTTGAAAATTATCCTCTTCAGAAACCGATTGCGGTTAAATGACAAATGAGTAGCGAGGATATGATGGCAGGGAAGATAGTAAGCCGATTTTTCGGATCTGGTTTTTAATTTTCAGAGGGTTTAGAACATTTCAGAAAATTGTTAAAAACTCAGATCTACGGAAAATGATGATTTTTGATAAAAACTCAGCGAACTAAAGATATGTAACAGGCCCAGATCTATGATTCTCAGAAGAAAATTTTCAATTTCGGGCACTTTTGCAAATTTTTGGATTTTCAACAAAAAGTTCAGATTTTGCAAACTGGCAGCAACCTGCTGATTTTTCCTGAATTTTTTTTTTTATTTTACTACCAGCATAGATCTGACAGATTTATCTGTTTCTGTTGGCGAAATCTGTTTAAAAATCCGATCCCCAGTAGAGTCGCCAAAAACTGTTGGTCCGAAAATCTGTCGCGTGGACAGATCTATGGATAGACGAGCCAACAGTGTGCAGGGCTTAGCCCCTCTTTGAGACAGCAAAGCGAAACTGGTTTATTGCTACTTCTACTAGCAGGAACCTATGCAAGTCTCACAGATTCTGCCTTCGGGGGTTGGGATCTCATCCCAGTAGAGTGTTCCTAGGCTGCGAAGAGAAAGGACTATGAAAGAGGGAGAAGAGAAAGAACAGATCCGAAGGGAGAAAAGAAATGAGTTCCAAAGCGGAAGGGTCAGAAGATCTATGTTTTTAGGCTTGGTAGTAAACAGAGCCAAACCTACTCGCATAAATAAACAAAGCAATACTGATAAACAAGTGACGGAAAAGTAGATATTAATTCCAACAGAATAAGCTCATGTAGATCTAACATAAGAAAGATCTTAATGTATAACACAGTTATTGAGCACAAAGTCTGAATATTTGTATTAACTATTCTCTATCTGTTACAAGAAAGCTCAAAGTCTTCCTCTCTTCACCTCTATTTCTATCTGAAAAAATGTTCACCTCCTTGAATACAACAAGTATTCTCAGTATTTATAGAAAGATGAGGGAGAGAGAAGGAAAAATGGAGCCAACCACTTATTCACAAAGATATTTACAAAATATCCAAAAGTCATGTTGACTTTTACAACTTTGATGGATGACATCATCGCATGATGCAACATGGATGATGTCATCATTTGTGCCAACATATTTTAGACATTTCGAAAAGAAAGTCGGAGAATAGAGAGAAGAAGAAGAAGAAGAAGAAGAAGCAGAAGAAGAAGCTACTCATCATCATCATCCTGTGGCTGAAAAGGGGTTGCTTGTTTCTGATGCTGCTCAGGTGATGATATGTGGAACTAAGCGCGGTATTCCAAAAACTTGCTAATCATCGGCCCAAATTGATCCTGTGACGGATCCTTGTGCCGTTCACTGATTGCTTCGCAAGTCTCCCGCTCATCTATGAGCTTTTCGGGGAGTTTGGAATAATCTTTACCCGCCTCCTCGATAAGGAAAACCCGATGAAGTCCCTACAGGCCAGTAGGTTGTTGATAGATTCGATGTCGAATGTGACCTCTGGCCCTGTCCCTTGAGAAGCTATCTCCTTGAAGATCGGATAGTGTCATCAGCTGATCTCAAGGTAAGGGAAGGAGTGAGCAACCCTGGAGTCATGGATGAGGACAATTTTCTCCATTTGATGCATGCATCCAGGGCCTCTTCCTTTACCTTGTCTATCTTTTCTAAAACAAATTCCAGCTGATCTATCTGATAGTCCAGAGTGGACATAGTTTGTTGAGGGCCCTTGGATGACCGAAGACTCCGAACTTGACCAGATCTTCGACTGAACAGTCGAACATTTGTTGGAAGGTCTCGTGCTGGAGTCTAGCATGTTCTAACTCTTCTGATATCTGGACCTGCTAATGCTTGGAGTTCCTTATTCACCTTCTCGATGTTTATGGTATAAACTGATATAACTCGGCGATTACCTTTTCACTATCCTTGAGGATCTGGCTCCTCCAAGCAGAAAACAGCCATACCTTGCTCGCCGATCTTTGAATATCATTGATCTTCTCCTGACTGAGAAGCTCAGGAGTCTCGGCGGCAGTTGTGGGAGGTGCACTTCCCATCTTCTGTAAGGCTTGAAGCAGGTATTTGTTCTGCTCCTTCAGTAGCCTTTTTTTCTCCTTTCGTTTCCTGAAGCTTTTTGCAGAGTGCATCAACTGCGGAAAGAGCTTCCCCCTGGAGACTTTCTGAGGATGTCCCCATTGTGACTTGGGTCACTGTGAAATCTGTCTCGGAGAGACAGATCTTCTTTTCTCTTTGAGGGGGTTGGGGGGGTACGCTATTTCCATGACTCTCTCACCTGCAGCGCTCTTTGAGAAGAAGTGTGTAACCGGCTTGTGCTTCTTTGCTCCTTTAGGTGGAATGACCGAAAAGTCCATCGGAGCGATGGGGACTTTCCTCTTTTGTTGGCTCAGCTGCTGAGAGATCCAAGCTGGTCCTATAGAAGAAGGACCAGAGACAGAGGGGGAGGGGCAGACAGTGCAACGGTAGAAGAGGGGAAAAACGTGGAGACACGCGGGGCCCTGGAGTGGCATGGAAAGAATAGCCGAAGAGAAATGTCCACGGGGGAAGGGAAACCGCAACTGCAGAGAAGACATAGGAAGGGAAGGGAGCTCGGAGATGAGGGAAGAAAAGAGGGAAGACTCAGCGAGGAAATCAGAGGAGAGGAGAGAAGATGAAGAAGAAGAGGGGGAAGGAGTAGAAGAAGGGGGCAGGGACACGACCAAGGGGATGGTGCCGTTTGAGTCATCGAGGAAGGGGAAGGAAGAGAAGAAGAAGGGATAGAAGGGACCTCTGAAGTTTTGTAGCAAGAGTGCCGACATCCTGGGTGGATGGGCGTATAGGGACAATCCCTCTTCTTTGTCTTTTCTCTGGCGACCAGAGTTATTACTTGTTCAGGGAATGAAAGGAAGAGGACTTTCAGGGGCTTCCTTCCTGAATGGTGCTAGGTTCACCTTTGCACCTTTGCCTTTCAGCTGCTTCTTTGACTTGGAGGTGCATTACCCAAAGGGGAAGTTTGTGAAATCTACCCCGAGGGAAGATTAGTCCGTTCATCAAGCGGCACCAATGCTCGGGTTCTCCGCAAGTTCCTTGACCTCTCCTCATCAATTGTTTGATTTTGAGAGCCTTGCTTCTGTCAATGGCGGGGAAGGGCCAATCATCCCAATCTGTGTCAATACACCTATCTAGGGTTCCTCTTCGTTTCTGGGGGGCTTTTGGGGGATTCCCCACTTTTGGGCTTACAATCATCCAGTATTGGATGATTTCCTCCAATGCTAATAGTGATCCTTTCTCTGAGTTCAACCTTCATGGAGAACGTCAATGTAAATATCCTCAATTTGAGGGACATGGATCGGATCAAAAATTCGCCTTGGCAAGCCCTTGGGTCGAAGGTAGGCCTGGCTGGGAAATCATCCTTCAAATTGAGCAACAGCTAGGCTCTGTGAACATTTTGGTTTCGCCTTTTCAGGCCTTTAGGAGGGAGATTGAGATGTGTACGGCCTCACTGTGAGGGGGGGAAAGGAGTTCCGCCTTCTTTCTTTTGAGGCACTTTCTCATGGTATGTGACCTGTCTTGACAGTTTCCATTAGAAAGCTTGGTCCAGCTTACCTTGGCCTAGGGCCTGAACTTCCAGGAAAAGTTGGCAAGCCCTTAGATAGGGTGAAATGTGGGAAACATGGGGTGAACAGGGCCCCCCATTTCTCAAAACTGCTGAAATGTTTTTGGTCGTGCCATGGTGAGTTTGGCCTCCAACACCTTAAAATGGTGAAAAAAAGAAAGTATTCTTCTTGCGAATGGGAATGCTTTCTCCAGCCTCACTATTCTGGTAGTAAAGTCTCGGTGATATCTTGCCTGAGGCCAACTTCCACTCAAATCAAGGATATGTATCAGGGTAATCCCTTGATGAATGGTTCATTTTAGCAACTCCATAGGAGTCATGTGGAACACTCCACGTGTTGTGGGAAATGTTGTAATTGCAACTGTGTTGATTTGTCATCCTTGCATGCTCAAGAATCGGGTCTCTACTGAAATTATCGGCAGGCTAGAGTATGGTTTTACCCTATCCGCAGATTTCATCCGAAAGCCTCCTGAAGATTCTGAAATCAGGTGGTGATTTTGTCATGAGATCAAGATCTTGTTTTTCAAGTCGGTGGATCCTTTTTGACCCTGGCGGGTCACGAGCTTCTTTTTGTTTTGGAGGGACCTCATTCAGGAATGGCCATGCATAGGCATTGTCATTCCCAGGTTACAGGCTGCATTCTTATTCTTGTGGCTTAAAAGGGCCACGAAAGTTTATGTTGTGAGGGATTAACTGTGAAATGGAGAAGCAATAGAATCTTGGCAGGAGGTTGTTGAGGACTACCTGCGCCCTTGAAGTTCTTGTTCCTAGGACACACCTTGAAAGTTGTTGGTGAATGAGCCATAAGCAAAGAAGTATGAACTGGAGTGAGATTCTCCGCTTCAAGTGACTTCTGGTCCGGCAGGCCCACTGGGCAATGGCAAACAGGATTTGTTGACCATTCTCGAACTTGCATTCTTAGTGTAAGACTGGAGATTTGACCAGAATGGGTCCAATGACCACATTCCTTGTAAGCAGGAAGTTCCTTGCCAGCTTATGCTCCAGTGTTGTATTCTGAGTCTAGTTGATTCGGCCATGGAAGGTATCAGTATGACCCTTTGGGACATGGATCGGATCGATTAGCTTCGCTTTTGGCAGGCAGGCTTCTGGGTCAAAGGTAGGCCTTGGTGGGAAGTCATGCTTCAAATGGAGTAGAGTCTCCAGCTTTCTGCGAAATTTCCTCGTTAGCCTATGGTAGAAGTTGGGCAACTGTATTTGGCCCACTTTGAAGGGAAAGGAGTTCCACCTTCTTTTTTTTTGATTTTCCTTCTCATGTGTGGATTGGGCTGCTAGCTAGCAGAAGGAAGTTGAGTATTTTTAAGCAGGAATAAAAGGTTAGGCCCAGCATACTTGGTAGGCCTTTGGCTCTCCCAGAAAAGTTGGCAAAGATAGGTGAACGTGCACAAAAATTGGGTGAACAGGGCCCCCCATTTTCTAAATCTGACTGCCACAGTTTGTGTTGGGTCGTCGGCTATGAGTCATGTTTGGCCTCAGTAGGCAGATGACAGATAGAAGAATGCATCGTTAACTTTTTGCGAAATGTTGGATGCTATTCTCTAGCCTCAGCTCGGTGTAGTAATCAATATCTTGGCCTGAGGCCAAACTCCACTTCGGTTCAGCCCCGGATAATCCCTCGCCGATGCTTGTAGCGATTTTTGTAGACTACATAGGAGTTCATATGAGAACACTCCTGTTGTGGCGAACTGTTGTAGCTACTCAGATATGGTAATGCTACTTACCAATTTCTCCCCTTTGTTGCAGTGCAACCAAGTTGGGGACAATTTAAGAGGGCCCCTGGACATCAAATCCTGAATTTTACATTAAAAACAGCAAAACAATCAAATTTAGTCTTCCGTGGACTTGAACCATGCCGAAAAGTTAAAAACTATGTCTAAAAAAATGGTACCCTTTACGTAGGGGGATCCTATTAGCTTTGTAGAAATACTAATTTTAAAGTGAATAGAAGGGATAACTCTCATTTTTATAATTTTTTACGCCTACTAATAGTAGGTCTTTAAGAAACTTTTTTCCTGTGAATGTTTATGTCTACGTTTAAGACTACAAAAATTTGCCTTTCACTTAGTATAATGTGATAAAACTTATAGGAAACCGGGTGAAATTATATACATGTTCAAAAAAAAAACCCTTATTTGATTTCAATATTTGGATGGATGGGCCAAGTTATGGCGGGCAAACGGAAAGTCTCTCTGTTTTCTATCATACCCAGGCTTGAGGTAAATACCCACTTCCTTGACAGTTCTAGTAGAATCAGCTTATGCCCAGCATACCTTGGTAGCCTGGTTGGCTCTCCCAAAAAGTTGGCAGCCCTCAGATAGGTGAACGTGGGAAATTGGGTGAACAGGGCCCCCCATTTCTCTGTGACTGCCACTATGTTTTTGGTTGTCCGACTATGAGTCATATTTGGCCTCAGTAGGCAGATGACATGATAGAAGAATGCATCGTTAACTTTTGTGAAATGTTGGATGCTATTCTCCAGCCTCAGCTCTGGGTAGTAATCAAATATCTTGGCCTGAGGCCATACTCCACTTCGGTTCAGCCCCGGATAATCCCTTGCCGACGCTGCAGCGTAGACTACATAGGAGTTCATATGGAACACTCCTGTTGTGGTGAACTGTTGTAGCTGCTCAGAGATGGTGTTGCTTATTATTTCACCCCAGCAAAAGCGCTGATCGGGTAAATTTTTATTCATTGTCTCCAAGTACTGCAACATCCACTTATGGAAATAGTGCGGCATCTGAAAGCCCGAAGACTCTGCTCAGGAAGGTGTGATAGTATCGCTGAGCTCCTCTGAGAGAATCACTTCGGTGGATAGTCTGTGGCCACCGGGGTCACCACCTTCTTGTTCTTTAGGTAGACCTCATTCATCAACTGCATGCATTGGTCTTCGTTGTCTTCCCAGGCATTTATGCATTCTTGTTGGCTAACAGCCATGAAGTTTCTGGTGATGAGGGATGCCGAGCATTATTTCAAAATGACGGGCAGTGAGGTTTTATGACTACCTTCGCCCTTGCTGTTCTCGACACATCTTGTGTCTTTGTTGTTAACATTGGGCAATCACCATCATGAATTCGTTGTTGACAGCGCTGACGGGAGATTCCTCCGGCAAAGTGCAGGGCACTACCTATTAACTTGTCCATCCATGGACTTCTTGTTACTTTCTGAGTTCTAACCCAGAATTCCTCCATGTCAATGTGACCCAATTCTGAGTCTCTGACATCTAGATACTGCATTCAGCCTGTGATTCGGGCATCCTGACCCTCTGATATTTGTATTTCATTTCTTCTTCTGTCAGCTTAGCCTTTCCTCTTGGATTTGGTGGGGTCTCTTGCTTGACGTAGACATGTGTTCTTTCGAACTCAGTTGCTGATCTGCATGAAGAAGAAGTGAGACCCAATCCAAAAAGGTTGAATTAGTCATTTGATCTTCCATTGGAATGCTAACAGAAGAAAGAGTTAGAGATTTTAAGGCTCAGGGCGCAGGGCGCATGAAAAATGCAACTGGCAGGCCAAATAGATAAGGCGCACAGAAAAGGAATGTTGCAGAAGGTTAAACTGGCGCCAAAGGCGCATGGATACCGCATGGATGTAAAGCAGATTGCATTTTATAGAGCAGGGCGCAAAGGGAAGATTTGTATGTTACATGTGGGGATTCGGGTGCGCCCTTTGGCGCATGGATGGATTGTGTAACATGGAACATTCTCGTGCGCCAAAGGCAAAATGGCGCGGCGCATGGAGGGTTTACACAACATCATGTTACTGCAATCGGAGGGTGCGCCTGCGCCTTTCTAACTTTATACTTAGCGCGGACAAGGCATGTGTTGCATCAGAAGCTGGGTGCTCCCTTTGGCGCATGGAAAACGTGATGTAACATGGATAAGGTTGGTGCGCCAAAGGCTTTTAAGGAGGCGTGGGATTGACACTTGTAGCATGCGAGAAAGGGGCGCGCCTTGAGGGCGCATGAGTTTTTAGATGCAGCATGACAAGAGGGTGCACCATTGGCGCGGATTTTATTCATGTAACAAGGCGTAATAGATGCGCCGAGGGGCGCAACTGTCTTAAGTGTAACAAGACGCGCCAATGCGCCATAGAACTAAGCTTCTAATCAGCTCAAACTTTAGCTTCTCTTCTTCTCCATTTCAAAGGTTGCTTAGGACATACAAGGTTTTAACCAGAAAAGGATTCTGAGACCAAGCCATTTTCAAAACAACTTACTCTTTACCAGCAGATCTGGAAAGAGGGAGGGGAGGGAGGAGGAAAAGAAGAAAATGAGAAAGGACAGCACAGGGGGGAAAGCTAGTTCAATCCACATATCTCAATTTTTAAAACCGGCCAGCAAGCCAAAACACAGACCAAGAACACCCAAAGAACCGTAAAGCACAAAAAATGGAAAAGAGGGAGAACCTCTCACCTTAGATATATAGAAAAAATTTGATGAGCGGGTCCACAGGGGTGACGAAAACGACGAAGCAGAGGCTGACAAGCTCCAGAGGAAAGTGATCACTGTGCTTTGCAAAATAATGAAAATGACATTTTGGGCGCGCACGTATATTTATAGAAAAAACTTGTCATCAATGCGCCAACCACTTTTGAAATGGCGCATGAAAGTTGCTGTCGACAGGGGAAAGCGTGCGCCCTTTGGCGCATGAAAGTATTTGACAACAGAAGATTGAGCGCGCCTTTGGCGCACCATATGCATTGTCGACATGAAGTTATGTGTGCCCTTTGGCGCACCAAAAACTTTGTGTTGCAGCGAGATTATGTGCGCCCTTTTTGGCGCAACAAAAGCGTCAACAATAAGGCACATGCGCCTTGGCGCACGTAGGGAGAGACTCAACATATCTTTGGCACACTAAAAGACGTGGCGCACCGAAAGACGTGCTAACATGGAAAATCATGCGCCAAAGGCTTTTAAGTGGGCGCACCAAAAATTTGTGTTACAAGGCAAATCCATGCGCCCAGCCAAAAAAGGCTCAAAAAAGACTAAGTTCGAAAACTAGATTTCCCAGGAAGGGATTTTTACAACGTTTCGAACATCGAAGGGATCCCTAACGAGGGATCGAAACAAAATTTTCGGTATGGTTATCGGTAAAATTGCCCTTGTCAATTTTACGGGATAACATAAGAACAAGTTGGTAGAACCATAGTTGCATATTTGAAATGCTAGAGCTAGAATTAAGAGGGCACCTTGAGTATTGCACGGTGAGATAGTTGTTATTTCATCCTGTATCTTTCATTTTTAGGTTAGGTTCATATAGAGTGCTTGAAATGACACGAGTATTGTGAATTATTTTTCGTGAATGTGTGGTCCTTGGGTATGTTAGGAATTAATTTTGTATGTATCTCAAGTCTCTAAAGTGGTCATTTTCTTGGTTAAGGTGCACTAATCTTGTTGGTACTTTCCTTATCATTTCTTAGCTTAAATTTCAATGTCCAATATCCGTAACTCTCAAGTTAGGTAAGAATATACAGTTATTATTTTTTTAAAATGTGAGCTTTCATTTCTTAGTTATTTGCCTTTATTTAATACAAGCCAATAATTGTGCTCTTAATTATTGAAAGTTTCAGTAGTGTTTATATGTACACATGTTAGAAGCCCTTCATTCTATTCACAATAATTCCTATCTGATCCCAAGTCTTAGATGCATGTATTCAGAAAATTTCCATATATTCATTTGAATGCCCTATCCATGTTAGACCCCGAAATCATTCCATCCTCTCTATGCCATGTTATCTAACCTTACATCACACTAGATTTCCTCGTCCTTTGAATTTCTTTTAGGATTACTCCGTTGTTTTCAATGAGATATTGTATGGCTTGTCTTTATTGAATCCCTCATCTCCAACCTTATTATGTGGTCCCTATAGTATTATGCTAATGTAGATGTGGTTATCTAGTCTATTACTTAGGTCAATATAACCCATCTTCATCTGTAGGATTATAAACTAATATCCTCTTCCACGTTAAAAGAAGACCTACACAAGGTTGCATCCAAATATGAGTATGTCATAACCACCTTTTGTATGAAACTCTCATAGAATTTAGGGTGAAATGCATCAGAGAGAATTTAGAAGTCTTGTTGAGTCCCAATATGTGTTCTCCTTGATAATTGGTGGATTCCCAGAAGCACAAAACTAATTAGGCATAGACAATGAAACAATATCTTCCATACAGATTCACAGGCTAAAAATGTTATCCTTTACAACAGACTAGCAAGAAGTGGGAGGTATTATACCAAGACTGATACCTCAATATGTATTTGGAAACTCTAGAGATGGAAAGACTCCTTTACCCATATTTAGATCAATAATTTGCTAGCGTAGGTGCTTGGAAATTCCTGAAAAATTTCCCACAGCACTTGGAGCATCTTAAGTGGACACTTTTTACCAGGGTCTGAGAAAATGAACTGCAACCACTATTCTGGAAATGACGCCAGTAAGGTATTCTGATGGGCCAAATTTGATGGATAGAACAATAACTTAAAAATCCATATTAACAATTCCCTAGCAACGACACCAATAAGGTTGTTGGGGTACCTAACATTGAATTTTAGCATTAGATCAGTTGAGCAGCATCATAGTTTTGAACAACTATTTAAGCAAATCAGATCAAATACATGGTCAAGTGTAGCCGGGCTCCACTGATAATGCAAATGTCAACAATTGCTTCTATTTTTTTGTAATAAAAGTAACATAGTATAGCACCTCGTAGATGATTTGACCTATCCTCATACTTTATGGTTGTGCACTATTCAAGTTTGGCATGAGAACACCCTTTGGTAGAATTAATTGTCTTATGCTTCTACTTGTTGGGATAGATTTAATAATTCAACTTGTATTAAATATTTTAGTGAGCATATTGGTGCTTAAAATAGTTCAAGTACAAAAAACCTAACTCTGAAAGTTGTCACTCTAAATAATGGATAGTTAATCGACCGTGGATCCAAAACAATGGCCACTCAAAGCCCAATCAAAAAATAGATTGTTTTTGAATATGTATAGTGATATGGCCTAGTTTGGAAGACTAGAATTATATTTCTATTTTTAGTAAAAAATGATCAAAAGTGACAAGGAACATGGGGGATGATAAATAATAAGCGTTTTGAATGAATTAGAAAATGGGAGGTGAACAAGATTTATTAAGTTAATTATAGACAAATAAAGAATCAATCAAACTTATTACATTGAATTTGTGAAAGTCAAATGTGACAAAGTTAAAATGCTTTCAAATTAGAACACAAAGAAGATAGTTTTTAACGTTGTAGAACCTAATTTGGAGTGGAATAAAAATTTAGATACAAAAATACACTAGTTTCATTACAAACTTCAGCTATGGTACCAAGGTGAAGGCTCATTTTGGATATTCTGTAAATGAACATTATGTGTGTTGTGTTCATACATGCCTCAAGGTAAAATCATTTAAGGCTTACAAAGAAGTTTATAGTCAAATTTCTAGGATGCTCATAGTGATTTTCAAATTTGTTGTATTTCATATCAAATGATATTTCTTTGATAAATGAAATTGAATACGTACCAATACTGTCACAAGGATATTGATCCTTAGAATGTGATTCATCACAGATGACTTCAATGTGCACAAAAATGCAACTAATTCATAACATCCCTTTCTACTTGTATTACTATTAGCAACATAGGTCAAACATTGTTATTGTTATCAATGACTAGTTAAAATATCATGCTTAGAATATACAAATTTTTCATTTAGACATTTATTATCTCTTATAGTTTAAATTTATTCATTATGTAAATATAAGAGTGCTTGGTCAAAGGTTGTACACCTTGACATGCAAGTCACCTGACATGAATAAAATGTGAACAGTCAATGAATTTTTCCTAGAGATATGGTCACATTTTTAAATCCACAAGCTTACCCTTGGTCAGGTAAATAGTAGTAATTTTCAGATATTTCGCAACAGTCATCAACCTATCAAGCTTTTCACTAAACCCATTTAGGAATTCTCACAATTTTTGACTTCTAATACCTTGGCAGATGAATCGACAAAGTAGGTTTTGGAGCGCTTTTCAAGATTGTTCTACTGAATATTGTATCCATGCTCTAGATCCTACAAACATCTCAAATTTTACAAAGCCTTTTCTCAAAGGCTACAACTTACAAAATTCCAATACATTTTCTAGTGTCACTCAGTGCTAATATCATGATTCATTAAAAACGCACATTCCCATATATCAGATCTTTAACAAATACATTCAGGTGCTCAGGGGAACAGATCTCGAGTCAAACATCTCCCGCTATGAACTTCTTCCTCTGGTAGATTGCTTTGCCACACACTCGCCAAAAGTACTTCCACCCCTTTTTATGTCCCCAAGAAAAGATGAAGAATCTTTGCAATCCCTAATCAGTTGAAGAAATGGATGATCTTGGGGTTCTAAGCAAAATAAAAAAAAGCTAGGTCATACATATTAATGGTAAAATATGTCTAGAAGAATTTTATATAACTTGATGATTTAATGGATCAAAAGGTCCATCTACACGTGCTAAGGACAAGAAAAATCTAGTATGAATCCGATCTACACCTCATATTACATAGTCTATATGGTGAGAGACATTTACAGACCTTCCCCACCAAACCAGGATACAAGATTAATGTTCCTCTTCATTTAGAGTGCAGGGACTCTAGGAAATGATAAAAAAATCATAAGAATATGCATCCCTAGGAGCTCTGGAGTGAAAATGGTGGAAAAATAAGATACAGAGGCACATCTGCCTTTGATTTCTATTTTGAATTTTGACTGTCCATGTGGGAAATCCATTTTAGAGCGGGACTGCGGGTTCCTTTTTTCCTTTTACAACTTTTGGAATAATGTAAAATTTTCACATTTTGCTCTGCACCTCCGCCCTTGAGAAATGAGCCTGACACGTGTCCTAAGGTGGGCCCCAAAGAAACCATGGCCAAATTCTACTATTTCACCTCTTTTTTGGGAAAGGGAAAATTTTCCAAATTTTTCCCGCAGCTCTGGCCTTCCGCTTCTAGTCTCTAATGTGGGTCCTAGCAGAACCACGCTTGCCTTTTTACTTTTAACTTCCTTCCCCACAAAAGGAAAATTTTCCAAATTTTCCCCAGAAGTCCGTACCTCCATCGTTGACCGGGGCAAAATTTTGACTATTCACTGTCGGGTCTGTAGGCCATTTTGATGTTTTAATCCTCTTGGTAACAAGAGGAAAAAAAATCCAAGTTACCTCCGATGGTCCACATCCCTACGCCTTTAACATTTCAAAGCAAACCTTGACCTCTCTTTTGTCGGGCTTGAGTTTAATGCCTCCGGTTTTTTTTTTTAAAAGTAAAATAATAAATAATAAAATAAAATAAAATAAAAGGATTTAGATTTTAAAAGAAAATAAAAAAAACCCATGACTTCTTCTGAGGCGCATGATTCTTTTGGGCGAGTTAGGGTAATTGTTTTTTCAAAAGTTTCTGGAATGGGCGGAAGGTTTCTGGGGGTCAGGATCTTCTCTCCTTTTTTCTCTTTGAAAAAATGAGTTTGTTGAAATTAACCCCCCTCTTTTTGGAAGACTATTCATGCAAATGCAGCGATTCATGCAATTTCAGCCAAACTCACTCATCCGTATGTCAGCTTCCTCCCAGGCCGCGCCACATACCTGCATGGGAAGATCTTTAAAGAAAAATGGATTCAGGTTTGTTGTGTGTTTGGTAGGTGTCACAGTTTTGAACCATTCACCCTTCCTAGCCCGTGCATCAGGCTATGCGTGGGGCTCCCATGTCATAGGCTTTTGACAATGCAAAGAATCATTCTTGTCAGATGTGGTGAGTCGCGCGTGCCATTAGTAGATGCGTATGTAGAAAACATGGAAGCATGCGTTTCTATTCGACTATATGCGTGGAGGAAATGCGGTTCCCTTTTTGAGAATGATTCTCAGGTTATGCACAAACATGGTTATTGTTAAAACTGCATCTAGATTGATCCTTTCCAAGCAAACACGGTTGGCTGTTCATATGAAGCCACGCCCCCAACCTTTTTTGATATCTGCCTATCCATCTGCCACGTATTGGGAGCATTTAGATACTGTGCATGGACATCCATTAGAGGCATCATGGGGATGATAATATCGCCTTAATGTCTCGTCAAGTATGCTTCAGATCTGCTTCTATGCAAAATGGGCACCATTTCACTTACAAAATGCATATTGAACTATTCTGAAAATGTACCTGAAAGATATTAGGCTCTCCCCTTTGTTTATCTACGTTGATGAGTCCAGGATAAACAAGTATAAAGAGGAGTCTGTTAAGAAGGCATTGAACTGTTTGATAGAATGCCTCAAAGAAATGTTGTCTCATGGAATGCCATGATGGCAGCATATGCACAAAATGGATGTGTAGAAAAGGACTGAGATGTGTTTGGCAGAATGCCTCAAAAGATGTGGTCTTATGGAACATACCCTGACCATGTTACAAGCTTCATTTTTGTTTACTTAGCATTTAGCCAGGTAGGTTCAGTGCATGAGGGTTGTAAATACTTCGATGACATGAGTGCCTCTTGTAGAATCATGCCTAGAATTAATCATTATGTTTGCTGGTTTTTGATGAGCACATGAGAATGTGCAAAATGTGGAGGCATGCTTAAGGCATGTGAAGTGTTTGACTAAATGCCTTGGAGGTTAGATCCAGGCTCGTGAACCGGTTGGCGAAGTGCTCGAGCGAGATGATGAACCAAATCCTACGGCTTCGACTGACTTCATTCTCTAGGCATGGTTCTTCTTCCCTCACCTCTCATAATCCTTGTGTTTCAGTTATCGTTTGCAAATAAATAGAATTTTAAATTATTAGGATTTTTAAATACAGTTAAATGTCTCTTCAACTCATTACAAAACAATAAAGTGTCATGTCACAACTCTCAAAGCCATTATAACTCGCCTACTTTAAACCATGAACTATCACCCTCACTTCGAGATGATCTAGAAAACTCTTACCCTTTTTTTTTATCACTCCAATATCGTTTTATCGACCAAACGAATTTGACTCTCCATTGATTAAGTTGACCTTCTTCCTGCTTAAAATAGTTAAATTTTGCATTTTTCGGAGACTCACTAAGTACCCTTCGCAACTCTCAAAACGAGATGTAAAGTTTCACTGGTGTACCTTGGTATACGAGGATTCGCCTTGATTTTGGTTTGACCTGAAACGATCATATGAAATCCTTTTGACGCTCTTATAGGAGCCCTGTTACACCGGTTTACAATAGTAGAGAGTTGTTAAAGCTAGAAAGTTGGCTTTCGTTTTGGACCACCATTTGAAACCCAGAAAGAGAAATCACGTTTTGTCTTCGTAAAACTCTAGTGTTTATACTAGACAAATGCATGGAACATTTCAACATAGGAAAGAGCACTGTTCGGGATAGTTTGGCAAAGCCATTTTGTAGGCCTCCGGTCGCAGTTTGACGAGGTCAAACTGGTCCAATTTCTTCTTGTCACTCCAGAAAACTTGTTGCCGTTTAAAAATGGTCCTCTAGTTCTCAGTCCCGTCGACTCTAATGAATTCTCTTTATATAGGGGAACTAGTAGGAGATGTCTCGTTGCGTGCTCCTCCATCAAACGTCATCTTTGGACGTGGTTTTCTGGGCCCTCCAGCTAACTTTTGTCATTTTACAACTGGGTCAACTTCGACCAATGGCCCTGGAAACTAGCCGCCAAACGAAAACCGTTGCTTTTTTTCAATTCCGTCAGTTGCTATGAACTCTTGGTATATCTAGGGACACGTAGAAAGTTAATTGTGGTGTGCATGTTCATGGAAGATAACCTTTGGAAGTAGTTTCTTAGCCTCTCATCTTGTTTTGAACGTTTTGTAGCTAGTGAGAAAATGTAAAATAGAAAACTGCAGACCCTCGTAGGGTTGCCAAATCACCCTGGAAACTTTTAACACATGTAAATAACTATTTAAAACACTATAATTAAACTTGTTGTGTGTATTAGAAACTTTTGACAAAATGGTGTTTTCTCTCTCTTCCCTTCTCTTTCTCTCTCCTGGGTTATAAAATGAAGAAAAATGAAATGTAATGAATACATGTTTCTAGACCTTTTTATTTCGATTGCAAATTGTAATTATTGTTAGATGTAAATGGGAAACTGAAAAATGATAATTATGATTGATTAGGGTGGATGCCATGCCAACGATTTATCGCTGATATCATGCTCACGTGGGTTTTGCAGGATGGAAGAATGACGACGAAAAAAGGTGATGTGTAATTTAATTATTACTATTGTAATTTTCATAGGTCATTGTAAAATGAATAACTGTCTAATGTAGTCTCTTGTTACGAAAATTTATAATTGAAATTTGTTAATATACGTGATATGCTAGTTTTAGGGATAACTTAGGAAATGTGCATCTAATCACCGGTTCAATTTTGATTCTTAGTTGTGTATGGCAAAAAAAAAGGGGGGTTTGATTTATATAAAGTAAATTTGAAATTGAAGTTAATATATTGTAGTACCATCTCAGTATTCAATAAACGATTAAATTAATTTTTGGGTTATCTTCTTACCTTGCAAACTTAATAAAGATTTTTAATGGGAACACTCAACCTTTAATAAAATATTCGTGCATAACTTGCCTACATGTGTGATCCTGCTTACCATATAAGAAATTTAAGACCGTAGAATGAACTTAAGATTTACACTCGATGAGATCTCCTAGGTTAGGTAAATAAAACCCCTAGTTGGAGTTTACCGTCATAGTCTTTATGTCTAGCGACATTGTCGGGAACCCATATTTAGGAATGACATGGTCCAACCTATCAAAGTATGCGGTTTCCTTCTAGTTTTGGTAATCGCGAGAAGAATGTCCTCTCTTTAGGTCCGACACTAGGTTGAGTGTTGAATACTGCCTTAGAAGTCACCTTATGAGTCCTTGTTCGAAGGAATGACTAAGCGGTGCAACCTTGGATTCTAGTCATCTTTGGTAGAATATTACTTATTTATCTTGGATTTTCTTGAAATTAGTAGAAATTAACTTCATCAGTGAATAAATCCCTGTTGGATCCTTGACCTTGAAACTCATTATATAGTTGTTCTATGTCTAGATTCTTTAGTGAACCCTTTTGGTAATAAATGTCTTGTCCTTGTGAAAATTTAGTGTTGATCTTTCACGAAAATTATAGGTAAATACATTTTAACCTTAATCACACCTATAATGATTCATGCCATAGTTACTGGAATTAAGCTTAACCATGTACTTCTTTAAGATGTTAGACAAGTACTTCTGTAACTCTTATGTTTAAAATGATGCTAAGAATGAGACCTTAGTGCGATGTAAAAGCAAATCATATGAGATGTAAAACACGAAATTTGAGGTTAGGAATAATGTCATTCTTGGAGTCCTTATAACTTAATTAAACATTTTCATGTGTTGCAAAGAATATAAATTACCTTGGTGTGACCAAACGTCAGAGAAAACAAAAGATATACATAAAAAAATCAAATTTGGAATTCAATAAATTATTGAACTATAATAATAATGGTAGTTAAATAACTATTCCGTGATCGATGGATATTCTTTGGGAAAAAGCTATTTCAAATATATGTCTTCCTTGATCCCAATATTTCATCTTGACATCACGTTAGGTTCACTTGTGTAACAAGGTTAAACTCTAAACATTGAATAAGTGTTTTAGAAGCACAATCTTAACATAAGAATGAGAGAGAGTTAAGAATTTTGTATGAAATTTGAAATATGGAAAATACTTATGTAAGTTATGAAGATTTCTATAAGGGTAAAAGAAGCCAAAATAAACTGGTCGAACAAGAAGTGAAATGTGAAATGAATTTTTAGAACATGTAGGTGGAAAAAGGGAGAAAATTATGCTTACATAATAATGTTCTTGGATGTTTAACGTACTAAAATAGATGTAAATGGTAATGTTGTGTTGTGGGTTGTCAATCCTTAAGTCCCTTTTATTGTGGTTGGGTTATTGCTAGTATTTGTTCGTTGGAAAAGTGTGGCATCGACATGCCGATGTGTTTGCATGTGTCTATGTGAGTCGATGACTTATGTGATTGTGCATGTGAGTCGAGTTCTGTACTTGGAGTCCCTTGGTGTTGTGTGTAGTGAGTAATGTAAGTCAAAAAAAAATTATCCTGGTATTTTACTGTTGTATTTGGGTGTGTAAAATGTGGGCACTACAGAGCATATCGGTTTAGCGCAATACTAAGAAGTCAAAGCATTTTAGTTTAACACATAACTAAAAAGTAAATTCCAATCATGCGAGGTTCTTGAAATACTTTTCTTATCAACTTTTAATAAGTGGAAACACTTCTGTTTAGCACAAAGAAGGAGACCTGTGAAAATCATGTTTTGGGATATTAAAAACCTCTTACTTAGAAGTAAAGTACTCTAAGAAACCCATTTAACTTAGAAAAGCAAGTAATTGACTTCACATGGATTTTTAGACATTTTGAGCACATGGGTATTTCATCAATTACCCCCAAGAAACCTCCTATAACCTCTTGTAGAATTATAAAGTATTCATGCCATCCAAAATAGTCAAGGCAACAACCTAAACACATTAAACAACCTAACGAACTACAAACACCATGAACACAACTCATCATAAGACATGAAAACTCAAAATTTTCAAAGGGGTACCCCCAAAATTTCTAAGTGAAATATTGGGGACACCAAGTTGAAATATTTTTGGTATAATATGTATCACGAAAAATTCATTGAGAAATTATGGACCTCATAGTAAAAAATCACAACAAGGACAATCACACTACAAAGAAGTGAATTTTATAAGGGGAACTAAAGAGAGAAACCCAATCAATAAGGAAACATAACTAAGAAATAACACCATTAGGATGATGAGGACTTCTTGTACACTACCCATTTGAGTGAAGCAACCAAATTATCTAGTGTAATCAGGGTCATTGATTTGGTTGGCACTCGACACATGACTAGGCGTAGAGACTGGTTCACTAAAATACAAGAAACACCCTACAAAAACCATGTTTCATTGGGGGGACACTTCCTACATAGACCAAGGTATTGGGAATATTACTCTTCCTCTTGGTTCATGAAATTATAGGTTATTTGAAATTTTTTATGTTCCTAGTTTCAAAAAGAACTTACTATCAGTCAACCAAGTTCTAGATCATAATCTAAAGATTGATTTTGATAGTCATTTCAGTAAGAATTTTTTTTTAATTTGAGATAAAACTATAAGCTCAAAGATTGTTGCAAGCACTTAAAATGTGGGAAGAATGTTCCAGATTGATTTTTTCCACAAGGATGATCAAGCGCTAGTGGCAAGAATACTTCTTTTGCATAGTTGTGCCATCAAATACTTGGTCACATCAATTTTGGATATCTTGATACACTTCGCCAGTATAATATGGTGAGAGGTTTTCCATATCTCATTTAAAAAAGAGACAGACAAGTGTCCTAAATTCCTCGCAATTTTTAAAAACAACATAGATCTTCATTCTAGAAGAGTACTTATTAAGCTCCAGGTAAGCTTAATTTGGTGCACACTGATTTTTGTGGTTGAATGTACCCTAGTCAATATGGATTTCATTATTTCATGCTTTGTGTTGATGATTATTTGAGAAAAATGTGGATATTTTTTCTTTGTAATAAAAGTGAATCTTTTGAGAACTTCAAAAAGATCAAAGTGGCTATTGAGAATGAGACTAGTGACAAAATCAAACCTCTTAGCTTAGATTGAGGGGGGAATTCACCAATCATGAATTTAAAGCCTATATAGAAGCTCAGGGTATTCCTCAATAGATGCATCCTCCAAAAACACCATAGTATAATGGTGTTGTTGAGAGAAGGAACTGTACTATCATAGAGATGGCACATTTCATGATCGATGATTCATGAACTGGTGAAGACATTTTGGATGAAGCAATGCAGACTACAATATATTTATTGAAGAAAGTGCCCACACTTCCTCTAGATGAAGTAACTCCACATGAGGATTTCTACTCAGAAGCCATCCTTTGCACACCTTAGAGTATTTGGGTGCAACTGGACAACATGCACATACCCAAGCAGAAGAGAAATAAGTTGGATATGAAATTAGATAAACTTATCTTCATTTTATACAATGGAGAAGGTCTTGGGTACAAATTGATGGATCGAAAGACCATGAAATTATACATCGGTAAGAGATTTTGAGTTCTTTGAGAATAAAGAAAGGTCCATGCAAAATTTGTAAGATTAAAGTCTTGTACATCACAAGATTCCATTTTTACATGGATTGGATTACTTTTTAACAATCCCAAATATGTTTCTTGATCAACAGTGAACTCCATTTTCAATTTTGTGGTGTTCAAAATTTTCATCATTTTTAGGCTCAAATTTTGTGCATATTTAAATAATATTTAATTTACTCTTTTGTGTAATTATAACACTTTTCAAACAATTGTATTTCCCATTATTGTTGTTGCAAATCAGCAGTGCACCCCCTAACAAAGATGTTCCATTAAATTTCTAAGTTTGATGGCATTCTAAGCATCCAGTGTGATTGCACAACATTGAAACCTCTCTTCAAGTGTGGGACTTGTAAAATGAGAGAGGAATCTCTAAATTAGAGGCTGGTTCCTCAAACTCCTCTGATGTCAAATCTATTATTTGCACAATTACAGAGGTTCTAGATATCAGATCCTAACTTTTACTCTAATAACTAACTATTCTAAGGAGATAGGGTCAGGGAAGAGAATGCAAAAATTAAAGCCTAAACTATAAGGGTGATACACCAAAGGAGTGGTGAGCACTTCTTTAACTCATGCAAATTGACACAAATCATAAAATTGCAACATAAAACATCATGCACGGGTTGATAAGCTGTAAAGAAGGGTTTGAAATGAAGCAAACAACACAACAAAGGATTGAAAGTTAATTCACAGAGCTTGCATTGTGAGTTTCAACATCAAAATCCTTGTATTCCAACACCAAAGAGGTAGAAAAACCTGTTACAATTCCCTGGAAGGTCTGATACTTGCCAAAATCACTTGTTGAAAGTGAAAGACAGAAGCTTTCTGTGCAAAAAAAGTGTTCCCCCCTTTGAAAAATGAGCCAAATCTGGCTTTTACAGTGCATGGGTTGAGCCCAGGAGAGAGAAAACATGAAAAAATGTGGGAGCCATTCCCCATTGACCAAAATGCATTAAAAATAGCATGGAGGTCCTTACAAACCCATGCCAGTTAAGACATTTTTGACCATGTTGGAGAAGAATACAACCCATTTTACATTAAAATTTGTTGTTGAAACATCAGTTCTGTCCATGGGCGCGTACCAGAAGATTTTTTTTATTTTCTCCCTCCAAACTAAACCAAAATTCAAAATTAACCATGGAATCTTGTAGAGCATTTCACCAGCTTTCCATTGATATAAAGAATGTGAAAATCCGAGCTCTGGATCGAAAGTTATGGCCATCTAAAATTGGATGAGAAGTCTAGAACTATGCCGAAGATCCGATCTGATGAAGAATGAAAGATTCTTGAATTTAGAAAGGCATTTGGTCTCTGGATAATTTTTCAAAGCTTGACAATGCTCCACCACTTGGATGACATGTGTCAGGATTTGATTCATCCGCGGGCTCATCCTTTGAAAATTTCTATAGTCGGGCCCTTCCTTAAAATCTTTTGCTAATTGGACCACGTGGCACTATTTTATTGGCTCAGGCCTGAGGGGAACCTAGTGCACTTCAAATAAAGTTGGCATTTTTCACTTTGAAGAAACTATTTCCCATTTCCCCCTCATGCTCTGCCACTTGGATGACATGTGTCAAGATTCCATTCGATGGTAGGTGCAGTGGGCCAATGACTTTCTGACCTATTGTAAATCACTTTGACTGAAACTTGGAAAATTGTTCTATAGTCCTTCTCTTTTCCCTGCCACTTCCTGTAAAAGACACATTCTCCCACATCAGCCGATTCAGGATTCCTTGTCCCTACTTGCAGCCTGATCACCTTGGGACATCCCACTTGCGTCCCTCACGTACCTAGTAATACACCAACTGTCCCGGATGAATATCTCCTGAAGTTCGGATGATGTCGGGCTTAGTATGTCCCTTGAATGAAGCCTTTTCACCTTTTCAGTACAAAGGAAACATCATTTGGAAATGCTTTGTCTCAGCTGTAGAAAGCAGGGGCAGACAAAATGATAGATCCAAACTTCCTAAGAGTAATGGGACTATCAAAGTCAAGGGTAAATCGGTAGATCTCGCATCCCATGAAGTACCTCAGGGACTTACTTATCTCGGAAATGTGGAAACCAAAGCGACATACAAAGACTTAGATGATTTGTCTCGCTTTCGGCCGTTTCAACTTTTCGCGTCCCGACGTCCCAAAAGTAAAGAGGCGGATCTTGCTTCATCAGAGGTATATGCAAGATGTCTGACTTATTCTTTCTTTGGAAAATATGCTTTGAATCATGGGTTTTAGATTGGTACAACAAGCTTCAGTTCCATGCGACCCCTAATCAGACTGGTTATGCTTTAGAAATTATGTCCAGGGCAACCTTATTTTGGGCATGTTTATTTGGGTGATGATCTAACTCGTTGGGATTTCTTCTTGGATGGGAGAGTTAGAGAAAAGGTCGAGGGGGGACCCCGAAAAACATGATTTTGGGCCTTGAATCAATCTACTTGCCTCGGGACTGAATAATTTTATGCATGTTATCAAAATTACCTTGCAAGGGGTGAATTTTGGATAATAACTTTTGGCGACTCAGCTGGGGTCATTTGTTCCTGCTGGATGAAGTTACCAGTTTCCTGAAGCATCCATTGGGCACTGGAGTCATGAGTTGTCTGTTCGGAACCCCAATTGACTTAGAATGTTGTCAAAGGAGGAAGATGGAATATCACCCGATGGAAGCAAGGGCTGCAAAACATCTCCAGGGACAGCAATCCTGTGCCAAAGCACTTAGGGAAAGTAAAAACAACCTACAACAAAACAATGTGCACAAGCACTTGGAGGAATGAAAACCTAAGCTAATATTTACAAGGTGGAGAATTTCCCTTTAGTAGCAATGCTTTAGATAGATTCCATTGACTGGAATCTATGCAGTTCTTCACCATCCAACTTGAAGCCAGTCAGAAAGCATTGCTGTCCTTTACACTATAGTGATCATATATGGGACCACTCCATATTGCATTGAACTTGGAATGCCTTGCTCGGTTTTGTGTCTATCAACATCCCGCTTTTGTACACAAGATCTCCTGACTTGGAATGATCTACTGGCTTGGCCTTCTTATCAAAGGTCTTCTTGATCAAAGCTTGATCCTTCTCCATTGCTTGGGATGCACTGATCTCTGATCTCTTGGAGCTCCATCAATTCTACATATCTCACCTCCATGGGCCCAAACTCTAGCTAACTCTAACTGCTTCATGAGTTCCAATGTTGGCAACTCAAGTGACATGGGCAAGATTGCCTCTCTTCCATAAACAAGCCTGAATGGAGAGTTACCTATGGATCTCTTGGGAGTTATCCTATCAGCCCATAAGGCTGATTTCAGTTTGGTATGCCAAGACCTCTGATTCTCATCAAGAGTCCTCCTAATGATCTCAATAAGTTCTTGTTTGTAGATTCAGCCGGGCCATTACCCTGAGGGTATTAGTTTGATGAAGTACTTAGGTAGATCCCGTTTTTGACAGCCCACTCAGTCACCTTGGATCCAATGAATGCCAATGCATTATCTAAGATTATTGTAGCAGGTATGCCAAATCTAGTTACTATCCCCTCATAGAAGTCTAAGATGTTAGACTGATTTGCTTCCTTGAGTGCTACTGCTTCAGTCCATTTGGTGAAGTAGTCTGTGGCTATCAAAATCCACTTATGCCCTTGAGCTTGAATTGGATTAATGACTCCAATGAAGTCCAAACCCCATTGCATGAATGGCTGGTCAACTGAAATTGGATGCAATAGGAAGGGTAGCAAGCCTCTCTTTACCTGTGAAGAATGCACAATTCTTGCACCTTTTGATCCATGCAAAGCAATCACTAAAAATCTTGGGCCAATAATAACCAACCTTCATGATTTTTAGGGCTGTCACTCTTGGTGTAAAATGACCACCTGCTGGTCCACCATGGAACTCTTCCAACACCCTATGAATCTGATTTGTGTTAATGCATCTCAGTAGCACTCCATTCACATCTTTCTTGAACAAAACACCATCTACTATGGCATATGGGACATGGCCTGCAATCTGAAGTGTCTTCTTTGGGTTTTGTTCATCTCTGGAGGGCATAGGCCCATGCTTAGGAAGTGCATTATACCTTGAGGTCCAGCAAGGAGTGGGGACAACATTATCCTCTTCTTGAGTGCTACCTTGCACATGGCAACGTCTTGAACTGTCAAAACAACCTCTTCTTCTTGCATACTCCCTTTTGCTTGCCCAAAATTAGTTGCTCACACAATCCTTTTCATCTTACCAGCTTGGTGACCTTGATCTTAATGTCATACTCCATGACACGAGTGATCCAACCTGCCCTTTTCTCATTCAAATCCTTGTTGAGGAGGAATTCCTTTACTCCCGCATGAGAGACCAACAACTGAATATTTGTTGTTTGAGACTAGATGCTTGAACTTCTTCAAGCTTCTGATTACTACAAGAACATGCTTCTCAATAAAATAATATCTCACCTCATAGTCCTTCCAGGCTTTGAGCTGAAGAAAGCAATTGGCTGCTTTCATCATTGTCTTTATTCTATTGTACCAAAATTGCAGAGATAGTATCATCACCTCCAAATGCATAGAGGATGAAATCCTTGGAGAAATCTAGGTTGATGAGAGTTGGTGCTTGGGAGATGGCTTCTTTGATTGCTTCAAAACCCTCCTTGCCTTCTGCTGTCCACTTGAAATCCATGCTTTTCTTCAACATCATTGGGGATAGGTTTGACAAGGGCTGGCAAAATCTATGGGACCAAACCTCTGAACAAAGTTTATCCTCCCCAAGAAACTCTGAAGGGCCTTCTTGAGGCTTGGCAATGGTAGTGCTCTTATGGCTTCAACCCTCTCTGGATCAATTGCTAATCCTTCTTTCGAGACAATATGGCCAAGGAGCTTTCCTTCATGTGCTAGGAAGATACACTTCTTAGGATTCAAAGACACTCCAAATCTCCTGCACCTTTGGAAGACTTGTCTCAAATGAGAGAGGTGGTCTGCTGCATTCTTTGGAAAAACAGTGATATCATCAAGGTATATCAGCACCATCATTGTTGATCAAACCTTTGAACACCATGTCCATTGCTCTTTGGAAGGTAGCTCCAGACATGTTGGACAGCCAAATGGCATTTTCCTGTATGCATAAGTTCCCCATTTGGTTGTGAAGGCTATCTTGAACTGATATTCTTCCTTCACCATAATCTGATTGTAGCCCGAGTAGCCATCAAGTAGTGAAAACCTCTCGGAGCCAGCCACCACTTGTAAAATTTGCTCCATAGAAGGGAGTGGGTAATGGTCCTTGAGAGATGCTCTATTCAAGTCTCTGAAGTCAACACACAATCTGATTTCTCCACTCTTCTTTCTGACTGGAACTAAGTTGGCAACCCAACTAGAATGCTTGATTGGGAATATGATTCTTGACTCAATCAACTTGTTCAATTCCTTCCTCATGAGAGGTTCCATGTGTGGATTGACTGGCCTTTGCTTCTGCCTGATGGGCTTAGTAATTGGATCCAACTCAATGGTATGCTGAGCCAACTTGGGATCGAAACCTTTCAAGTCTTCATAGCTCCAAGCAAACACATCAGGGAACTCTTGACACAGCTGTATGAACTCATACCTTTCTTGTTTAGTTGTCATCTTTCCAATTTGCAATGGTTTGCTCTCTTCTACCAAGATGGATACTGAATCTTCTCTCTTGACCTGAATGTTTACTTTCTCTTTCCTAAACTGATCATTGGGATTGAAAATGGACTCCAAAGTGATAAGTCCCTTGGGCAACTTGTTAGTTCTCAGCTGTACCACTTGGTCACCATACTGCTGTTCCAATTTTTCTTGATTTTTAGCTGAGAACTCAACTTCTTCTTGTAAGAAATTGATGATTTGCTGTTCATTCTCAAACAATTGCCAACTTACATTGTTGCCCGGCACTAAAGGCCTCACAATCACATGGATTTTTGGCTATACCTTGTCCTTTTGAATGCTTTCCACAATATCAAAGGCTGCCCCAACTGCTGCAAGCCTGTCAATAGCTTGGTTTTCTTTCCTAGGAATGGATTTGATGCGAAAACCCTCAAAATCTTCAATGAGGTCCCATACCCTGTTCTTGTAGCACTTGAGTAGATCATTCTTGGTAACATGTTGTCCCTTGACCTGATTTACAATCAATTCACTTTCACCAAAGACTTGCAAGTTCTTTATTCCTCTCTTTATTGCCCAATGCATCCCTTGCACCAAGGCTTCATATTCAACAGTGTTATTGGAGCATGCAAACTGAAATCTAAAAGCTGAATAGTGCTTTACTTCTTGAGGTGAAACCAGCATGGCTCCCCCTCCGGCACCTTGTCTACTCCTTAATCCATCAAAAAACAGCTGCCATACCTCATTGTCATCCTTGTGGTCTGGTTTGGTGATGCTAGGAATGGGCTGATCTTTTTCATGTATGCAATAGACTCCTAGCTCAAATTCTTCTACTTCTTGATAAGGATCAAAAGCATGCACCTTGTTTACCCATTCATCAAGAGTTAGATCCAGGATGCTTCCAACCTTGGTGTCAGCTTCATCAGTGCTTGGGTGATCTTCTTGATCAAATGTCGAATACAGTTGGCATTGATCTGACTCGGAGTGTAGGGCTCAATGTGGAAGTTTGCAATAGGTTCAGACCTGATTGTAGCTTTGGTTCCATACCTCGTTTTGAATAGCATGTGTGACTAATCAGTAGACAAATATCCTCCAATCTTGGCTGTGAAATCTCTTGACAAACATAGGGCGAAGAGTGGTGGAAGGTCTATAACTGATACATCTTGTAAAACAACAACATTTGGACATGCATGCAAGGTAAGACTCAAGTTTCTAATCACCTCAACTGTTGTTACTGCTGTCCCATCCAACTGCACTACCCCTTTGGATATGGTTTCATATTGAAGTCCTAGCTGATCAGCTATTTGCTTGGGAATCACTGAGCTACTTGCCCCGGAATCAATCATGCAATTGTGCACCAATTGGTTTCCAATTATTAATGAGACATAAAAATGAGGGGGCTTCAACATTTTACCTTGCTGTCCTCCATGATTCCCTTCAGGCTGGGCAACATTTGTGAGCACCTTCTCTTACATTTGGACTTGCTGATTCGAAGTTGGCCAGTCCTTCATGGTAGCTTGTAGAAAATCTCTCTGGCCTGGGATAGATAGGGATTCCCACATTGATATATTTACATTTGTCTTCTTCATCTGATCAATGATGTTGAATGGAGATGAAGCATCCCTCTATTGTCCTTTAGCTTGCGCACTCATTCCTTGCACATGGGTAGCAGCGGATGACATCTGAGTTGGTTTAGGAGCTGGTTTGGGTGCTCCTTACATGTTTGGGACTACATTTTGTTTGCCAAAAGCTTGTGGAGTGGTAGAAGGTTGTGGATTACTTGGAGCCAATGGTTGTCCTTCACCCAAATTTCTCCTTTTTGACCTTGTGTTGGCTGCAACACTTTGAGAGGGTATTTGATTCATACCACATAAATCTTCAGCCTGCCAATTGACAAGAGTAGTTTCATTCGGAGATGTTCCTTGCTGAGGTGCTTCTTACTACTGATCCTCTTCATGGCTGGACTCTTGCGGCCCACCAATGGTTTACACCATAAGAGCCTGATTTAATGCACCGTTAAAGCACATTGATTGGTTATGTGGCTGACTGCACAAGAAACACCAATCATATTCTTGGGCCATGTTATTGCACCAGTACCAAAGCTCTAGATGTGGATGCAACGTTGGGGTTATCAGGCTGAAATGGTCTGTTGGCAGGAGGCCTTGCTTGATTTCTGATTTGTAGCTAGATTGGGTGGTCTTTGAGGCTGATATGGCTGCCTGTTAGGCCGAGCTTGAGGCTGATAAGAAGGTCTGAAACTTTGGGCTTGCTGCCTCTTGAGTGTAACCAGCTCATTGCCTATATTTTGTAATTGCTTCATGAATTCTTGAAGTTTGTTTGAGGCACTAGAAGATGAAGTCGAAGCTTCACTTGAATTCTGATTTCTAGGAGTGGGAATATGAGCTAAGACAGGCACTTGACTAGTACTTGGGCTCTCTAAACTTGGATATAATGGCATTGGAGGCCTAGGAGCTAGCTTTCCAGCTTGGATCAAACAATTTTCAGCCCTAATGGCAATGCTATAAGCCATAGCGATACTTATGCCTCCCATGGATTGAATCAACATAGAAATATCAAAATTTAGAGCTTTAAGGTAATAAAGAAAAGCACCTTCTACTGCTGGCCTTACTGCCATTGGAATCCTGTCCTAAGTCCTTTGAAATCTGAAGTTGAAGTCGGTCAGCTACTCATTGGGAGCTCTCTTGATGGTTGTCATCTGTTCCAAAAGGGACAAGTTATCTACCTTCTCTCCAAACTACTCGTGGAGAGCTATACATAGCTGGTTCCAATTTTGGATAGAACCCGAGGCAAGGCTCCTAAACCATTGTAAAGATTTCCCTTTGAATGAGGATGCCAACAATTTGACAGCAACTTTCATCTCATTGATTTCATGAATTACACAAAGGTTGGCGATGTCTTTAACATGATCAGTAGGAGTAGTCTGGTTCTCTCCAGTGAAGTATGGAATGTTATTTAATGCTACAAATGGGATTAGATGTTGTGCATTGAGAGCAAGTGGGCTGCTACCAGTGAAATTGACATATGGATTTGGTGGTTGCGCCATTCTGATTGGCCTGAGAACCCTTGTTGATTGGATGAAAGGCCTACCAGGTGGAGGTGTTGACAAGGTTCTATTAGGTGGAGATGGAGATCTTTGAGCTCTTCTTCCCCTTCTTTCTCTTTCTGGAGATAGGTATCGATGAACAAACAATCCTTCCTCCCTAGTTCTTGACCTGATCTGTATTCTTCTCATAAATTTGCTAGGCTTGGACTGCTGAAACCATCAAATTATGCTTCTTTTGGAGTCGCAAGATGTGTGATTTTAAGCTCCTTCAAAGATGGAACTTACAACAAGTGCACATCGATCTTGTTGCAATAAAAGTGAAAACCTCTAAGTTCCACCGGGCGTGCCGAAACTGTTAGTACAAGTCAGCAGCACACCCTGGATGTTGATCAGATTTCTAGTTTGATCATTCTAAGCATCCAGTGTGATTGCACAACATTGAAACCTCTCTCCAAGTGTGGGACTTGCAAAATGAGAGAGGAATCTCTAGATTAGAGGCTGGTTCCTCAAACTCCTCTGATCAGATCTATTATTTACACAATCGTGCAGAGGTTTGAATCCTAATCCTACTCTAAATTCCAAGGGAGACAGAGATAGAAAGTGCAAAAATTGAAACTAAACTAATAGGTGATACACCAGAAAAGGAGTGGTGAACACTTCTTGTTCATGCAAATAGACACAGATCATGGAATGTAACATAAACATCATGCACAAACTGATAAGATGTAATTGAAAGTCTGAAATGAAGCAAACAACACAACCAAAGGGCCGAAAACTGATCACAGAGCCTGTATTGTCATTTCCACTGTCAAAATCCTTGCATTACAACATCAAAAGGCAGAAAACCTATTACAACCATCAAGAGGTCTAATACTTGCAAAAATCACTTGTTGAAGGTGAAAGAAGAAGCTTGCTATCCAAAGAAATGTTCCCCTTGCAAAAAATGAGCCAGATCTGACTTTTTACAATGCATGGGTCGAGCCCAAGAGAGAGAAAACGTGTACAAACGTGGGAGCCATTCCTTATTGAATGAAGATGCATTAAAACAACATGGGCATCCTTACAGACCCATGCCCTGACATTTTGGCCATGCTGAAGAAGAATGCGACCCATTTTGCATTAAAACTGGTTGTTGAAATGTCACTTCTGGCCATTACCACGTGCCAGAGACGTTTCTTGATTTTATCTCTCCAAACTGAACCAAAATGCAAGATTGACCCTGGAATATTGTAGATAATTTCACCAGCTTTCCATTGATATAAAGAACGTGGAAATCTGAGCTCTGGATCAAAAGTTATGGCCATTTGAAGATTTAGGGCAAAAACAGGCCCAAAACGGATCGGCGGGAAAAGATTTTGAATTTTACCTCTTTTTTACATTTTGGAATATTTTTCAAATTTTCCCCATGCTCCACCACTTGGATGACACATGTCAGGCCCTGATTGGCCGTGAGCTTCCATTCGGTGGTGGGGGCAGCGGGCCAAAACTCGCCCTTTGGATTTTCGGCAAAACATTTTACCAAAAATTCTAATTTTTTACCCCGCTCCGCTAGGGTCGATGGTGAAGACACGTGGCGAGATTTGATTCATCTGCGGGCCTCCTTTCAAAATTTTACCTTGCTCGAAAAACTTAGCAATTTTTCCAACTTTCTTCCCCTTCTGACACGTGGCACGTTCTTATTCGTCCGCGGGCCTCCTTGTCTCTTTTGTGGCCTTTTCGCATCCCACGCGTCCCTCGCATACTTTTGTCCCGACTGTCCCGGATGAAAATCTCCTGCTTCGGCCGATTCAGGATTCCTTGTTCCTGTTTGCGACCTTTTTTCCTTTTTGTTTCCCACGTGTCCCTCACGTACCTTTGTCCCAAATGTCCCACGGACTGCCTGGGACAAATATCTCCGAACCGCCCGAAATGGACTGTCTTTCGGCGAATCGGCCGGTTCGTGTCCTCTGCGTACTTTTGTCCCGACTGTCCCAAACCGCGCGAAACAAAAGACTTAGGTGATTTTTCCTTTCTTTCGGCCGTTTCGTATTTTTGTGTCCCGATGTCCCAACTGTCCTGTGGACCGCCTGGGACAAAAATGTCCGAATTAGCTGATTTCCTTTGTTTTTCGGCCCCAAGCTTGGTACGACGAACCTCAGTATGACCCGAAATGCTTTAAAACAGTCCTGCAACCTTATTTTTTGCATTTTTTCCATTTTCTCAACTTGTTGGGATTTCTTCTTGGATGGAAGAGTTAGAGAGAAGCCAAGGGGGGACCAAAAAACATGATTTCGGGCCTTGAATCAATCTACTTGCTCGGGACTGAATAATCTAATGCATGTTATCAAAATTACCTCGAGGAGTGAATTTTGGATAACACTATGATAACTAGGCACATGAAATGTATGAATTAGTTGGGTGAGAGATTAAGAACATAGTTACTCACATGATCAGGCCACACTCTATTCGACATTTGAGTTATAATCAGTTACCTCGGTACACTGGTGAAGGGAATCCTAGCATATTTTTTTGTGCCATGGAAGCCCACTGGATGAATGAAGGGGATAAAAGAAATATGCTAGTATATACTTTACATGAGAAAACAACATGTTAGTGGGATACACACATAGACAACCTATTGGAATGGTGAGTGGTGAGGATCGCCTTTTCCACTAGGTTCTTAAGAATTAATGTACCTTCTCAAATATGTGAATTCTTTGGGAAGTCCCCTACTTTGCACCATCTTCAGAAGTGTGAGAGACTTTGGATGGAGGGGCAAGAAGCCTTGTCACCATCACTCTAGGTATATAAGTTCTACGCTACCCTAGGAGGCTTTGCATGTGCATGGTATGTTCATTTATAGTTAACAAGAGTAACAACTAATTGGCAGGATATGACCTTAGGTATGATTCATAATTTTGGATATTTTTCTACTAAGCCACCAGTCAATGAAGCACTGAAGATTATGAATTTCCTTACTTTGGGAGATAGCGAAAAGTCTAAGGACCTCCTGTTAGATTTTTTTGGAGAATTGGATTTAGAGGCTTGCCTTGACCTTGAAGAAACTAAGGAAGAAGAAATGGTTTGCGGATGGGAAGTAAAAGAAAAGGGTAAGCTAGTATACATGATTGATGGTGAGGATGATGAGGATAACAACCTTGTGTGTTAAATACATTGAAGGTATGCACAAGGTAATAGACATATAAGATGAGAAGGCATGCATGTATAATGAGCCTATGAAGACAAATAATGTTAACATTAGAATAGATGCATAGCCTAAAGAGGCCATTATTGGTGACTACTGGTTAGAGAAGGAAGTGGAAAAGATTATTGAACTATTGTGCAACTTCTAAGACCTATTCCTGAGTAGACATCCTTCTTTAGCTAAGATGAGAATAAATCTTAAAGAAGGCATGTGCCTGATTAGGAAGAGGCCTTATAGGACGAATCATAATATTCTTTTCAAGGTTAAGGAAGAAATTGATAAAATTCTCACATCTAGTGTAATAGATCTGTTGGCAAGGAAATTTGTAGGGTGGAAAAACTTTTGGATTTCTTGCCAATGCTCTAGGAATCTAATTCCCTCTACTTAACTGGTGCAACTTTCGTATATGCATGCACATGAAAAGATGGTATTCTGTGGTGACCTTTCAACTAGGGATCCAACAGGGGCACTCCACCGACCCTCTAGAAAAGCTAGCAATCTCTTGCTAGGGAAGAATTTTTCTAAAAATGGGAAAGGGAGTGAGAAGAGAGGTAGGAGAACATAATGTGGCAAGTAGAAAATCAGATTCCTACACCCACACTAGTTAGAAATTTCAACAACATGCACTAAATCATGAGAAGAAACAACTCTTGTAAATGGCAACAAGACGAGATAAGAACTTGATGAACTCAAAGTTTTTATGAAATCTCCTCAGTCAAAGAGAGCTAAAAAATCCTTCTTCTTGTATTCATGCTTAAATAGAAGTTGTACATAATGAGGAAATGGAAGAAATTTGAGAATGGAGGAAATTATAAGAAAATGGCTATCTCTTTTGCTTTCTCTAAGTACGATGCACTCCTGAGTTTACAAGATCAATTGCCAACCCTGTACAATGGCGTGAAGATGCCATTAAATCTCCTCCAAGAAACGGTTACAACTTCTTCTTTGTTAGTAAGAAACGGTTTGTAATTTCTTTTCAATTATTCACGTCCATTCAGATTCTTGATTCGTGAAGAAACATCAATGGTGAGAAAAACTAGACTTTTCATAATGCATTTGTTACACTCATTTTACAACTTTGAATTTGAACCGTTTATCTTGCCTTTGAAACTTTAAACCAGAGTCATCCACGTGGGAGAAAATTTTTGGAGCAGGCGTGGAGGATTCCTTTTGCATTTTGTGACTTTATAGAGATTTGGCATTTTGGAACATTTTGGCCCACTCACCTACTTTTGATATGGTCTTAACATGTGGCCTCATTTGAGTGGAGACAGAGAATGCGATGGCTCACTTTTATGAATTTTATCCTTTTTTTACAAAAAGGCTCAAAAACACAAATTGCTTTGCAGGCCCACCTCCCTGCTTTGACCTTCGATGCAAGCTTAATAGTTGGCTTTCTCCCTTATATCATGATCGAAGATGCAGGTCACTTTATGCCTTTTAGCCCTTTTGGAAACAAGGCTCAAAAAATCAAAAGGCTCTGACGATCCGTCTCCCCGCTTTGACTTTCCAACGACGGGCCCAAGATTTGACTTTTTCCTTTGTGCTTGGTGGGGCTGTAGGTCACTTTTTAACTTTAGCCCCCTTTAATAAAAATGGCTCGAATTCTCAAATTTCTCTGTCGACCTGCTTCCCCACTCTGACCTTCGATGCGGGCTTAATATTTGACTTTTTCCTTCATGAGGACAGGGCTACAAGTCACTTTGATGCATTTTATCCCTTTTTAGAAAAAGGCTCAAAACCTCAAAGGGGTCTGCTGGGTCACTTCCCCACTATGACTTTCAATGCAGGCTCAACTTTTGACTCTTTCCTCATAGCGTGATCGGAGCTGCGGGTCACTTTATGAATTTTTTTCTTTTCACCACATTGCTTCAAAATGTAAAAAGGACCCATCTCACTGCATCTAATTAGATATGTCCACATACCCATGGATAATTAGGCCAAAATTTGATGGGAAAGAAAGCACCCGTCATTCGTGACTATTGAAAAATGCAGAGAAGAAGAAAACTCCACTATTTTGCGCCCGATTTTCAAATTTCTTTCGTGAACCAAGGAATTGAAAACAATAAAAGGTTTGATGATCCATGGCCATCAAAAGATTGACAATTTAATTCAAAGGAGGACAATAATAAAAATTTTACGCGTCTAAACAAGAAAACGGAAAATTCATCAAAAAGTGCAAATTAGAGAGTTTAAACAACTTCAAAGCATGAATTTCTCTATCTTTTCGGGCTTCCAACTTTACTTGAACACTTCTGGAGGGCATGAGCTCAAAATATTTGAATTTGATAGAAAATGAGGGGAGGATTTTGAGGGTGAAAATAGCTGGCTCTAGCTTAGGGACATGACATAGACTAAGCATAGTGAAGACATGACATGGGAATATAGAATCTCAATCTCTAGACCCTATAATTCGTTGACTAGTGCCTTATCCATTGGATCTTTACAGAGTCATGTACAACTTATGAGAAAGAAATATTGGAAGAAGGAAACACAAAAACACACAACAGGAAATAAACACACAACACGCAACGGAAGAGGAAACAAAACCACACAACGGAAAGGGAAACACACCTAGAAATCACCTATGGTACAAGGCGGGGGACAACCCACTTTCACTGATGATATAATTTCAAGTATTTCCCACTCTAAGGTAATTCCAGTGGTGTTCCATCCAAATATGAGATAAGAAAAGTGTTCTCGCCGCAAGCTTCACGAATCTAGAATGGGCTAAGCCATAATGAATCAAATTTTCCATGACTTCTTTTTAGTTCTCTTCTCTTGTCCCATAGCTAGGATGAAATCTCCAACTTTGAATTCTCTCGCCTTGGCTTTCTTATCAAAAATCTTCTTTACTTTCAATTGGTGCTCCTTAATGTGATCCACCACTTGGAGTCTATTTTCTTCCAGCTTCTCAAGAAAGAGGATCCTCTTGTCAATGGAATCCTTGTACCGACCATCTTCTATTTCCATGTATCAACTTGAGATCTGACATCTCGATCGTGAGAGGAATTTTTTCTTTAACTCCATACAACAGTTGGAATGGTGACATACATATTTCCTTCTTGGGAGTGATCCTGTCCACCCACAATGCGTCATACAACCTTTTGTGCCAATTCCTTTGTTTCTCATCTACAAACTTATGGATGATGGTCAAAATGTTCTTGTTGCTTGATTCAGCCTGTCCATTTCCTATGGATAGTAGTTACAAGGAATGAGCTAAAGAGATTTCCGTAGCTATGACTCCAAAAACTCAATCAACTCCTATTGAAGATAAATAGGTAGCATTGTTTTCTACAATATTCTATGGCACTCCCAAACGTACTATGATATTCTCCTTGATGCAATTGCATACTGATTTCAGTGTTGGCTTGTTTGGACGGAATGGCTTCCACCCATTTGATGAAGTATCATTTTCGCTGTGAGTGACATAGGTGTGCCCCACATGCTTGAGTGAGGATTTAGAAAGCCAATAAAGTCCAGCCCCCACTGTTGAAATGGTTCTTAGATCCACAGGCCAGTGGTAATGATTTGTGGTCTTCCAAAAGATTTGGCATTCTGCATTGTATCTCGAGTATCTACAAAGATGGTGGGCCAATAATACCTTCCTCAAGGTGTGTGCAGTGACCATTGCTGAAAAAAGTTCACCACATGCCTGGTCATGGTATGCTATAAGCAACTTTTCTTGATGCTCTTTATCTATGCACCTGAGGAAACAACCATCCAGGCCTCTCTTGTAAAGCAAATGATTCCATATTACAAATTTAACTACCTTCAGCTTGAGTGTTCTCCTTTTCTTGTAATCAATATGGGAAGGGCATTCTCCATAAGTTAGGTAATAGGCAATATTAGTATACCACTCATTAGTAGTGATGACAAAGAGAACTTGTGTGTAGTGACTTATGAACAAGTTGAGCAAGAGACAATTTTCCACCACACATTTGGTCATGAAATGCTTTAGTGCAATTCATCTTCAGCAATGCAACTTTATCTACACAGCCTAAGGAAGCTTATCCATCTAGACCTCTCGAATCTCCAAGTCATGTGATTCTTGATTCTTTACAATCCAATTTCCTCTTTTAGCTCCGGGATCTTGCTATGTCAAAATGGACTTGATTGCACTGTCGGGGACCATAACCACCGTATGGGAATTGAGGATATAAAACCTAAAGTTTTTTATAGCCTTGATTACCTCCTCCTTTCATTGATCAACCACCGTATGGGAAAGAATCATATTTCCCATGCTCATAAGTGATAGGCTACAAAGAGAACTTGTGGGTTGTTTTTGGAACAAGTTGAGCTAAGACATCTGAGTATTGTCTTCACCGTGTTGCAACAATCTTTGATTGTTTCATCTTCAGGCTATCAACATTTACAAAAATTGTTTCCATCCTTGGCTCAAATTGGAGGGTACCAATGTTCTATTAAGTCATATTCTTGAGTCTTGGGCAATCCGAGAAGATTCCTCTTTTCTTTCTCTTGAATGGATCTATGATGTTTGTCAAAGATGGACTTCTATTGAGACTAGGCCCTTGGGGACCATTTTCACCACCATATGAGAGTTGAGGATGTAAAACCTCATCAAAAATCCCTTCATATTCCTTGACTTTCACTGCTTTAGGAATTCTTCTCTAATCGGTGTGTATTTTCATTTCGTGTTTTTTCAATAGAAGAAATCATTGAAAGTAATAGGTTCTTCCATGCCTTAATCATGCTTCTAAACGAGAATGGCTAGAAGAGGGTATATTCTTATGCATAACAAGACATTATGCCAAGGACCTTTGCTAAAATCTGGAGATACAACGGCCTGGATACCTATTTCAAAGGTAATTTTTTTCTCTTACCAAAAGGATGAGGTGTCACTAGGGAAGCTGAAATTATGTCCATTTGAATTTTTCCTATGGTTTCATCATGGTGGTGACGTGCTTTGAATAGCTTCAATGGAAACTCGGGAACAAAGTGATAAAGAATGCAATCCCACACTTTGTTTCTGTAATGCTAGAGTCTTGAACTCCATTCACCTGATCTTGTGGGCGGAGATACTTTGCTTGAATGGCTCAGAATCATCTTAGGATTAATGTCTGCTTTGAGTTGATTCATAATGTTCCTCCACTACACTCATTCCTAAGAGTAGTGCTCCAAAAATACTTTTTCATGTGTTAGTGATATGTTATGTATCAAATCTACAGCCTGTAGGAAATACCTTTTTTAAGTAATTCATTGGAAAGGAGAGTATAGTACTACATGCCTATCTCCCTAAACCCGCACTGGAGTTAATACCATTGAATTCCATCGTCAAAACTTAATCTTCTTCATCTTCCATAATAATTTGAAATTTCTCATCTTTTCTCCAATGTGGGGAAGTAGTTGCATATCCCACTATCTTGAAGGAGAATGTTTGCCTTTGGATAATCAGAATTTTCACACTGTGAACTTCATCTTCCTTACTGGTAGATTGAACTTCTTCATCTCGCATTTCACTAGGAATAGTTGTCAGATGACCAATCCATATTTATTTCTCCGCCCAAGTCTCTGCAGAAAACTCCTGACTCAAGTAGCATGCCAAAGGATGTTAGGATGACCGCCACCAGGATGGTTAAAATCACCTTCTTATATGGAAAATCAGCTAACAGTACTTGTGCATCTTTGATTCTTCGCACCAACGATACTTGTTTGGATTCCATCGAATAGCAGGTGCCATTTACTCGGGTTAAGGTGAGGCCTAGAGCATTTGAAAATTTGACAGGCATCACATTATTTGAGGCTCCAGAATCTATGATGTAATTATTTAGCTGGAAGCCTATAATGAGGAGTGACATGTAGAAAGGTTAAACCTTTTTGGTTTTGGAGGTATTGAGGGCTAGCATGTTTTGAGAAGTTGGTGTGGATGACGTGTGGGCAGTAAGCTCCTTTGGAATTTGGACCTAAGGTTATAGGATTACCTCCATGGTCTATATCAATGAACTTAACAAATTGGGAAGGGTGTTGTGTTTATAGGTATTCTATTTCTGATGAGCTAGACTTTAGTTTTGCTTGCGTGTTCCACAAAGTCAAATGGGGTTATGGTGGGAAAGGTAGATGTTCTGGGAATGGACATAAGATTTAAATGGTGAGAGGATTTGCTACTTTGGGGGTTTAATTTTCCTTCACAGGTGCAGTAACTAGTTTGGAAGGAGGAGGGGATGTAGGTTTTGATGAAACCTTAGATGTTTTTGTAAGAAACAACATTTGAAGGAGAATTATTCTTAGCAATTTTTAAGCTAGGAAAAGGATTAAATGACTTACTTGGCATAGTAGCATGATCCCTTACTAACTAGTGACTTTGATTTTTCTTTAGCTAACTCCATTGAAGATGGTAATGGTGATCCTCTGTTAATGATTTTATTTTGAGTGAACCTCCACAGGAGAATATTCTTTCTTACGTCTTTTTATTTACCGCATAGCCATTGAGGATGGACCACATTTCTTAGACTATGCATGAGTGAAAACTACGTAGGAGAAGCTTGGACCTTCTTCACCATCTTCATCTTCATCATCAATGTACTCAATTAGGCCATTGTGTGTATCACCATCAACTTCCTTGACCTCAAGATAGTTTTCATAGTCATCACCCGCATTTTCTTCTCCAAGCTCATCAATTTTTGCTCCCTCCTCTGGCTCTTTGGTATCACAGGATGGCATTGACTGGTGGTGCTTCAAGAGCAAGCTGACAAGGAGGTGGAGAAATCCTTGGGCTATATTGGGGAGTTTGGTTTCCTTGAAGTATTTCCACATTGTGATCTGATGATAGCTATTTCTTCAAGGAAACCAAGTCATTTTCCATTTTTTGGAACATTGGATATGTGGGTGACTAGATCCTTGAATTCTGACCCTTTTGTTTCCCCATTTGGGCCTTTCACTTTACCAGATAAGATTAGATCGTCATCAGTTTCTATTGCATGGTCTTGAGCTTCCCTTAATGTTCTTGGTTGGGTTATTCTAAGGAAGAAACCTACTTCTTGATGGCAAGGCACTTGATGAAGAATCTCTTCAAATTATTTTCAGGAGGCACCACATCTTCAGGGATTCTTCTTATCACTCTATTATATCTTGCTACGAAGTCTCTCATTGAATCAGAGGTTTCTTTTTTCATTTGTACCAATTAGACCAAGAGATCTTGACAATATTTCCTGGTCTTGAACCTATGTTTGAATGCACTTCTTATATCTTCCCAACAGGTGACAGACCCTGGGGGTAGCATGTAGAACCATTTGGTAGCCTTTTCTTGAAGTGACTCCACAAAGATTCAGACTGACACATCTTCATCCTCAACACCCAACACACCACAAGTAGTGATAAATGTTGTTACATGCTCTTTAGAGATTTGAGAACCATCCCCTCTAAATTTTGGGAAGTTTTTTCTCGAGCCTCTCAATAGCTCTTGGAGTGGTTAAGCACAAGCCATTAGACTGGTTTTTCCTCCCCATGGTACATTAGGCCTACAGGCCTCACGATCATGATCCCCCATTCTATTTATTTTTCTAGTTTCTAACATTGCTAATGATACCCATCGAGAGTGATGTTATCCCTAATCTTGATGATCATGGTGAGTTCACACTTAATAAAAGATAGTGATTTTTTTTGAAACATGGGTTTCGTATATGGGAGTTTGAGTTCCATGTCCATAGGTTTTTTTCACTTTGTGCCATACTTGATGAGTATGTTGGTGTGGATATTGGAATTGTGTTTGATTTTTGAATTTTATAATCATTTGAGTTCTTGGGAGCTTTGGAGATCTTTAGATTTTTGATCTTATCTTGATAAAGAACATTTCTAGGTTTCTTATAAGATAATGCTTGACTTTTCTAATCCTAAGAAGTGGGATGAGAACGTGGATGTTTAGAATTGATGTGAGAATGTGATGGATGAAAATGATATGGTCCAAGAATTGAAGAAGATGGGATACCAGGAGGTGAGCCAAAAATAGAAGATGGAAGGCTACTTGGATGTGGCCCCAACATAGAGGAAGAAGGGTTACTAGGAGGTGAGTCATAGATAGAAGATGATGGATTGTTAGGACACGTACCAAGAATAGAATATGATGGGCTACCAGGAGGTGTCCCATAGATAAATACAATGGTCAGATATTAGAACGTGGCCCATGAATAGAAGACAAGGGGCTAGTTAGTCATGCCCCAAGAATAGAAGATAGTTGACTACTTAAAAATGTCCCACAAATAAAAGAGGGAGGGTTACTAGAAGGTGACCCAAACCTAGATGAAGGGCTACTTGGAATTGACCCTATAAGAGATTGTGATTGAGAAATTGTGATAGAAAAAGAGTGATTGGGTGATTAGAAGATAGGTCATGGATCAATGTAAGACCCAGGAGTTTCATCATATAATGAAGAATGTGAAGATGGAAGAATAAGATGAGGATCAAGTTGTATGATCTGAGGCTCTTCCTCCTTTTTGATAAAAGGAATCAACCTTTTCCTCACAATATGCAGACACATCAAAGTCTAAAGATAATCCTTGCTTGTAGTATGATAGAGGAATATCTTCATGTGACCCTATAAATTCCCTAATTGTTTATTCATTTTGAAAGAGATAAACTAGTATGAGTTGTTGATCGACCACCAATGGTTGATTGGAATAAAGAGTTTCAATTGGTGTCGAAGACTTAGAAGATGTTTAATGATGATTGATAGAAGAAGGTGACGTGTGAGACGAAGTAGACATGGAGATATATGTATCAAGAGTAGAAGAAGGTGGTGTGGGCCTACCTATACAGATGGTATATCATCTATAAACTAGTAGGATTAAGTCCAAAGTCTGCATAGATTGTGACCCGTAGGTCAATTTAGATGTTTAAATAGAAGGAATTTGAGTCACATGAATATTCAAAGAAGGAAGACTTCGTGGGGGTGGTGTGTGAATAAGGTTCTATGAAGAAGGGGAGTACCATGATTCAAGAATCACATTAGGTGACTAATAACAAGAAGGTCATGCGAAGAAATGAGAGGACCACAATTCAATAATTATATTAGATGTTTGATTGGAGGGATTTAGATTCATGCATATCTTTAAAGGAAGAAGACATCATTGAGGCGACTAATAATAGGGGTCCTGCGAAGAAAGAGAGGACCATGATGTAGGAGTCATATTACATATATGATGAAGAGGGTCATACGAAGATAGGGAGGACCATGACGTAGGAGTTGAATTAGATGAATGATGAAGATAATTTACGGAAATACAAATATTTAGAGGAGGAGAACATGTCATTTAGGTCACTGATAATAGAGGTCCTATGCAAAGAAGGGGAGGACCACGAATTGAAGATTCAAATTATATGAATCTAAATAGTAGTTTGGATCTCAAATCATCAGAAGAATTAGAAGGAAATATTTGGATTAGAATCCTTAGAACAAGAGGAAATATTTCAGATTAGAATCAAAAGAAGAGTGAGGGAGAACCCAAATAATAATTTGGATAAGAAGTTTCCAAACCATACCATTGAATATGAGATGAAGGTGGGGAACGGGTTACCCGGATGGGTTTTCTAGGTGAAAGAACTAGACAAGGTTTAGTCATGATGGCATATTTTTATGTGAACTTTGAAATTTTGATTCCTTATTATCGTATGTATAAGGGACCTCGCAATAATCAATCATGGTTGGCATTCACTAAGTCCAAATACCTAGACCTAGAACTACATGGAGTTTGAAACATAGTGCATCACCAGGATCGTAAGTTCACTTAGTTGGGTAACCTTCGGGGTCATTCTTACTCCCCATGTGCATAATTTTCCCTTTTATTATTTGATGTGTTTTGGGGTTTTACACGTGCTATTTTTATTTGCAGGTTATAGGTGAATTATGTGGGCATAGTGTGACACACAAATGATCAACAACAAAGATAATTGACATAAAAGTGACACAGAATAAATCACTTTTTGTCCATTTTTGTAGCCATGGGTTCCCAAAAGCTATCTATAGTTCCCAGGTTCCCCTGACCTGATCTAGGTGCCCAAGTCTAGACAGATTCAACTATTATACAATTTTTTGAGTTCATTTGTGACATTTTCCTCCATTTTTTTATAATTTCTCCAGCCTATCATAACTCATGATCAATCATAAATTATCTAATCATTCATTCCCTTCTATTGCACTTAGGCTTTTTGTTTTATCTAGCTTATTTCTTAGGTCAGATATGTACTTTATTGTTTATCTTTGTGTTGTGAATTTACAATTAGGGTTCAAAATTATTTCTATATTTTATAAATCATTTGGTGAACCCATCACTCAAACCCACCTTTCTTCTATATATTTTATCATCTTTTTATCATGGCGCAATATTATGGCCCATTTATTGAAGCCCACATTCAAGAGCTTGATGATCATCTTGTTGGATATCCCTAGGACCTAGATATGTTTTTATTCACTACTTTTGAGGAAGCCACCAATATTTTAGATCTTAATTTTCCTAAATTTATCCCTACTTCCATGCCTATCACTACTCAACCCCCTTCTTGCACTCTTCCACCTACTTCTATTATTCTCATTTATATTCCTACTCACACTAACCACTTCACTTGAACTCTTGTTTCTCACACACAATAAGTCTCTTCTGCGGGCACTCAAGATTTACTCTCTCTTTATCATGATCTTCAAGTTCAAATCCATCAATTGCATTATACTACTTCTCATGTATTTCCATCTCTGGATTTCATTTTACTACTTCATACTCCTTTTGCAGCTACCATTTCCACTTATGCACTTCCTCCTAATTTATGTCACTCCCAAGTTGACCATTTTCACTGGCCATGGTGACCCTCAAGATCATCTCTAAGAATTTCATGTAGCATTTATAGATTATGTGGATGATCACACTTTACTCAAAAAATCTCTTTCGTGGAAATATTCAAGATTATAAAATATGTTGGTTCTACGATCTACCTGTCCACTCGGTAACATATTTACACATTTATCTGATGCTTTTCTGTGTTTATTTCTCTATCAATATTGGTTCTAAGATATGCTATGATCAACTAGCACAAATTAAAAAAAGATCTAATGAGTATCTAGCGTATTATTATTACAATATAATAACAACTTAGCTAATATGTCTAATGTGTCTTATGATATAAGAGAAACTTAGAAAGTCAACTATTATCTATGCGAAAGATTAAGTATCATAGTAGGCTTCATATTCTACATTCTATCAAAGTAAATCCAATTTCAATACATCTACTAAACCTACTAAAGCTAAATCTCTTGTTAATGTTGTATCTAATCCCGAAAAGATTCAATGGCAACCGCCTAAGCGTATGTTTACTAAATTTCCTTGTGCTCCACATATTCTATTGCCATAACTAATTGAGAGAAATATTATTATGCTCCCTCCTCCACTCGATCTAGACCCATATCATCCTAAAGGTCAAAATTACAATGAAATTTCATATGTGACTATCATCAATGCAATGGGCATTCTACATGATCGATGTTTCAAACTTCGGAATATTATTCAATATCTTATCGATAATAATTTGCAATTAAGCTTCCTGAAGCCTATGTCATCTACATCCGGTCAATGAAAATCACAAGCTCAATATCTTCAAAAATACATCTTCCTAAACATGACAAGCAAGTTGCTGACTCTTCATCCAATCATAGATGGTGTGCAGTACATCCTCCTTCATCGAGGGGATCTTGATTTTCTAGTTGCTCACACCGATGCATCTCCACCGTTCATTGAAATTCTCTGACTCACATACTATCACACTGAAAGTTATCCTATGACACATTACATATCAATTCTTCTATTTTGGGCCTCATGTTATCAATAATACAATGATTGATCCATTGATTCATATGTGTGTGTGCTCTATTGCACTTCTGGTTGTCTATCGACTATCCGTTACTATCGCATATTTCTTATCCAATTCCTAAATCTTACGATTATGAAAATCTTCCAATTGCAAAGTTGGTCCTCTTACCATGCTTGTGTCATTTCTAGTGGCTTCTTCAATCAAAGGGTGTGATATGTTCTTGGGTATTCTCTGGTTCTGTGCTACTCAAGCTATAATTTCTGTGAATCACTTATGTCTAAAGTTCATTCACAAACAAGTAGGTCATTACTATAAATGGTGTTCCGCCATGCACAGTATGGCTGAAGGCTCCTCTTGAGGTTTTCCATTACACTCGCTAGAGCTTCTAGGTCACTTGCGACCTCTCAAATCTAAAGTGTAATCTGCTCCTAGATTTCTTATTCGCACACAACCTACTCGGTCTCATCGGTCTATTAGTCCATAAAATCAGTATAGGTCCACCACTCAAGTGGATCCTTCACATAGGTATCCCATCACCTCCTTGGTCTCCTTCACATAGGTTTTCATCACCTCAACAATATCCTTCACATAGTTACTTATTTCCTTTGTGTGGTTTTTCAAATAGGTTCTCATTCACCTCATCATAGCTGTCTATCTCATAGTTTCACATCACCTCCATAATCTCCATCAGCATAGGTGCACATCACATTCATTATCTCCGTAAACATTGGTGTGGATAAACTCATAGGTTCCAATTCACATAGGTATCCTTTGACTAATACATCATCCATCGCATACATCACTGATCTCATAACATGGGCATCATGCCTTACTATCTCTGCAAGCCTTGGGTGAAGGATCATTACACTTCAATTTTGTCAGATAGCGCATTCATCAACATACACTTGGGGGCATCATGCTTTCTATCACCCCCCTTCTAGAATTATCAAGTATCTCATGTTTCTACTATTTCATTTCATGCTTTGCATTTATTCTTTCGTATACATCTTCCACATCTTGATACACTGGTATCATCATTACCCTATGATGCACTCTTGTCCTATAGGTTCACACTTGACTATTGAGGGAATCACTACATCCATAAACCTCACATAATACACATTCAACACATTTCACACTCAGTACATTTACGACACATCTTATCTGGCATCACATTCATCATAACACATCGTCACTACCCCATGACGCACTCTAGTTCCATAATTCATACTTGACTGCTAAGGGTCTAAATCTGAAATGAACCTCACCAGAATCACTCACTCTCTATGCTCTACACTGCTTCATCGATCATATATTTCTAGCGCATAGTTCAAACCATTTCCCAATGATGCACTCTTATTCTATGGTTCATTCTTGACTATCTAAGGGGGCATTTATAAATGAACCTCATCGTATACATATTCATGTACATATGATCAGGGGCACACTTCTTCTATAAAATTCACTTTGCATTCCATTCCATTCACATTCACAACATATTACATATAGTAGTTGTACTTTGTTATCTTCTTACTTATAGTCGTATCTACACTTTGCTTAATATGTTAGAAAAATATTTTGTATGTCATTACCTTCTACTATATAGACATGCACATTAACTTGCCTACTAGTTGTGAATTCAGCCTCTACAGAGATATTTACATACATCACAGATGTTTGGCATTGTACCTCCTACGAGTCCCACAACAGCTCTTAGGGGCATCTACTTTTCATACATATCTACAAGTGTTATTATTTCCTTTTATAATAATTTTTACTCTTACTAGCACATTGATTTATATCGGATTCATACACGCTTTGAAATACTTTTTATCTTTTTAACATGCTAACAGATGCCTCATGTACAAGTATTTTCTTTGTAGGAACTATTTACTACCATCGTGATTGTCTGATTAATCTTTACTTGCTAATATGTTTGTCATTGTTTTCCATTACATGCCATTATTTGTGGGTTATTCCCTTTTTCACGTGTGCACATTGTATGATTTTGGCCACTTCGGCCCTCGATTGTCTTGCGACATTGTGAGATGATCTCCCATGTTTGAAACCCACTTTTCACAGCCTACCTTGTCTTATTGCTTGCTAGATTACACATTATGCATTCTATATGCATACTTTTCTTGATTACTACTAACACATGTTTCTAGCCATTTTGTTTACATGTGCGCCTTGGTTTCTACCAAGCACATTCCCTCCCCCTGCAAGGCATCAGTTTCATTTCATCGTTCGGTCCTCTCCGTTGGGCCACATCCTATCCTACCGATGTCACATGCACTCCTAAATGAGGGGGGCATACATTGGGTGAATCATTCACCCCATTTAGTAGAACACAGTCACAGTTCAAACCTGCACAGTACAGGAACAACAAAGTCCTATAGTTACAGAAAGGGCTCAGAATCTGACTTGATTCCTTAGCACAACACAAATGTCAATTCCCAAATATAGACACTGATGCATATGAGCACTCCTAACCCTTCCTGGGAACTTATGACCAAGGGGAATTTACATTCACTTTCTTAAATCTGACATTTATTAGCATCAGTTTACACAATTGTTTTCATAGAATAGGAATAATCCTCCAGCAATCAGACATGCATATTCCTTTCCTTTTTCCTATTTGCATTAGATCGAACTAGATCAAAATGGATCGAACTTGATCAAGACAAGATCATCACCATATGTAGTGGTGCATAAATTGTTGGGAAGCAATCAAAGGATGGATAATAACACTAAACCTTTCTCCCTAACACTTCTTCTACTCATGGCATGAGATTGCTTGAAAGACTTGCATTTGGCATGAGATTGTCTGAAAAACTCACTGTTGGCTTAAATGAGAATGCCCAAAAACCCATGTTCTTCTACAACATTTATCAGGATCCTTTCTATCCTTTTCACTCATCACCAATCAGGTGCACATGTTCCTTTTCATATTGTTTACATACATTTTACACACTTTTTACATATTTCGATTGAATTATTCACATACACACGTATCTGACTACTCTTTTTCTCTTCTCTTTTGCATAAGTCCAGCCCTTATGAGTAAGCTAGCAGTCACATCATGCACAACACATTAAAATTGATAACAAAAAAAAATTACAATGCAATATAACACATAGGATTTCACCCCTAGGGTCACTTCCTCCTCTTTATCTTCCACACTTCATTTTATCACTCCACACTTTTTCTTGTCTCCTTGGCACATTTCCACCATCGATCTAGATTATTATCATGTATGTGTCTCTTATCTACTTTATATTATTGAGTATTCACTTGACAACATAAAGTGGGGGAAATTTAGACACTAAATCACACACTTTGGGTACATTTATTAGGTCCTAGTTATATACTATTATTCATATGATTTGTAAGTGAGAAAACTAGAAATTGATAGCTATATTTGGCCTTATGTCTATGTTTCATGTCTTTTTTATGGCCTCTTACACCCTACAACCTTGTGGATACTTTAATCCTTTATATTTTATGACTCTGGACATCAGTGCCCAACTAGGATATCATTGCCCAAGAGCCCTCATCCCCTTTGGGTGCCCCTAACCTCTCTTTACTTTACTCACTCCTTTTGGGAATATCTTATCTTTTTGGAATCTTATTTTCTTATGGTTTGGCCTTCCAGTTGTCAATTGAAAAATTCAACTAATGGAATCATATAAATATAAATCTATGTGAGGAAAATAAAGGACCAATCTCTGAGCATCTATGACTATCACCTTAGGTTGCATCCAAAGGAATTTCAAAAGCATCAAAGCATCCATCTAGCTATCATTTAAGGGACAAGGGACTAAATTCTTCTGTATACACTTCATAGGACAGGAATTTCATTTTGAAATATACAAATATAATTACATTGTTAAATTCTAGCTATTGCTCACTATTTAGTTTATCTTGCACAAGAGATGTATAGGGAGCAATTATACAAACATACACGTAGAACAATATGGAGTTTGAAATTTAGTGCAGTTTCTAAATCATAAGTTCAATCAGTCAGGTGACCACCAGGATCAGTCTGAATTCCCATTTGCATCTTTTTCTTTTTAGATTTTATTTGTTTTGGGGTTTTACAGGTTCTCTTTCTCTTTGTAAGTTACAAGAGAATTCTAAAGGCATCATAGATGATAAAAAATGAAGGGTGGAGACATAGAAGTGACAAAAAAGAAATCAATTTATGACCATTTTTACATTCTTGTGCACCTAGAAGTAGTCTACAGTGCTCAGGTACCCCTAACCTGATCTAGGTTCCCTAGTCTAAGAAGATTTGGCTATCGCAAAAAATTTATGGGTTCATTTGTGACACTTTCCTCCTATTTATTAGTTCTCCAACCCAACACAGCTCAAGATAAATCACAAAATAAGATAAGCATTCATTCCCTTCTCTTGCATTTAGGGTTTTAATTTTATCTATCTTATTGCTTAGGTCAGATCTATAATTTATTATTTATCTGTGTTGTGAATTTGCAGTTATGGTTTAACATTATTTCTATATTTCTTAAATCATGTTTAACATTTTTTATATTACTACTAATTAATCAAGAATAATTAAAATATTCATAATCCATCTGATAATATATAATAACCATATATAACCATGTGCAGTTGTAAGGGTATAACCATGTCTCCATAATTTCTATTAAGTCACTCTATCCAAGTATGTAAACTTTTGTATACTTGGTTTAACATTTTAACAATTATGAAAAATATGTGCATCTCCTAGGTTCCTACTTGGAATACATTCATGAAAATTCCATCTAGTGTCTAACATTATTTGTCTAAGGGATTGGTGATCAGATAATGTATTCAGCTAGTACATTACTCTGGCCAAAGTTTCAAGCAATGCTTTATATTTTTAGTTCTAAGACCACACACTAGCCTACAAAACTTGTCTTCCAGTCACCACACAACCATATTAATAAATTTATTTAGATTCCTTATTGTTTAAGAAGGTGAACTAGTTAAGAAGAGGGATAATATATTACTAGATCATTTCCTTATATATAAAAAATCCCATCCATACCATCTTAGGATTCCTAAGGGAAACATAGGGACCATGTAACGACTACCCATCATTATGTCCTCACTACCATTCCAGTAGCCATCCTTAGTTGGTACTAAGATAATATTATAGTGAGATTATGTAGGACCATTACACCATATGATCCTTATACGTAGGTTACCTTAGTTGAGTAATGTAACTAAGTCATCCATAGAAAGTTGTTTTAAAAGTATTATTTCATAATACTTAATAAGTTTCCTTAAGAGGGTCATGGTAACTCAATGACTTACTAACAAATATTATTTCCTCTTGTCATAATTTTGACACCTTAGTAATTTTCATTAGGTGTAGGTTAATTATTTGATTTTCATAGCAATTCAGGTATATACATTTACTCGTCATGATTAGTTCATTATTATTATAAAGTACATAAACATATTTATTTCATTTCCCATGGTATCCTTTTGGTTTATCTATTGGTATTCAGTTTTACTTTGATTGTTCTATTTGAATTAATGAAATCATAAATAATCACATAACTAGGAAAATTATCATCTAAATTAATAAATCAGCTTTATAAGTAAAATATCTACATTTTTAGTTCAAATAAGATAATTCATAAGACTAGATTTAAAATAAGGGACACATATCATAATCTTCATTAATAATTTTTTACAATAGTCACCAAGAATAATAAATTCTTCCATAATTCCCATTTTAAAGACGCGATTATATTTCAATCGCATAATAAAATTGATTATAAATAATCATTTCATATATTATTTCCCAATTAAACTCAAGACATAAAAAGAATCACTATATTTAACCCAAACAGTTATTTTCCCCAAGAATCACAATATTTTCCCCAATTACATCAAGTATGTTGATATTTCCTACAAAACTATAGGAGATAGATATAGATATGGATCAGTTCATATCAACTTACACGAGTTTGCATACTCTTATTCTACATTGTAATTATAATGAAATAATAGAATAAGAGATCGTCTAAGAAATATTCTCAATGAATGAGTAATAATCGTAAATTCCATAGTTTATATTATGAAATCTACCTTATAAACATATCTTAATGAAACATCTTAATTATATAAAAAACATTATGTTCATTGTTATTGTATACAATCAACCTAATATGTATTAGACATTTAGACAATAATGGGTCATTTACTACATCACAAACATCAATTAAAGATGTAATAAATCACATTTTTTCAACTTTCCCACTATTAATAAAAACTATAAAGTTCATAATGCAGGTGGTCAATAATGACAATGATTTATCTAACTGATAATTCAATAGAATTAAAATTCATAAGGTTACAAAAATAAATCATATCCCAATTAGAACCTCAATCAACTAAAAACTAATGAAGTAATTCTATTTTAGAGGCCCTTTTTTAGTTGACTACACATTTATATTATCATTCTTTATAAGAGCATCTACAATTCCATGTAAGGACTCATTTAATCATAGATAAAAGTTAACCAAAATGTCTAGTCCCTAGAAGGGAGAGAGATATTTCATTAATAATAAACAAATAATCATCGATTGTATTACACATATAAAAAATAAATAACTGAAGGAGATATAAAACTTTATACCCTTCCTAAGAATTCCCCCAACTAATTCAAAAGATTCATGCTTAGTTATCAAAAAATAGAGTCATTTTTCATATTTATCAACAATAGTAACCCAAAAATGTCCCAAACTGAAATCATATACATACAAAATGAAAATGTCATTTCCTTCATTATCGTTAAAAATCAATGGAGCTGAATGTTGTTCCTAAAATTCCCATCAAGGAAAATTTTAGTGGAAATTTTTCATAAATTCATGAATAAGGGGGTTTTGGTAATTGGAAATGGTGAATTTTCAGCAATCAGTTTCCACCCAGTTTGCAAAAACTATTCGGCTGACAGGTCATTTGTATGGGTAAGTTCATATAGTATTTACACATATAAATAAATTTAGGCATGTATTTAACTAACGTTTTGGATCAACCTATGCATAGGCCCCTATTTTCTGAGGTATAATACATATATCTCATGGGGTTGCAAAGGGGGACCCCCTTTCAGGGTCTGGGGGTGGCTTCCCTAGCATGGGGTTCAGGAGTCACACACCCCAGTGGGGGTTCAGGGGAACCACCCTCGAAAGCCACATTTTATATATATTTATTAATTTTTAGGCACATAGATGATTTTCCAAGCCTGTTATCCTACACCTATGACAGACATGAAAGAGACACACGTGTTTGCAGGGGAGAGATGGATGTAGAAGGTGATCATCCAACCCAATTCCATCTAAGCATGATAAATAATCCTCCAGTGTCAAATATACGGTCATGATGGTAGATGTGCATATAGAAAACCTATGTAGTGTCATCTAACCTGTAGAGATGTTTGTCCAACCCATCCCATTGTCAAAAGACTGTTGTCTAACCCAGTAAACGAAGATTGTCATATGTAGTTTCATCTATCCTGTAGAGATGACTATCCAACCTAGCTCATTGTCATACGATAGTTGTCCAACCTAGTAACTGACAGTCATATAACCCTATACATTGACAAAAGATTTCCGTCCAACATGATGCCCATCTAATACTACATAGACGTTTGTCTAACATTGCAAAACTATGTAAATCTTTTAAATATCAAATCACCTTTGTCGTGAAACTTTTTTTAGATATTCGCCATTTTTTCAAAAGTAAATTTTAGAGATTCACCACCCATTCTAGAATAATTTTTAAGAGGGGGGTCTTAAAATGAACCATGATTCCCATATTCAAAAATTAAAAACAATAATAAGCTAAAATGTAAGTCCAGATTACGTTTTCCATTACCTTCCTCTTTTCAAGTTTTCAATCACCCAACAAAATACTTTAAGGTTAGGAAATTTCATAGAGTGAATGAAAATGGACATATTCCTATTTTGAAATGACATTTAACTGTTCTCAAATAGTAAAAAAAATGTACAACAATAATCCCATATCTCCTAGTATCTTTTTTCCCAATTTTTAAACCCACACAAAATAGAGTAAATTAACTCCAATACGTATATTATGGATAAGATTCTATGAAACAAAAAATAATCCATACTTTATAAAACCATAATCCCCCAAAACTGGACTTGGTTTTTAAATAATAACCCAAAATCCTTATAATCCATGCACTCAACAAGGTTTTACCTCTAGCACTTATTCATAATAAAGAAAAAGAATGATAAGAACAATGCTCTAAGGACTTGTAAAGCTAATCAAGTTTGTTTGTATTTCACGCGAACTCCTTATTTCATTTTCCATATCTCACATAATAATCCAAAGCATAAACAATTTCAGTTACATCATTAAAATAACAACAAAGAATAAGAGTAGATTAACCCATGCATGTATATTTTGCCTCCAAAATTCTCTACACTTTTCCTATTTGAAAACTTCACAACACTAAATTTTCCATTAAATATTTCAAAAAAATATTTAAATAGTAAAAACACCATAATATCCAAAGATAAAAAACAGTGAAATGTTCACACTTGTCTTTGTGAACTAGATATTTTGCACCTTAAATAAGCTCATTTGAGAGCATAGGCTATAATTATTTTTTAAATTATTTTATGGGATATTGTTGCTTCCCGTAACTTCTTGGAGTTGTTTGAGTTGTTTCCTCCACTCCTTGATTTATGGAGATGTGATTATCTACTTTTTTTAGTGTTTCCTCCCTATTTTTTGGTTGATGATTAGCTTTGTAAACACTATATAATTGTGTGTTCATGTACGTGAAATACACAAGATTGAATACTATTTTCTTTTGGATTTTCTTCTACAAATTGCATAATCATTTTGAAGTTGTGTGTCTTGGATTTCATTAAAAGATCTTGTGCTTGCTCTCCCTTTATGGTATCAGAGCTCTGATGGTTGTTGCATATTTCCTTGTCAACAGTTCTTTATGTGCAATTGTGTTGCAAGAATATTTCAACAAATCTTGCATTAGAGGTTTGTATTGGCTCAACTCATGATTTTATTTCATTACAACCCTTGTATTGGCTTTGTGTTATCATTGTCTTCTCAGCTTGCCTTAGATTTTAGACTTTTGGAGTAGATATTTCTCATCTCTGTGTCACCCTCAATCACTTTGTTGGCTACGAGTTTTCCATGTAGTGGTGTTTGTTGGGAGAACTACCTTTTGAATACATGACAGGCATATTGGATTTTTATGCTTGGTGGACATTTTTTTTGCTCTTATTTTTTGCATCATATTTAAACAATAGTGATTAACCATACTTGGTGGTTGTCATTTTTTGGCTTAGAGTGGCTCGAATCAAATGTCCTGGATCAGAAATTTTCCTACCAGTAAACAACATAAAATCTTCATATGTCGTGATTTTATTTCATTTAATTAATTTGTTGCATGCACAACCAATTCTAATTGGCCAATTAAATTATTCTTTGCAAAACTATAGTTTTTGAAAAAAAAAAAAAAAAATCTATAGTTTTTGCTTAAATAATTTTTTTGGGGTTAATAATCATGTTATGGGTTAAATTAATATTTTTGAGGGATGTTTATAAATGGAAGGCATACTTAGAATCTACATCTTCTCTCAATTCCAACGAGTGGTCACATGACCACCTTTTCCTCTGATTGGTCTGATTTTTTAATCAGTGGGTCCTTTTAAATTAAAATTGGCCTATTTTACGAGAATTTGAAAGCTTAATAACTTTTTCCTGGTAACTCAAAATTGAGTGTCATTTTTTGTAAAAGTGCATGTTTTTTCAACCCGTTCTATTGGTTAATTTTTAGTACCATCTGAGGAAGTACCATTTTTAGGGGAGAATTGGTCATTTTCTGCCATGTCAAGAAGTCTACCTTCTACGTATGTGCCCGCAAACATCACGGATCTACACCTATTTGAACCATTAAATTCATCTAACTATCATGTTTGGAAGCCAAAAATGGAACAATTGCTCAAATCCCATGGTCTATGTGGCGGTGTTTTTCAAGATTCAGTGCTTGCCTTTACCAGTGAGAAGGACAGGTACAGTTGGTTATGCGTGCAAGCAAGATGAGGCCCTAGGACTTATTTCTCTCAATGTTGCGGACAACCTTCAGTTTCATATTTCAGCTGCCAAATCTCCTAAAGAGGTATGGGAGATTTTTGAAAAATTGTTTGGTAAAATTAATGAGTTCAAGTTACTACAACTGGAAATGGAGTTTACAACTCTGTCACCTTCTAATTTTCCTCTCATAGAAGATTTCTTGACTAAATTCAAAGAACTCAGAAGTAAATTAAATGATGGTGGTAAAGAAAAAAAGGATCCTGAATGCATTTTTTTGATTCTGTCAAAATTGAAAGGTCCATTTTCTGTGTTCACTTCTACTTTCTTTTCAACTATGGATACTCTATGGGATGAGTTTAAAATTCCAACATTTGAGATGTTTTGTGAGAGGTTATCTCATAAACAAAGTAAGTTAATGACACTTGATGACTTTCCAACCTCAAACCATGCACTTTTGGCAAATTCCCCTAACGGTAAAGGGAAACCTAAGTCGAAGCCAGACCTAAGATTTCAAAATCTCCTAAACCCTCTTCTACTGCCACTGATAAAAGTTCTGAAGTCCCTAAACCTTCTAGTCCTGGGAAAGGGAAAAATACTTTCAAAAGAAAGGTGTATGATCCTTTTCCTTTATGTAGAAAAAAAAACCATCCAGAATCATGGTGTTTTGTGAGAATTGAAGCACTTGAGAAGATGCTGAAACAACATAAGCTTCTATTCCTGCACCTTCAACCTCTTCTAATTATAGTAAAGGGAAAGCCCTTTCAGCTCGGGCCTTCACTCCATTGGATGATAGATGGGTTTTTGATTCAGGTGCCACACATCACATCACACATTCAGAGAATTTACTAAGTTCAGTTTCTCCTTTCAACATTTCTCAGATTATGGTGGGAAACTCTACTTCATTAAAAGTAATGGGTGAGGGGATTGTTAACATGCCAAATGGTTCAGTGCATGATGTTCTACATGTTCCCCACATTTCTAACAATTTGTTGTCCATTTATCAAATTTGTAATTAGGGAAAGGAAAGACTATTGAATTCTCACCTGATATAGTTGTAATAAGAGAATTGAATGATCCTAATGATATTGTAGCTACAAGTGTTATGGATACAGATTCTAGATTGTATCTCTTTGACAAGTTTGAGACTTCTGTAGGATCTTCTCTTATTGCTCACTCAGATTCTGTTAGCAAGTTGTGGCATGAGAGATTTGGCCATCTAAATTACAGATATTTGCAACAACTATCTTCTCAGAACATGGTAACTGGACTTCCTAAAATTTCTTCTACTGATGGTGTTTGTCCAGGTTGTATGTTAGGTAAACAACATCAGGATCCATTTCCCAAAGGATTGGCTAAGAGAGCTAAGGCTCCTCTCGATTTGGTACACAATGATTTGATGACTCTTCCTTCTCGTTCTTTTTCTAGTTGTAAATATGTATTGAATTTTATTGATGATTTCACAAGAAAAACATGGGTGTATTTTATTCAGTATAAGAGTGATGTTTTCAACAGTTTTAAGGAATTTAAGGATTTTTTTGAAAAAAAATCATCTCATTCCATCAAAAATTGTTCAATGATAATGGGGGGAGTATATTAGTAATGCATTCAAGGATTTTTGTACTGACCATGGAATTCTACATCAGTATACAGTGCCTTACACTCCTCAACAGAATGGTGTTGCGGAATGGAAAAATAGGACAGTCAAAGAGATGGAAAATTGTATGATTTAGTCAAAGAACCTTGCACCTGAGTTTTGGGATGAAGCCATGAATTGTGCCAACTATATTCAGAATCAGATTCCCCATAAATTTGTTCAAGGGATTACACCTGAGGAAGCATGGTCTGGAGAGAAGCCTGATGTTTCTGATTTTTGAGTCTTTGGAAGTCCATCTTGGGCTCATGTTCCTGATGAAAAAAGGAATTCCATGCAACCAAAGAGTAAGGAACTCATCTTTTTTGGCCATTGTGAACACGTGAAGGCATACCGCCTTCTGGATCCTTCTACTCTAGAAGTTTCATTTTCGAAGGGATGTTCGTGTTGATGAGACAACTCTGTTGAGACTTTTGATGAAGATCAACATCTGTCTCCAATACCTCCTTCACCTGACATGGATGACATGCTTATTAATGATTCTTCTGATGATGCTTCTGAAGAAGAGGATTCTCCTCCAACTCCTCCTTCCCCTCCTTCTTTGGCACAATGACATCCAAAATGGCTTCAATCTACTCTGCAGGCAGCTGGTAACTTGGTAGGAGATCCGAGTGATCCTCGACACGCACAAGATCTGAGACTTCATGTGATATTTCTTATCATCACACTCAGTCTATGCCTTTGGGAATGGACTCTTGTAAGTGAAGCTGTCTCCTCTGATCCTATTACTTTTTCTTAAGCTTGTGGAAACTCTGAATGGGATGAAGCTATGAAAGAAGAATACTCCTCTTTGATGAAAAATAATACATGGGAATTGGTTCCTCTTCCTAAGGGAAGGAAAGTGGTAAAATGTAAATGGGTCTTTAAGACTAAGTATGCAGCTGATGGATCTATAGAAAATTATAAGGCTCATCTTGTTGCTAAGGGATTTTCTCAAGTCGAAGGGGTGGATTACTCTGAGACTTTTTCTCTTGTAGCAAAGATGGATTTTGTTTACCTTGTTCTTTCCCTTTCCACTTCTCATAGGTGGTCAGTGTATCAGATGGACGTGAAGAGTGCATTTTTGCATGGTGATCTCCATGAGGAAATTTATATGGAACAACCCCTTGGTTTTGTGTAGGATTCTTCACTAGTTTGTAGACTTCATCATTCTCTGTATGGTCTCAAACAAGATCTTCAAGATTGGTATGAGAAAATGGATGAGTTTTTGTTGTCTACTGGTTTTCATCGGTGTGAAACTGATCATACTATATATGTTCTAAAATGTGATGATGAATTGTTAATATTGGTTTTGTATGTTGATGATCTCATCCTCACTAGCAGCTCAACTTCTATGATTTAGGACATTCAAAACAAATTGAGTGTGAACTTTGACATGACAAATTTGGGATTGTTGCACTATTTCCTTGGTCTTCAAGTTTCTCAATCTTCTGAAGGCATCTCTATTGGATAGAGGAAGTATGCTTCTGATTTATTGCAAAAGTTCCACATGGCTGATTGTAAGCCATCTCCCACTCCATTTCAGTCAGGTATTGAATTGACTGTTAATTGCAAGTCTAACCTTGTTGATGCCTCTTTGTATAGACAATTGGTTGGGAGTCTTTTGTATCTAACACATACCCATCCTGATATCACCTTTTTTGTTAACCTTGTGTCTCATTTTTCACATGAGCCTCATGAGAGTCACTAGAAATCCACAAAGAGAATTTTGAGATATATAAAAGGGACATTGAATTTTGGCATACATTATTCACCATAGGGATCTTGTGAAATTGAAGGCTATACAGACTCAGATTGGGGAGGTTGTCGAGACACACGACAATCTACTTCTAGTTTATTTTTTCACCTTGGCTCTGGTCCAGTAGCATGGGTGTAAAAAACAAAATGCAGTTTTTTGTCATCCACTGAAGTTGAGTATAAAGGTGTGGTAAAATAAGGTCAGGAAGTTCTTTGGCTTCGCCAAATACTTGATGAGTTTGGATTTCCACAAGAATCTCCTTCTGTCATATGGTGTGATAATCAGAGTGCTATTCAAATTGCATGTAATCCTATTGAACATCAACATACAAAACACATTGAAATTCATATGCACTTCATCAGGAAATTGATTCAGGATGATGTTGTTGACTTGAAGTTTGTATCTATAGCTGATCAGATAGTGGATATCTTCACTAAACCACTTGCTTCTCCTCGATATCTTCTTCTACGAGAAAAATCTTGGAGTCAAGGAAGTTGTACTCAAGGGGAATTCATCATGAAGTCCCTTATTTCCTTCTTCTTTTCTCTTGTTTGTAGTGGGTACCTTATTTGGCATAGTAGCCAGGAGCCTTTCTTATTTTTCTGCTCCCTTGCATTCCCTTATGGAAGGGTGTTGGTGTAAATGTGTTCACACTTTTCTTTATGAACTAGATATTTTGCACCTTAAATAATCTCATTTGAGAGCATAGGTTATAATTATTTTTTAATTAGTTTATGGGATATTGTTGTTTCCCGTAACTTATTGGAGTTGTTTGAGTTGTTTCCTCCACTCCTTGATTTATGGAGATGTGATTATCTCCTTGTTTTAGTGTTTCCTCCCTATTTTTTGGTTGAGGATTAGCTTTGTAAACACTATATAATTGTGTGTTCACAGACGTGAAATACACAAGCTTGAATAATATTTCTTTTGGATTTTCTTCTACAACTTGCATTCATGTTAAATTTGTGTGCTTGGATTTCTTGCAAAGATCTAGTGTTGCTCCCTTCACTTTACTAGACAAGTGATAACAAAAACTTGATCAAACACTCATTAGAAAAGGAGGTGTTAATATCCTTAACAATCACAATTCATAGTTCCTAGTGAATTTCCATGGCATTTTTCTCACATTTGAAATATTGAACTTAACTAATTAAATTGATTCCCGAAACCTATTGGCTTTGTAATGGATAGTGGTCAATAATCATCCTACTATAGCAATTCCCATAAAATGATTGACCTTTTATAACAATGATCTTAATAACTCAATAAATGAATTTATTTAAATATGGTATTTTACATATTTCCCATCTAAAACTAATCATCATCTTGATGATTCAATTATAATCATTGCTAATATAGCAATCATAAGAAAAAATAATAAATAAAACTTTAGAGTACAATTTAGATTTCTCATAAATTGGAAAAAAATCCTAAATTTAACCAGTCCAAGTTCTAAAACTAGGTTGTAATAGCCTTATCTCAACATGTTATTCTCAAAAATAAAATTCAGTATGGCCTAAATTTCCATTTATTTATAATAGGTATCGAATAGTTTTCAACCAATCTGTCACAAATTATCAAAAACAACATTTTGGCTTACTTAAAAAAGAAAGGAAAAATAGCATCATATCATTCTTATTCTCCCAAGTTACATTTTTCTCATAATATTGGTCCTAATGGACCTTACATTGAGTAAATTATCAATTTTTTAGATGTAATTTTTTATTTTCTAGCTCTCTTATTGTTCAACTATGGACATTCTTAGGTCCGAAACCTATAATGGGTTCCAATTAATAATATGTGAAATATCAGAAACATACTTTTTAAGAAAAGATATATGAAAAAAAATTGTACATCCTAGAAAGTGTGAGAGGTAAGGCTAATTTGTAACCCACCAGAATTATAACTTCTAGGACTTCAAAGGGTTCTACATATCTAGAAGATAACTTGGTAGCTTTGATAAATGAAATATAACTCTTTTTGAGTTTTACCCTAAAAATACATTATTTCCTTACTCAATTTTTCTATCAATCCTTTTCAAATCAACGTAGTTTTTCTACCTATCAGAAGATTCTTTCAATTGCTCATGAATTAGCTTAACTTTCTCTTCCATTTCAGAAAACATTTCCAAACACACCACCTCTTTATCCTTTGTGTTATTGTATCTAATAGGAGTTCTATAATTTCTACCATATAATGCTTCAGATGGAGCCATTTTCAATGAGGAGTGGTATGTTTTATTGTAATAAAATTCAACCAGTGGTAGATATTCCTCCCATTTATATTGATGATCCATGTAATACATTCTGATCATATCTTCCAAAACTTAGTTCAGTCTTTCAATTTTTCCATCTATTTGAATATGGTAGGTTGAACTAAAATTCAATTTTGTTCCTAATGTTGAGTTTAATGTTTTCCAAAACTGAGAGGTCATCCTTTGATCCCTATATGAAATGATTAGTTTTTAAATTCCATGAAATAAAAAAATCTCATGCACAAACCTAATTACAAGTATTGGGGAATCATCCTTAAGATTTAATAGTATGAAATGAGATACTTTAGTTGGTTTATCCACCACTACAAAAACCATATCATGTTTATTTTTGGATAGTGATAGTCCTTGAATAAAATCCATGTTGATTACTTTCCATTTATATTACATAATAATGTGAGGATAAAATAGACCTGTGAGATGCAAGTGTTCCTCCTTTACATGTGTAATTCCAAACAATGTGTAACATATTATATCATATCCTTATTCATCTCTTTCCAAAATATTGTTGTTTAACATCAACCAATAATTTTATTACTCATGGATGCCCAGAATACGGTGCATCATGGAATTCTTGTAAGACTTCCACTCTAAGATCACTACCCAAGGGCACATATGCTTTTTTGTTAAATAGTAAAATTACCTCATTTTTGAACCTAAAACCATTGTACCTTCTATCATTTGGTTATTTTTCTAATGCAGTTTTCACTGGTCGATAGTAGGAAACAACTTGAAGTTGTTTCTTAACTTCTTCCTTAAGTTGAGTTCTGAGGGTCACAATTATGGAAATATGCTTCCTATGGATCAGCGCATCAGCCACTCAATTTTATTTTCCCTTGATGTAACTAATATAAAATTCAAATTAGGATAGAAATTATAGAAACCTACATTGTATTGCTTTTAAATTGGGCTATGCGTAAAATGTATTTCAACCTTAAATGATTGTTTTTAGTTCAAATGGATTTCCTAAAAAATAATGCCTCTAGTATTATAAGGCATGGACTGATGGTAAAAAGCTCTAAGTCATGGGTAACATAGTGCTTCTCATGTAACCTTCATTTTCTACTTTCATATGCAATTACATGATCATTTTGAAGAAGTATTCCACCCAATCCTTCACATGATGCATCAATAACCATGGTGAAGTTTCCATTAGGATCCAGAACCTTTAATATAGGTGCAAATGTAAGTTTTTATTTCAACAAAGTTAAATGCAATCTCAAAGTTTTCAGTCCATACAAACTTTTTATATCTTTTTTTTGCAATGAAGTAATTGGTCTAGCCACTCTTGAAAAGTCCTTAAAAAATTTTCTATAATACCCGTACCAAGTCCCATAAAACTTCTTACCTTATGTATGTTTTTAGGTGTTGGCCACTCCATAATAGATTTGATTTTTTATTGGTCAATAGAAATCCCATCCGTATTTATGATATGGCCAAGATATTGTACTTTAGTTTGATAAAAGGAATATTTTTAAATATTACTATAGAGTTTCCTTTTTCTCAATACTTCCAACACTATTCTTAACTATTCATTATGTTCATCAACATTATTTGAGTAAATCATAATATCATCAAGAAAAACTAGAAAAAAATTATCTAAGTATTCTTGAAAAATATTATTCATAAGGTTCATAAATGATGTTGGTGCATTAGTGAGTCCAAATGGAAAAACAATAAACTCATAATGCCCATAATGTGTTCTGAATGTTGTTTTGTGAATATCCTCATCTTTTATTCTTAACTGATGATAACTAGATCATAAATCAATCTTAGAGTAAATAGATGCATCTCTCATCTGATCGAAGAGATCATCAATTCTTGGCAAAGGATATCTATTCTTTATCATTTCTTTTTTAATTATGTGATAGTCAATGCATAACCTTAACGTTCCATCCTTATTTTTAACAAAAATGACCAGTGCTCCCCAAGGAGACACACTAGGTCAAATTAATCCTTTTGAAAAGAGTTCATGTAGTTGTGCTTTCAGTTCAACTATATTTATTATCATCATTCTATAAGGTGCTCTTGATATTGGTTATGTTCCTGGTTTAATGTCAATTGTGAAGTCAAACTCTCTTTTAGGAGGAATTCTAGGAAATTCTTCTAGAAATACATCCTTAAACTCATGTAAAAGTGGAAAATATTCCAAATAAGTCTTACCTTCCTCACTAAAATTTGAGATTTTAATAATGTACATCATATAACCTTTGTTTTTAGCTTTCTTTAGTTACATTACAGAGATTTGTCTAACTTTAGAATCTTTCTTAATTCCCTGAAAGATGGTTATTTTCTACATGTCATCAAGACATTCTATACACTTCTCTAATAAATCCATTGTTGCATTGTGTTTGGACAACTATTTTACTCCTATTATGATGTCATAAGACCATAAAGGAGTCACATAAAGGTTAATTTTAGTGGTAAAAATGGGTAATTCCAATGATGCTTCAAACAAACATTTTCTACCATATAGATAACATCATTCTTGTATTGAGATAGGCTAAGATTTTTCCATAAATCTGGATTTATTAGATAATTTACCATCACTAACTTACTAGCTAAATGAAAAAACACTTGTCCTTATAGGCTTGTAAATGTCACACTTTCTATACGACTAGGAAAACCATAAAGCTTAATTTTTTCTGTCTAGGGGTAGTTTGTATTTCTAAAACTTAGTGATTACCCATAACCAGCATGAATTATTTGTTGATGGTTATCACATCCCTTAATTATTTTGGGAGCATTTGTTTACATAGTGCATCCCTTAACATTCTTAAAACATCCCCCAGTTCATGGATACCTTTCCTCTCTAAATTTTTTTCTCCAAAATAAAAACACATTTTCTCGTGCTTTCTTGTGTTTGCAACAGGTTTAGCTTTTGTATTCTTCCTGAAGATTCTACATTTTACTTGCCTCTTTCTTCCACCATGTTTTTCTAGGAGCTAATTACATGAGCTAACACTTTTCTTACCTTCTCTTCTCTCAAAAGTTGTTTGCAAAGTCTTGTCTTATGGACTGCTTCTATTGTAGTGGTCCACAACATTACAAACCTCCTATTTTGGGCACCCTTTTAGACAAAAATATATTATATAGAATTTCCTATAGCCTTCCTTTGTAAAATTTCATCAATTTCATTGTCTCAAACTTCTTATTAAAATCTCCCAATGCCTCTACAACACTTGTGAATTTTTTTAAGTTTTGAAAACTTAACATTTCTATTTTCTTTAAAATATTGAAGTTGAGGAAATTCTAATAGTTTAGGGAAAAAAGAATACTACCTTGAAAAACTCAGATACCTTGATTTTGCAGTTTAAGTCTTCCCAATTTTCATCTTACAGTTATAAGAGTTTTGAATCAAGAGTTTCAAGGAATGAAACACTTTATAACCTAAATGAAGTCAATACTTGATCCATTTGAATCTTAAAATATCCTTTATAAGGTCTTTGAAAATAGTTAGGAACTTTTTAGCTTACTAGCAAGCTACAATTATCCCTTGAAGCATGTGTTTGAGTCAAATTCCAAATACTTCCCTCTAAACTAAGGTTACTCTAAGTCGTTGAAACTCACTCAAAATATGGTTAAATACATGAATTATAGGAATCTAATAAGTCTATGCACGTGTGATGACCTTTCTATTTCCAACTTACTTATTATTCTCAATTATTTCATTAAATTATTTACCAATTCCCATGTGGAGCACTAACTATTCTTTTCCTAACACTCCTTCCTATTTGTCCTGACACATGGGAATAACTTTCCTTGTACTTATGCTATTGATAGGTGATTTTCAAACCATAATAAAATACATATATTTTACTCAAAATGGTTAAACCATGAATTACCATCCCAAATGGTGGTCTTACAAGTCTAGTACCACATGACTTCAAATGGTTTGCAATGTAACACTAACATAATGAGTGGTGGTTTTACAAGATGGTTTTCCATAAAACCAAAAATAAAATCCTCTTACAAGTGCTTTACCAACAACCACATTCACAATGTGATCAATGATATATTATAGCTCAATCTCAATATCTCATTATAGGGAATAAGATAGGAAATTCTGATCCTCCACTAACTAACATCTTAGGTTAAAAATCAATTATACATGTGGAAATTACATTTAATGATCCCACCTTAATGAGTTGAAATTGAAGGTTATATTATTAAAATAACACTGCAAACTGAAGACCTAATGGAAAATTGGATGTCCAAAACACAACTGAAACAACATGCTTCCACCAAACCACTGATAAATACCTTATCGTTGGCGACTACCTAGAGGTCCAACTAATTGACCTCTAACCAAGATTCAATCCATCCTCTGATTGAAAGGCTGCACAATTTAAACTTTTTAGACTTCTTAGGTTCATCAAATATATGGAATGTTGTCAAATATCGACCTTGTGGACCCCTAGAATTTTTAAAAATATAAAAAAATTTGTCTTGACATACCTAAGAATTTGACGTAACCTCAAGTGAGTGATGTGCTCCGATATCAGAATCTAACTTTCTTAGAAAAATTCTAGCTAACTTACTTGAAATAAAACACTCGGTAACATTAGTGTCAAATAAAATAGTAATTGAAAAACCATAAATATTACTTGGCACTTCTTTTTGGGTATCCTTTTTTTCTTATTCTTACAATTACCCACTACAACATGAATTCTTTGTTGTTGGTTATTCTCTTGATTCTTTTGGGGAAAATTGTTTGCATAGTGATCACTGCTGGATTTGAAACATCCCCAAAAGTCCCTTTCCTTTCAAATTTATTTTCTCCAAAATAATAATTTTTCTACTCATTATTTATTGTGTTTATATCAAGTTTATTTGTTTTATTTTTCTTGGAAGATTTCATTTTTATGCCCTCTTCTTCCACCAAGTTTTCCTAGGAGCAAGTGGTGTAGGTGAGATAACACTCTTCTTGAGTTTCTCTTCCTTGAAGGCTTGAAATGGATTACAATTTCTATGTTTTCCTTATTCTTTTCAAACAACTCGCTTCCATTGTATATGGTCCATGAACATCCACCTAACCTCCTATGTTTGGGTTTAATCCCATGATGAACGTATAAATCCTAAACTTTTTTTTTGGTATTGGGGCACATATTTTAATATCCTTGTAAAACGTTCCCAATACTACACAACACTCAATTTTCCTTGACTTAATTTCTTAAATGCTATTATTTTGTGATTAAAATAAAGTTGAGGAAATGAGCGTTGATGGAAATATACTTTGAACTACTCCTAAGTGATGGAAGCAATCTACTCTAAATTCCATCTTATGGTTATCCCACCATGAAGATGATTTGTTAGAGAGTTGGAAAGCACCCCACTGCTTTAGTTTCCTCGTAAAAATGTCTTATTTTAAATTAATTTTCCATCTCATTTAACCAATTTTTAGCACCATCCCCCAAGGTAGTTCCATCAAATTTGGGTGGTCTTATCCTTTTTATGTCTCTAGATAGTTCAACAACAAAGCAAGTTATTTTATCCCCTCACTCATTGTCATCATCATATTGTTTAGGTTGTTCTTCCTCATGCTCTTCATTTTCACCCCTACCTACTACTCCAAGGAAGCTATCTGGTTATGGGTGTCCTGAAGGACTATGATAATTTCATCTAACTTATCATCCATCAAACCTTCAGCATTAGCTGAACTGGTTCCAACTTCATGGTTCACCCTTCTTCTAACCATCATATCATGTTAATGAAAGGATAATATGTTCAATAGCGTTATGAACCCATTAAGTCCAAGAGTTGATAAACCTATTACTCTGATACCAAACTGTAACACCCTTGTTATGATCAACCAATTTAAGGGAAATTTTTTTAAAGAATATCCTTAATATACAATCAATGATAGCAATGTTTAACATTATTATTTAACTTACTGCTAAATAATCCAACATAATTAAAATATTCATAATCCATCTAATAACATATAATAACCATGTGAAGTTGTAAGGGTATATCCAGATCTTCACGATCTCCCTTAAGTCACTCTAACCTAGTGTGTACACTTTTGTATACTTGGTTTAACCTTTTACATGTTATGAGAACTATGTGCATCTCCTAAGTGCCTACCTGGAAGACATTCATGCAACTTCCATCTAGTATCTGAGACTTTTTATTTAGGGGATTGGTGATCAGAACAATGTAGTCAACTAATACATTAATTTTTCCAAATTTTCAAGCATTTATTTACAAGCTTAGTTCTGAGAATACACACTAGCCTATGAAACTCATCTTCCATCACCACAGAACCATCTCAATACCGTTATATGGATTCCTATGTTGTTTAAGAAGGTGAACTAGCTAAGAAGAGGGATATTCCATTACTAGATCATTCCCCTATATGTAAATAATCTCATCCATACCATCTTAGAATTCCTAAGGGAAACATAGGGACCATGTAATGATTACCCATCATTACATCCTCACTACCCTTCCCGTAGCCATCCTAAGTTAGCACTAAACTAATATTCTAGCAAGATAACATAGGAACATTATTCCCCATGCTCCTTATACTTAGGTTACCTTAGTTGAGTAATGTAACTAAGTCATATCCTTAGTAAGTCATTTTAAAAGTATTATTTCACTATACTTAATAGGTTTCCATAAAAGGGTAATAATAAGTCAATGAGTTATTAACTAATTTTAGTTCCTCTTGTCACACTTTTAAAAGCTTAGTAATTGGTGTTAGGTGTAGGTTAATTATTCATTTTTCATACCAATTCATTTAAATAAATTTACTCGTCATGATTATTCCATTATTACTATAAAGTACATAAACATCTTTATTTCATTTTTTATGTTATCCTTTTGGTTTATCTGTCGATATTCATTTTTATTTTATTATTCTATCTGAATTAATGAGATAATAAATAATCACATAACTTAAGAAATTATCAACTTAATTAATTAATCAACTTTATAAGTAAAATATCTACATTTTGAGTTCAAATAAGATTATTTATAAGACCATATTTCAAATAAGGGAAAAATATCAGAATCTTCATTAATAATTATTTACAATAGTCAACAAGAATAATACATTGGGCCATAATGTCCCTTTTAAGATTTGATGATATTTCAATCAAATTATCAAATTGATTACAAATAATCCTTTCAGATTTATTTCCAAATAAAATTGAGACATAAATACAATCACAAAATCTAATCCAAGCAATTACTTCAAGTATGTTGGCATTTCCTGTAAAAATGTAGGAGATAGATAGATATGGGTCAGTTCATAAGAACTGGCATGAGTCTGCATACTCTTATTCTATGTTGTAATTATAATAAAATAATAGAATAAGAGATCATATAAGAACTATTATTAATCAATGAGTTATAATCGTAAATAACATAATTTATATTATGAAATCTACCTTATAAACATATCTGAATGAAACTTCTTAATTATATACAAATAATATGTCCATTGTTACTATATACAACCAACCTAATATAGCTTGCAACAATCAATAATAGTCCAGTTAGACTCAATAAAAAAATATTTTTTTTATAAACAAGTCTTAGACAAGATTACCACAAATCCTTTTCCCTCTCTACTCATTTTTTAAATTTTCTGGTCAATCTTCCCTGCGGTTATGTCAGATCCTTCTAGTCTGACCTCTAATACCCTCCCCCCTGACATCTCTAGTGATGCATCATCGTGAGCCCCTATTGGGTCATGGAAAGATATGGTTGTTGGGTCTCCAAAGGTGGTTCATGTTGTCCACTTGGAACCCAAGTTGTTGGATGGGGCACTATCCTTATAGATTCCCTCTCAGATCATGGATGCTACTCTGACATCAAGAGACATGTAACTGATTAGAAAACTTATAGTCCCTAGGCCCCCTCTAGAAGATATTAAAAAATGGTCATGCATCAAGTGGGCACCCTTCAGACCCTTGGATATTAAATCTATCCCAAATGGATTTATCCTCTTCACTTTCAGCCACAAAGACAAATTTCCTTGAGTGCTACTTGGTGGTCCGTGTTTATTTGGAAGGCATGGTTTCTACCTCAGAAAATGGACCCCAGGATTTAACCCTTATATAGAAATAATGAAACAAACACCGATTTAGGTATGCCTTCTAGGTCTCCCACTAGAGTTCTGGGACATTGTAGTTATTGAAGGTATTACACTATCTTTGGGTTATCTCATTGATATTGATCAATAAACCAAACATAAATCTGGGCTCATCCACGTCACAGATTTTTTGTCGAGGTTTGCATATAAGTAACCCACGTCCCAAAAAAATTGATATAATGTCATATTTTGGTAATACTGGAATCTTACCTGTAGACCGTTTGAATATGTTCTACAGGAATCCTCACATTTTGGCACGCCCAGTGGGACTTACCCATGCTATTACTTATCCTTTGATTTTACGACTCGTTATTTTATCCATTATTTGACTTACTGCATACTCTTAAGTTGTTATTGTTTCATTTTTAGTACCATATGCAATCCTCTGGCTAACTTTTACACCGTCGGAAATACTTTTTCTGCACTTGTGGAAGTATTAAGGTGAAATCCCCTCCTCATAGGTTCCCTTGTTCAAATAACTCTTGATCCTCCAATAGACCCTCTCCTCCTCCATCTTCCCCCTTGCTCCGTGCTCTTCCTGAACTCTTGCTTGATGTTGAGCTCCCTCTACTTCCTTCTCATGTCCTCTAAGGATAATATCTCCTTTCGTGCAACTGTTTTAACCTTCACCCAATATTTTGCTATAAGAATATTTTGGTGTGTTTAACAGTCCTTCATGTTTGGTGATGTGCTTTTCATTTTTCATCGCCTAAGAATTTCGGAATCAGTCGTAAAAAGTATTAGGAGCACCTAGGCAAAAACAAGAACGAATGACTAGGCTCATAATGAATTTCTGTTTTTATTGTTTTAGCATGTAGATATCCTAAAAACATCTAAAATATTGCAAACAGATCGTGCTTTTTGCTTAATAGTTGCTGACTCTCACTATTGACAGTGTTTGGAGTATTTCAAACTTTCAAGCATTAATGTTTGTTTCTTAGGGATATTAGATCTGTTTCGTACTCCGTAGTAAAAAGAGTTGTTTTATATTCTGCATTATCAAAACCATTATTCAGAAATCAAAATGTTGCAAAGTGAATAAGTCTCCACTTGTGATAACATCCTCCCTAGGATATGGCCTTCTACATCCTTTTCCTCTCATGCTTCATCTATTAACTCTAGAGGCCTTTATACATTTTGGAATATGAAGGTCCTTTTCAGATGCATAATCAAAACTCTTCTTTTTTTGGGTATGCAAAATTTCAAGAAATAATAAGATCAATTTTAAACAAAAAAAGATTGTTGTAAATGTCTATGCCCCAAATCTAGAATCTCACATGGATAACATATAGAAAGATATACTATAATTCATAAAAAGTTACAATAATTTACCTTGGCTCATTTTTGGGGATTTTAACACCCCTCTCTTTTCTTCAGGAAACTAGGGCCCGGTGCTCTAACAAGTTGTATCAATATGGAATCCCTTGCCATACTTTATTTAACAAGGTTATTTTTTTATTTTAACCTTTATGGAGATTCCTTTACATGGTCAAATAGAAGATTAGGTTTCAATCACATTCAAATTCAATTAGATACCGAATGTTTGGTTCTCTGGATTGGATTGCACGCTTTAGTGATTTTTATCTGATGGTCCTCCCTAAGGCTGCTTCTGATTCATAGCCCCTTTCTTAAGTGAAAAAAAAATTCAAAAGTGTAAGAAACCCCCTTTCATATTTGAATTGGCCTAGTTACATAACCATAATCTAGATAAACTAATGTAGGAGTGGTAGAAGGTGCAAATACAAGGCACAACCATGTATAGGTTTACAAAGAAACTTATTTATGTCAAAATGAAGCTTAAATTTTGGAAAATCAAAACCTTTGGAGAAATAAGAGAGAGGAAACACCAACTCTCTCTAAAGATTACAGAAGTTTAAGTCAATGTTAAAGTAACTGGCAGAACCCCTTATCTACACCAAGAAGAAATTGTTACTACTGAGTGACTTTCATAATATACTTTTTGAGGAGGAAATATATGGGTGAAAAAGATCCAGTGATCTTTGGCTTCAACAAGTAGATAGTAACACCATTTTTTTCATGCTACACTACCAAACATAAAACTAGGGATAAGATTAAGGAGCTCTTATCACTTGATGAGAAGCATTTGAATTTTGAGGATGTCATTCTTGTGGAACTGGTTAATTTTTAATCTAACCTTCTCAAGGAAGAGGGTCCTCCTAACAAGGAGGATATTTTATAAATTCTCTAGCATATCCCTAAGTTGATTTTAAATGAAATTAATGAAAATATTACTAAGCCATTTTCAGTTGAAGAAGTTCATAAAGTTGTCTTTTCTATGAAAGGAGACACATCTCCTAGTCCTGACGACTTCCATGTAGATTTTTTTGAAACCTTTTGGAATATTATTAAGACTAAGTCTATTGGATGCAACTAATGAGATTAAGGATAATGATTCCCCCTTAAAAGAATGGAATCAATACTTTTTAATCCTTGGATCACTAAAGATTTGGACTCCAAATTAGTTTCCAATTTCTTACCTATTATCCTTTGCAATAATTCCTAAAAAAAAATTACTAAAATGTTGGCTACTAGTTTGAAACCCTTCATAGATAGATTGATTTATAAAAAATAGAATGGTTTCATAGGGAATCAGTTGATCCAAGGTGGAGTGATATCGGTGCATGAATCCATTCATACAACACATCACACTAAATTAGTAGGGATAATTATTAAGTTAGACATGCAAAAACCTTTCAATCAAGTCAATTGGTCGTTTCTTCTCAAAGTTATCAAAAAATTTAGATTATATGATAAATGGTGTAAATGGATTCAAATATGCATTTCATCCATATTTCTCTGTTCTAGTCAAGGAAAATTTTAGCGGTGAATATTTGTAGATTGGAAAATAGTAGGATTTTCATAATTCAATTTTGGAAAATTTAATGGTCATGTTAGTGCATGGGTTTCACCCAAAAATTCCACAAACAATAATCTATCCCATGTGAATAGCCAAAGTATATACAATACCAATGTATATTTTAATATTGAATTTCCGCGTGATTAACGGGCCTGGATTTTAAAACACTCTTATTTCGTCAAGAAATCTATGGAACTTTATTGGTCCTTTGCACTCATTTTCTGACATGAAGAGGATTTTTTTAGGAATGTGTTTAAATTCACCATGTGTGTGTGTGTGTGTGTGTTTTCCAACAATTTTTTAAATTGTGAATTTATGAAGTAGTAGAAAAGGATTTAGTGAACAAACATATTGCAATTTTATTACAAAATTTCAAATAAATCAAGGTCTTGTCAGGGCCTAACTACTACATTGCAGTTTACATCCTATAATCACTTACTACAGGTGAGTCTATTTGAGACTTGTTTTCATTCATGTCACATTGCTTTATCTGTGATTCTTCCTTTGTAATTAATTTTTGTCATTGTTTGATTTTGCGGTATCATGAATGTCATAACACTACATTTCCTTAGTTGATTTTCATCCCATAGCTATGCCAACTAAAAAAATTTCCTTACAGTGTACTAAGTATATATTTCAATGCTATAATTTTCATAAAATGTATCCTACATATGATTTCTAAATCATGTTCCATTTTATTTTGTTACAAAGCCTGAACATCCTCATCATCATAACCACTATGATTTTTTACGTCATCTAGAATAGTCCTCTACATGTAGAGAATTATAACTAGTTTTCCCATCTTAGATACATATATGTAATATATATATATATATATATATATATATATATATATAATCACTTTGTTTCTCTGTATATTCGTTGTTGTATCTTCTTTGAATATTTTGTGTTCTCTTCTGATATATATATATATATATATATTGTGGTTTATTCCAGAGAACCATAACATGCATCAGAGTCCATCATTGTGAAGTGTGGCGGAATGCTACCATGTTTCCCTCCTTGGACCATTGATCACTAACCGACTGACACTTCCTCGTGACTTATCCCATAGTGGACCTTAAGGATATATAAAATGTGGCACATTCCACAGGTTTCACGTCCACTAGGGGAATTTCCTTGGGAGACTGACAGAATGGCAACGTGTGGCATAGACCTCCTACTCTAGACCCAAAACATTATCAACTATGGCTCATTCTATGGGTGTTCATGTCCGTTTGGAGATATTTGGTTGAGAGGTTAATGGAATATTGAAACGTGGCTAAAAATTACATAACCATTAATTTCAACAAGGTTTAATGAATGAATGAAGGATTTTAGTAACATCCATGAGACCAAACAGTCTATGGTTCTCATTCAGAAAAAATTCATTTGAAGGTTCTCTTCCTCAACAATTTGGATTCAATTTTTCCTTATTGATTTTAAAAGAATAAATTTAGTGGCAGTAACTTTTTGCCTTCATCTTTGATGACAATTTCTAAATTTTGTTAACTTTTCAAAGATCTATTTTGTCTTTGGGTGTGATCTATTTCCTGCATAAAAATAATGTACTATCTTATGGTATTCGATCCAATTACATCCGTGGATATTTTTAATTTGTGCATATTTAATCGATCTCCTCATCATGTGAAACTTTTACCACTTACCCCCTTTTGCATAGATGTTTGACAGAAGAACATGAGCAACGTCATTTTGATAATCCAACTCAAAAAGAAGAGTTTTTGTAAATACTACTAATGATATATGTGACATTATATAATAGGAATATAATCATTTAAAAATAATAAAAAATCTATAATATAAATAATATAATATGAAAAATCAAGAATTATTTAATATTAATCAAAATATGTCATATTTATTACACACAAAAAAATCATACAATGAAATTTGTAATAATTAGATGACATTATTTCTCTTCTTAAGGACTTCATTCTATCTTACTTAGATTTTTTTGAATGAAATTAGTTTTCCTTTCATAATATTTTCATAGCGTTAATATGAAAATGGTAGTAATATTGATATTATTACTTTGTTCCTTTATGTAGGAGTAATTTTGAGCAACCAAACTTATAGACTTCTAAAAGAATCATATTGTACCTATTATCTTGTCACTAGGTTTTCATGAAAAATTTCTTAATGATACATTAATTTGATTTGTTTCTTAAGATTCTCACATACCTTCATCATGGCCAGGTCTCAACAAATTTTCATGACAGTGACTGAATCTCCTTAAAACCCTGAAACTCTGTCCATTTTTTCTAGTCTTCTGATCATGCCTTCATATTGTAGATACTTTCTTGTAGATATTCATCAACATATCTTTAAACATTGTGTTATTTCCTAGATGGTGATCAAACCCTGAACTGTCATCATGATACTAGAGTCATCCTTGTCAACTTGATTGCTAGCCACATGATATACTTCTTGACTTTTCCGTTTTATTGTGTCAATATTTCAATAATACACTTATGAATTTAAAAATGTTTTTTCTCACCTTCTTGAATTCAAAAATCCTCTCATACTTAGAATTAAGAAAAAAAGTTCCTTGATAATATAGTCAACATATGTCTTTTGATACTCCTCATGAATGAATCAAGCCTTAGAAAAACTATTAATTTTACTTACTCAAGGGTATATAAACTTGCAAGATCTTTATAGAAGTATAACATTATTCCTTGATACAGACATAGCTTCATGACTTGTGAGTATGTTAAAACCTTGATCCCTTACATGCAGTTTAGATTATGCTCTTTAAAAGATTACAATCAACTTGAACCTGTAACTATCATAGTTAATTTATGGCAATATCCTTCAAGTTTCCTGAACACATTCTCCAATTAGGAACACGAAAATATACAAAGAATACCCTTATCCTAGTTGTATCATATGTGGAACATAAGATCTAAACATTCAAGCTTCTCTCAAGATTAATGATACTTTAGCTATCTTTAACACAGTGACATTTCATTGTCAAGCCAAATAACCATGCATACATTCTTAACCTTGAATTCACTGTGATTCCTAGATGGAAGACCATATATTCTGTCTCAGCTCCTTGGAAATAAAGAACACTCTTTCTAATTAGATCTTCTTATGACATACCCCATACCTCTGATGAATCAATAATATCTTCATGATCAGATGCACACCTTATTTGGCTTGATGACAAAATTTAGAACCTCTATACAATAGGACAAACCTCTATACATTATGAAAGATCTCAGTCATCAAGAATCATTCATTAATCAAATAAAGACATATCATACCTTGGATGAATAAATGAACTCAGAGTCATTCATGAGTATATAAATACTATACTTTGATTTCAAAATAAGCACAAACCTTAAGATCATTTATTTCATGTTTTTATTAGCTACAACAAATACTTATTAACATTAGAGTGTCTTATCATTAGATTTTCTTTGGCTGCTCAAAAAACCTCTTATACATCTTCATTTTTATTGATTTATGTTCTAATTCTGATTGTAGTAATATTATTATTCCTTCCAAATAAGTTATATGAGAGATAGCTAAAAATATCACCTCATCCTTTCACGTTGTTCTATATCAATGTTTTCTTTCTAAATAATCAAACCTTGTTATTTTTATACTAAAACATGTAGATCAGAACAATATAGATCAAGTGCATAAAAACTAAATAAATGATATGAAATCCTTATCCAATTTTATGTAACATGTCAATCAGGCAACCATGAAAAATTGTGGAAAAACTTTTGTAATTTCTTATTATACTGATGTAACACTCTTCCAAAAATTAGTACATGTTAAATGACACAATATTATATAGCCCATGTCAAAAATCACTTAAAAATCATTCAAATGTCTTTGAAGAATTCTATTGGGATTATTTACATTTTTTCCTTCTTAAATTTCTTAATTTTACATCTAAACTTCTTCAGGCTAAAAGAAAAATTGAGGAGGATCTACAAACTATAGAGGAATTGATGGAGGAGGATGGCCTTAACCAGACCCTTAAAAACCAAGAGTAGATTCTTCACATAGAATATCATGATATCCTAGTTAAAGAGGAAGTGTACTAGAAGGAAAAATCTAGAGTCAAATGGTTAAAGAATGGCAATAGAAACACCAAATTCTTTCATTTATCAACTACTTCCAAAACCAACCATCTCAAGATCAAGGAAATAAGGATAATTGATGGAGAACTTACTGTTGATGAAAAGGAAATCAATGAAACTATTATTAATTACTTCAAGGATATGTTTCTTCCTGGGAAAGAGCCGAATAGGACATAATGGGACAAGGTATTATGTATCTTCTAGAATGTTATCTCGCTGCAGGAAAACATAGAGATTTTTCTTATACCAGGGGAGGAAGAGATCAGATTTGATGTATTTGACATGGAACCTAATAAATCTCTTAGGCCAGATGGTTCCCTGACATTTTTTTTCCAATAGTTCTAGGAGGTGATGAAGAAAGAGGTAATTGAGATGGTTTATGATTTCTTCAGAAATGGGAAGCTCTTAAAACAAAAAAACAATACTTTCCTTTTCCTCATTCCCAAGATGATAGGGGCTAGGGATGTTAAATATTTCAGGCCCATCATCCTTTGCAATACTAGCTACAAATTAATTTCTAAAATCACCGCTTTCAAGGTAAGGAAAGTATTTTCCAATTTCATCTCACCTAATCAAGGGCCTGTATCTTTGGCAAACAAATTCTAGACAACATTTTGGTTATCCAAGAGGTCATTCATTCTATTGAAAATTATGGAAGTTCTGCCATGTTTATTAAGCTTGATATGCAAACATCCTATGATAGGGTTTCATGGGCCTTTCTTTGGGCCATCTTGACCAAGGTTGGTTTTGATGATTTCTTTATTAACATGATTATGGTTTTTATTTCTACCTTCAGCTTCTTTGTTATTGTTAATGGCAAACCCAAAGGTTTCTTTGGAGCTGGGAGGGGGCTTAGACAAGGTGAATCCCTCTCCCTTTTCCTTTATATTATTGTGGCAGATTCTTTAAGTAGACTATGTAATCAGGTTGTATCCCTTAATCTTCTGTAGGGACTCAAAAATTCTAATGATCTTCCTCCCATCTATCTTAATCAATTTTTGAATGACAATTTTCTGATGGGAAATTTTTCTATTCAGGAAGCCTCTAATTTCAAGGGTGTTCTGAATGAATATGAGAATGTCTCTAGTCAATTTTTCATTTTCCATAAAATTGTTGTTTTTTTTCATTAATGTGGATGATAATTTTCAAGTGAGAATGACCCGTATCCTTGGTTGCAAGATTAATAATTTCCTGGATACCTACTTGGGAATGCCTCTCATCCATAAGAATTTGGATCCTTGTATCTAGAATAATTTACTGGAGAGAATCAATAGGAAACTGGCTACCTGGAAGGGTATCCTCCTTACTCAAGCTAGAAAAATTAAATTTCTCCAAAGCTCACTCCAAGGAATTTCCATTTATGTTATGCCTCTTTTCAGTTTATTGGTTAAGATCTTGGAAGCACTGGAAAAAATACAAAAAAGGTTTCTATGGGCTGGAGCAGAGGAGAAGTTCAAATTCCCTCTTGTGGCTTGGGATAAAGTTACTAGAAAAAAGGAATGTGGAAGTCTGGGATTGAATAATATGAGATACATGAATGAGGCCCTTGTATCCAAATCATGATGGAGAATGGTAAAAGAGGATGGTTTATGGACTAACATCATCGAAAGGAAATAGTTAAGGAATGTTGGTAGAATAGAGACTTTTTTTCTACAAGACAATCTCTCTTGTGGATCTTTTTTCTGGAAATTTTTTCTTTCTTCTAGGGAGATTCTGAGCAGGGGTATTAAAATGAAATATTGGTAAAGGAAACCAGGTTCTCTTTTGGAGGTATTATCGGTTGTATAATAAACCTCTTGTGGAGGAAGATCGTTGGAGAAGTGTGGCATATTTTTTTAAAGATAGGGGCAAAGTGTGGGTTAATGACTATTGGGTTTTTTCTAATGAGGATATCATTTAGGAGGTTTTGAACCCACCCCCTAATTTCAATGGGGATAGGATCTCCTTTATCACTCTCAACCTCAAATTAAGGAGTTTCTATATCCTGAGATTTCAACAACATGAGGATTCTATTATATGGAAAGAAGAGGATTCGTGAGATTATTCTGTTAAATCTACCTACTTCCTTAATTTCAAGGATTCTATCCAAAAGGAATATTGGGGTAGAATTTGGGTGAAATATCTTCTACCTAAAGTTAATATTTTTTACTGGTTGGTAGATGCAAAAACAAAATCCTCATTGTTGATAGCTTGAGGAAATGGGGAATGGTTATCCCCAACAGGTGTGTTCTTTATAACAGAGAGGAGGAAAGTGTCAACCACCTTTTCATTTCATGTAACCCTTCTCTAAAGTGGTCTTTATTAAGGTGATGGATATGTTCCATGTGCATTGGATCCTTCCTAATTCCATTGAGGATTGTTTTTTGTAATGGGAATTCCCTTTCAGGTTTCCCTTTCTTGTTGCTTCTTGGAAGATGGTCCCTACCCATTTCTTCTACTGCTTATGGAAGGAAAGGAATGCCCTCATCTTCAAAAATCAGAAAAGCTAACATTAAAAAGGCCAGTGCTAGATTGATTTCCTCTATTAAAGAAAATTCAAATCTTTTCAGAGGTAAGATTAAAAAGGCTTTCCTAGCAAGGGAAGAGGAAGTCCTCAAATAGTTCGTCCTATAGCCCTCCTCAAGTGTTAATTTCCTTGTACTCACATCAAGTAGTCCAAACTAGAAGGGGATAGGGTCAAACTTAATTTTTATGGAGCTTCAAAAGGTAATCCTTGCATGGTAGGGGGAGGTGGAATTATAATAGATCATAAAGGTGACTGGATCCTTGCCTATGATGGTCCTTTAGGAATTCAAAGTAACAATGTGGCAGAGGCTCAGTGCATTTGCTATGGGGTGTTAGCCTAGCTAAGGAAAGAGGTATAAACACATTTTAATTAAGGGGGATTCTCTTACTCATTATCAATTCCATTAAAAAGGATCATTCCCAAAATTGGGCTCTGGGTAATATTATTTTTGATATTAAGGAGCATCTTAAAGGTTTTGATTCTTTCATTATTAAACATACATCCTTGCCTTGGCAACACATGTGTGGATAGGATTGCTAATGAAGGGGTATATTATAATGATTTCAAAGTCTAGCATAAAGGTGACATCATCCCCATGCCAATTAATGACATTACACACCATGAAAAATAATAATAATTTCACTATTATCCACTCGAGCAAGTGAAAATTGGCTCATTTTTCAGGACAACAAGCTTGTGGTTGGTTTTTATATTCACTTTGGAAATGTCATTTCAACATCAAAATTTTCAAAAAATCATCTTGTTGGGATTTTGGAAAATATTTTGGTGACCATGGGCAGAGACAAAGTCATGGTGTAACTGTCTAACTAGGGAAATATAGTGGACGACCCTTCAATTTGGCATTTTCTTCATGTTGGGGGATTTAGAAAGTATATCAAAAAGTTGCAAGGTCATGATCCTTCGCTTACCAGGGAGTTTGAGTTGGCATGGAAGGATGGTAAAGTGGTGGTCAGGGGTATGGAAATTGAGACTTCAGAGGAAGCCATTATTCGGATTACTAGTATGGATATGAAAGGGCTCAAAATTTTCAAGGATAGGAATAAACACGAACATGAAATCAACACTTTTTTCCATTGGCAAGGAAAGGGTGCATTACTTCATTGATGGCATTGCTCATTCATTCCTTCCAAGGGAGTGGAAGGAGGTATGCCTCCACATTATTAAGTATTTAAATTTGGAAGGAAAGTATTGTAAGATCTACACCCATCACTTGTCTCCCTTGAATATGTTTAGGCATAAGATAATGTTAAGTACTCCCTTCTTTCTATTCATGTATTTGACTACCTCTATGAAATATTTTCAAATGGGTAAGGTGGATACCCCTATTCATGAGGGGCTCATTCGTCCTTTTGTTTCAAAATGGTAAACCTATTTTGGATAAACCCATGCCCTAAATCAAGGAGGGGGAGGACATTACTTTAGCTGAATGACAAAGATGAGTGAGGGAAAATTGGGCCATAACAAAGTTGAGGAGGGAAATAATGTGGATGGCTAAGTTAGGAGGTAGGGTCCTTAAAAGAAAAAAGAAATATGATCTCGAAAGTTGAGTTGAGCTACGAGGACTTGAAGAAAAAAATGCAGTACTTGGAGATAGTGTTATAGGTTATGGAGGAGAAAAATTTGGTGGTTAGGAATGTCATGATTGACAACATTAAAACCACCAAACAAATCTACATGGCCCAAAAGAATATTATGGGGGAAATCAATGGCCTGGATAATCTTGTTTAGGATATGAGGGTTCATTTAGAAGCGGTTGAAGAGGAGCAGAGGAAAAGAAAATATTTCAGAGCCACCAGCTCTAAAGAGGAAGAGGAGGATGAGGATGAGACAGAGGATTATGCTAAGGTGAAGATGAGGATGAGACACCCCAGAAGAAGCTGTAACTTGAGCATAACAAGGAGACTATGACCATGGAGGAAAAACCCTCCAAAAATCAAAAGAAAAATTAATGGTGTTGTTCTAGAACTTTTAGAGGTTTTTTGGTGAATTGTCTCTGTTTTTTGGTTTAGTTGTTTAGTTTTTGTTTCTTCAGTTGTTGGGTTTCTGGACCTTGTTGTTTTGGAGTTAATTTGATTTAACTCTTTTTGGTTCATGTTCCTCTTTTTATTTCTTTCTAACTGCTTTCACGATGTAATATTTCATGTACTAGCCTCTGGGAGTCGATCCCTATTTTTACCCTATCTAATAAAAAAACATCTAAAATTCTTCTAGGTTTCCATGATGAATCTTCTTTTGAATTATTATTTCATAATTTTTCTATTTATTATAATGTGCAATATTGACTGTTGTCTCCTCTCATATGTTATTATTTTGTGCATTTTTTTCAATTGATATCCATTACATATTGATATGCATTATCTAGTGTTTTGAGAACATGATATATGGATATTGAAATAATTTCTTTGTAATAAATTTTAACATTAGCAATCATTCAATGAGAGTTCCTTTGAGATGCTTCACGATGAATTTCTTCTCTATGTTGTCTTTCTACCTAAATCAATTCATCTGAATACATTTGCATGCATAATATTTTTCTTTATACATATTTCTCTTGTTGAGATGTCTTTACACATATCAATATCATTTAATCTAACATGTTGTATATTTTTTATTTCAATTCTATAGGATTCATTGATTCAGAAAAATTGAAACTAAAAAGGGAAGCTTAGCCTCATGAAAAAAAATCTATTCCAAACCCTCCTAGTAGTGGTACTGGCATTCAAAAAAGAACATCTTATTTTGAGAAACCATCTAAGGAAACCCATGCTTCTCCAATAGGACCATCAAAATCAAAGGATAATTATTACATTCAAAATGAAACTCAGAATGAGAATGTGTTCAATTTTTATTTTCTTGATGTTGTCAATGATGACAAGAATGAAATGCCTCCCCTTGAAGACATTCCATTGAATGATGTTGAGTTTGACATCGTAACACCTACTCAATTGAATGAAGATGACACAACATCACCTTCCCAAGTGAATGTTGGAGGTGAAACTTCTAGCAATCGATGAAATTTAAATTCCACCAAGACCAATACTTAGTGGACACCTATTTCTAGAATAAAAAGAAAAGAAATAAAATGGGACTTGGGAAGGATTTTCAGGTTAGAGTGGGTTTCTAAATTTCCATTTATTGAACCTGTTGAAAATGAGAATAAATTTGAATCTCCCAAAGAATGAAAATGCACAATTTGTATCTGGAAATTGGGTAGGGACACGACAATTCAACTTAAGTTGGAAACTATTGAAAAACATGTAGGAAAGATATATGAAAATATAATTATAGATGGCGTTGAGAAAAATGTTTCTAAATAGAAAAATGTGGATGATTGGTTGTATATTAGGTATGAAAAATAATTTTAAGAGCACAAGAGAAGTGAAATAATACTTATAATGAATGGAGGGACAATTACCACTCAATTCAACAAAATAATTCAAAAAAATCTTTTGAGTAAAACTGTTTAGCTAGCTACTGTTTTTTACATTTGTAAAATAAGTCATCATATAACAGATTTTCCTGAACAAAATAAGATGTTTTATTTTCTTGGTTTCCCACACTTTTCTCATTCTCATTATTCATAAAGTTGTGGTTGGGATTGGGAAAAATGCCTAGCTATGGGTGAGAAATAATACTTGAAAGAGAAATTGAATTCTGCACGATACATATCTTTGTCTATTGATGAGGTTACAATAGTAGATAATATTGCTTGGGTCTGTATGCATGTGTATATTTTTGATAATCATGTGAGACAACCTCACTTATTTTCCATTCACAAGTTGAGAGATAACTCCAATGTTTAAAACATTTGTGATTTGGTGATAATTTTTTTGAATGAGATTGATGACATAGATGATGTTGTAATTGCATCAAAGTTGGTATGTTTCGAGGAAGATGGGGCATCTATAATGTAAGGTCATTGTAATGGCCTATGTGTAAGAATCCATGCATATCATTTCCCATATATGATTTGAGCCATTCATTGTATGGATCATAGAATGAACCTAGCTTACAAAATAGTTGTCAAATTTAAACCTATAGAAAAATTTGAATACCATGTTCGAGAGGTGCATGCTTATTTCTTTCGTAATCCCACAAGGTTCATGGAATTCCAAATATTTGTAGAAGGACTAACAAAAGGGCATAAACTGTTAAAATATGTCGACACTAGGTGGATCTCATTATACCAACTAGTTAGTAGGGTGTACGATAAGTATCAATCCTTATTAGGAGTTATGTGGTAAAATCGCATAAAAGTGGACAAGGCCCATAATTTGATACATGATTTTATTAATATAGATTAATTGTTGATGTTTTTTGTTCTCCTTCCCATGTTGGAAGAAATGCATCGTTTAATTAAAAAAGCACAAGAAATAATTATCTATATTGTTGTTTTTTCTAGTTTAAGGAAATGAGTTTGTTTGGAAATAGAATATTTGTTTTTCAATGAAACTACTTTTAAAGGTCCAAAGTTTGATAGTTGGAATGATTTGATAAATATTGGAAATTTAAGCATCTTTCTGAATTTCAACTTATTTGGGGAAGTATGTGCTTGTGTACATAGATATGAGACACCAATGTACATGTTTAAAGTAGTAATCGGTAAGATTGAGAATTTGAATTTCACAGGGCTGTTGTTTGATAACATTGTATCATAAACAAATGTGAGGTTAAGAGAAATTGCGGTGTCCCTACTAAAAGAAATAAGGGATTGATTTAGAAGGGATGCTTTACTTGAAGAAATGGATGTAGTAAATCCCACCTTTTGGAATCCTATCCAAAATGAAATATATTTTCAGGAAGACTACTTCAAGAGGTTGACTACATTGATTCAAAAAAAATTAAGACTACTGATATCAATGGAATGAATATTCCAGGTATTTTAACTAAGGAAAGTTGATTGATGAATCCCATGAATTATTCTCTACAATGATTGAGCAATTCAAAGGTTTGGATAATCCCTTAGAGTGTGGAGAAATGTTGGACCCCTAAAATATACTGAGTATAGGTGGCACAAAGGGTTTTTATGTGTGGGATTTAGGTGTAAAGGCACTCACAAAATTAGAATAGACCATTTGCGAGGGCTCGTGCCTAAGATTGATATATTCAAGACTTAGATGCATTTTGGTAGAGTTGGAAGATCAAGGGTTGGATTAATGACCGAGCAAGGTTTTGGAGATAAGAGTAGAACATGAAGATTGGAAGTTTAAGAAAATTCTATTTTGAGATAGATCTCATGAAAAGGGAGCTAAGACGACATGCAGAGTTTTGGTAATTAATAGGATTAGATCTATAGTCTATATTAGAAGATAATCTATTATTAGCAAGCTTGCATGCTCTTGTAGATGACTTGTAACACACGTATGGATATTTCTAGCATGTGGGCTATTTTTGGAGAGTGCATGAGTAGTAAAGGGAAAGTCCCCACTACCTATAAATATGTATTGATTTGCACAGTTTAGGGATTCATTTCTGTAATAGAGTTATGATGTTGGTTATGTGCGTGCATGACTTATGGTGACATTACTATGTATGTATGAAACTTATGTGTTTTACAGGAATTAATATAATGGATCTTTGTGGTTGGATATTGGTTATTGACATATCTGTTACTGGTTCTTTCATAGTGAACTTAATCTTGATTCTTGTATAATTTAATCTTACGCATGGTTATGATCTAGATCTAGTTTATGTTATACACTGTGCTTGATTATTGGTTATGGATCTGGAATATATCTATGTTTATGCTCATCATGATAACTCCTTAACAAATCTTCCATAAAAGAGGAACCTGGTACCCTTGTGTCCTTCGGGTGAGTGCTCAGTTCTAGCTGAGTAATGTGTCAGCGCGCCTTGGGTTGTTTGGTAAAATAAAAGACTACATTTTGGTTCCGTTACTAGGACCTCTTTTCCAGTTGTTTTCTAGGATGTTGCATGATGAAGACATATCAGTTGATCTTTGGCTAGCATTGAGGATTGGTTAGGCAATTTAGAGGAAGAGTATGCTCACATATTTAACATTAGACCTGAATTTGATGCACGTGTGTGGGTTGAACAAAATTTATATCATGAGCTCTATGAGACATTTTTCACTTGTTTCCCCATAGAGTTATATGAGTGGCTGGTAGCATATGCATTGAAGAGAAATTGGAATTATAGAGCACTTGTTTGGACACAGGAAGAATTCTAGGATCTGCATGATGTTGATCTGACTTGGACACACGTTGTAGATCATTAGTGGAGTGGTGTTTTACATAGCTACATTTTGGAGTACGTAGTTTCTACATATTCCTTACTAGAGGTTGCTTGAGTTTTAGTTCTTGCATGAAAACCCAGAGGATTTTATTTGCATGCTATCCCTTTATCGATTAAGATCTTGATCGTGACCTTGTATTTGGAGCGGCATCCTATGGCTAGCTAAACCCCAACCACACACAAGGGAAAGAGTAGGTGTGGTGAAAGATGGTGGAACCTAGTGACAGAAAGGTAGAGAGAAGAAATGTGGCTTAAGTTTAATAAAGTATCACCAGAGGGATTTGGACAAAGTAACGTGAAATTGTAGAATAGAATGGATTTTTGGAGAGAGATGGCTTGTGAAGGATTTAGAGCTCACATGGAAGACGTGGAGCTAGAGCATCTAGAACTCCCCCATTTGGGTAAGCATGACAAAGAACCCTCTTTGGTTTTAGATGAGAGCATATGAGGAAATATTAAGAACCATGGATGCACATTTGATCCTACCTAGGTGACCTAGCCCTTACGCTTGGTTTTCCAGTTCCTATGAAATCATTAGTAAGCAAGCTAGTGTGGGTAGTAGAGTAAAAAAGATAGATTAATTTTCCATCAAGTTTAGGAGTTAATTAGGTATCTTTATTCATCTATGATGGCACAAATCATCTATGTTATTTGGAGATCTGGTTGGAGGTATATTGTTTGGCACGTCATCAGCACAGAATGTGGGCACAGAAGAATGGTATATCACATATAGAAGTAGTACAACTTTCATAGACCATGGGAGTTTATTTAGTAAAACTTGTTGGAACACAAGGTAGCACATCCTCTGGTCTATTGATACCTGAGGGACTATCAAGAGGGGGATTAGGTGGTTCAGGGTCTAGTGGATCTGGTGGTTCTGGAGGCGGAGGAAACACATGAGGTAATACAGGTTCTGGATCTGGTGGGCACGGTCCGCACCAACCCCAACAAGTCTATTTGAATGTCTCTTCATCTCCTAGAATACAGAGGAATTAAATATGTAGTTTACATGTGTATATGTATGAGATATTATGGCACGCTAAGGGGATTACAACTCCATAGCATAAGGTAAGTCGGTTTGAAACTACTTTGCAAGGGTGTGTGCATAGTTGGTATAAGAAATATGATTTGAACTAGACTTGTGTGGACTATACCATGTTGTGCGATGCTTTCATAGCAAAGTTTCACATACCTAGTTTGATTAGAAGAGCATCAGCATGCTAAAGGACATCAAACAGGGCATGGCTGAGAGTGTTAGGGAGTATGATGTATGATTCAAAACTCTTATTATCAAATTTGTCTTATGACGTTCACCTGAGTCAGCATACTTAATGGTTTGTTGGAGGTTTGATCACACCTTTCAGAAGGGCACTCTCACACAAAACTTATACAGACCCATGTGAGGTGCTTGAGGAAGCTCTGCATGTTAAGGTAGTTGGGAGTGTAGACACTGGAGTTAGCCCATTTTTGGAGGCTCAGATTGCAGCTATGGAAAAATAATTGGAGAAGTTGTTAGCTAATTCATCTCATGAGACGCATAATGGTATTTGGTGCATAGATTATGAAGTAGAAAGACATACTAAGGATATTTTCCCTCGTAAATCAGTGTGTGCCATGTTACTGGATTGCAAGATTTTTCACTTGGATCATGATTCAAGTAGGTGCCCTTTGTTACAATGCGCGATAAGGAAGAATGTGTCTTGTTACTGTAATATTTGTAGGTCTACCACTCATGATACAAAGAATTATAGGTTGATTGATCAAATTCATGATTCCATTGATACTTTTGTATGTCAGACTAGTGTTACAAACAATTCCAAGGAGCAAGGTGAGCATCATGATCATAGTTACAATGAAGGGCACTCTAATGGAAGTAATAGAGGTAGAGGTCAAGGATATTATGGAGGATTCAGTGGCCAAGGTCGTGGCAGTGGAAGAAGTGAATTCCCATCATGGAACATGTTATACATGTAGATCCCCTGATCATTATAAGACGTGAATGACCCTCAGAATTTTATTTGCTCCTTTTTAGAAAGAACCACAATTATGAAGAATATATGGATTTGTATGAACATTTGAGAAAGAAGCATAAGTAGGATAAGGGCATGGGAATGGTTAGAGTACAATGCGTTATGGAAGATCAGTGGATGCCAAAGGTAGTGCACCTGATCCTGAGATGTTTCCTGTATTGGTCACTACACGCATTGAGGTTGTGCGCACCAGGGAAAGTTCCAAAGAAGAAGCCTATTATTACAAAAGAGAAGGTATTGAGTGTAAAGTATCTAGACCCTACTCACCAGAAGCAATTTTATGAAGAGACCATGGAAGGTTATTAGAAACTTGCAAGGTGAGATACAATGCTTGGATGAGAAATCGCAGAAGCTGGAGCAGGAAAATGTAGCTAAGCTTCCTCAAAAAGATGTTGATGATTTGAAGGAGGTTTGTAAGATGTTGTGACAAGAAAACATCATTCCTTTATTGGGGGAATGGATAAGGGGGAAGATGTCGTGAGTTGTAGTTGAGTGTGAGAGACAAATTTTACATGTTAACTTACCTCCTCAGAGTTTAGATTATGAAAAATAGATCACTCTAAATGTTGTTGATGGATGACTGTTGAGTATCATTTTGATTGATACAGGTGTAGAAGTAAATGTGCTCACCTTGGATGCGTGGAATCAGATGGGGAGGCCACCATTACAACCATCTTCAAATGTTTTGTTTATGGAAAATAGGACTAAAGCCACACCAATTGAAGTCTTGAAGGATGCTACTATTACTATACAAGGGGCCAAGTTTATTGGGGACTTTGAGGTCTTGGCACTTGCAGAGGAAGACAATTTTCTAGCATTGCTTGGGCACCCTTGGTGTTATGCGAATAATGTTGATTTGCGCTTTAATAAAGGATATATCAATTTTGAGAACAAGGAAGAGCACATCATCATTCCTTTGGTAGATGGAAAAGTTACACCTTATGTAGAACCTTTGAGTGAAGAGGATTTGAACAAAATTTATGTGCACACCATTAGAGATCTTGAGGTACTTGAGCCATCAAAGGAAGGGGTTATTCAATGGGATGATGCAAATATATGAGTGATACTACCAACATGTTCTATGTGATAACTGGGCACATGTGACTTATGAAATGATTGGGCATGAGATGAAGAGTATAGTTATGTGCACGTAAGTAGGTCAGCATTGTGTTAGGTGTTTGGGTAGTAACCAGGTACCAAGGTACACTGGTGAGGGAAATCCTGAAGTATTTTATGCGCTATAAAAGCCCAATGGAAAAACTAAGTGGATAGAAGCAATATGTTGGTGTATACCCTACATGTTGGGATAGCTTGCATGCTGGTGGATGGTACACAAAGATGTCATTTTAGAGTGGTGAGAAGTGAGAATCATCCTTCTTTATGCTATATTTCTTTGGAGCAATGTGCCTACCAAGACATGTGAATTCCATGGGAAGGATTATGCTTCACATCACGTTCAGCAGTGTGAGAGACTCTGGAAAGAGGGGCAGGAGGCCTTACCACCTTCACTGTGGGTGCACAAGTTCTACTTCACCTTACAAGGTTTGTGCATGCATGGTATGTTTATGCAGAATTGAATAGAGAACACAGGGAATTGCAATCAGAATTGACTGTAGGTATGATTTAGACCTTTGACTATTTTTCACTAAACCTCCCATGAATGAGGAATTACAGGTTATGAAGCAATTGACTATTGGAGATAATGAAAAGGTTGAGGAACTTATCTAGGAGTTAATAGGTGAGTCAAATCTGAGGGCACACTTTGAAGAAGAAGAGACAGATGTAGAACAACTTGGGTGCACCTTCCTATAAAATAAAAAGGTAAGATGGTCTACGTAATTGATGATGAAGAAGTGGAGAATCTAGGATGTTGAGCATATTGAGGGTACATGTGAGGTCTTAGATAGTGCAGATGAGAAGGCATGCATGTATCATGAGCCTATGAAAACAAAGAAGGTCAACATTGGGACAGATGTTGAACCTAAGGAGGCCATCATTGGTGATTACTGGTCTGACTAAGAGGTTGCTAAAATAATTGAGTTGCTGTGCGACTTCTAGGACTTATTTCCTAGAGGTTATCATGAGTTGAAAGGGGTACATCACTCTTTGGGTGAGATGAGGATAAAACTAAAGGAAGTTGCGTGCCTGGTTAGGAAGAGGCCTTATAGGATGAATCCTAATCTGTGCATCGAGGTAAATGAAGAAATTTATAAGATGTTGAAATATGGAATCATTGAGCCCATTGAGGAGTTAGAGTGGGTTAGCCCTATGGTGATAAGTATAAAGAAAGATGGAAGAATAATAATTTGTGTGGATTATAGGGAGTTGAATGCTACCTGTGTAATAGATCCCTTTCCCACACCTTTTACTGAAGAGATTCTGGAAGGCATTGTAGGGTGTGAGATCTACTCCTTCACTAATGGATTTTCTAGATATCATCAGGTGAGGATTTCTAAAGAGGATCAAGAGAAGAAAACTTTCACCACTGAGTGGGGAATTTTTGCATACATAGTTATGCCTTTTGGATTGAAGAATGTGCCTGTAGTATTTTCACATATTGTTGTACAAGCATTTCAAGATTTTATTCATAAGTTTTTGCAGGTTTACTTGGATAATTGGATAGTTTATGGGCTAGTAAAAGATCATTGTGATAATTTAAGACTTATGTTTGAGAGGTGTCAGAAGTTGAGCATCTCCTTAAACATTAAGAAGTGTGTTTTTGCTACACCCTTTGGAATGTTGTTGTGGCACATTATCTATAAAGAAGGCTTATTAGTGGATCCCTGATAAGGTTGTTGTTATTTTGGACTTAGAGGAACCTACTAACCAGAGTGAGGTGTGTGGATTCTTGGGGCACATAGGATATTACCAAAATTTTATCAAATGGATATGGTAGGATTGTCACCCTTGGAAGAATTATTAAAGGTAAAGGAAAGTTCCATTGGGGTGAAGCGCAACAACACATGTTTGAGACATTGAAGGAAAGGCTTACTACAATTACTATTCTATGCTTTCATTCATGGACCAAACCTTTTCATGTGCATGTGGATGCCTCTGGCATGGCCATTGGCACTGGTATTAGCCCATAGCCTGGAGAAGGTATTGTTGATCATCCTATTTTTTTGCAAGTAGGAAGTTGACCCCACTGAACAGAATTATACAACTACAGAGTGTGAGGCCTTGTCCATGATGTACGTGTTGTATAAGTTTAGACAGTACTTACTAGCTACCCCTCTTATATTCTATACAGATCACGGACACTTAAGTACTTGGTGAACAATCCCATTTTGTAGGGGTGCATATGTCATTAGATTATGTTGTTTCAGGAATTTGACTTTACAGTGGTGGTTAAGCCAGGCAAGAGAAATTTTGGACTAGATCATTTATCAAGGATTAATTTAGGAAAGGACATGCAGAGCATTGAGGAAACAATGTCAGATGTACAATTATTTAGATTGAACCACATGCCCTCTGACTTAGAAGATATTGTTGTATTTTTGAACTAGTGTGGCATTCTAAAGGGATGAAGAGTTTAGAGAAGAAATAACTTTCCATATGCATCATGCCTTATATGTTGATTAGTGGAGACTTATACAAACTAGGTCGGGATGAAGTTTTGCGCTGGTGTGTACTTGAGCATGAGCACAAAGCTATTATGGAGGAAGCTCATGGTGGGATTACAGGTGGACATTATGCAAGGGATGCCACTGTGCGCAAGATTTTATTGGATGGCCTATGGTGGGAAACACTATATAAGGATTGTAAAGAATATTGTAAGGCATGTGACCATTGTAGCACCTTAGAAAGTCTGGGCATAGAGATGAAATGCCTTTGAGGCCTATTGCTAGTGCAAAACCTTTTGAAAAGTGGGAAATTGACTTTGTGGGTCCTATTTCCCCACCCACGCGTAGGACTAGATTGCTGCTACATTATAACTTGTACATATTATCTTACAAGGTGGGCAAAAGTAGTGCCTACAAAGGATTAAATGGAAACTATGTACAAAAAGGTTTTTATGGGAGAACATTATCATCAGGTATGGATGCCCATTGAGTTTGACAAGTGATAAGGGTACTCATTTTCTTAATGAGACTATGAGGATATTATTGGCATAATTTATGGTGGCACACCATAAAGTAACACCCTATCACCCACAGGTAAATGGAACTACTGAGGCTTTTAACAAGATATTGGGACATACATTGACTAAGATTTGTGATGATAAAGTCTCTATTGTACTTTGGGCATATATGACAACTTATAAAAGATTGAACAAAGTCACACCCTTTCAGTTGGTGTTTGGTGTGGAGGTTGTTTTTCTTGTGGAATTCATGTTACTTTCCCTGAATATTGCATGCACAGAGGTATGGATGATGAGAAAGCACTTGAAGAGTGCATTGATAAATTGATGCAGTTGGATGAAAGGTGTGTCATTTCTCGATGGAGTCAGAAAATAAAAAAGGCCAGGCAGAAGGCATGGCATGATAGGAATATTAAGGATAAAGAATCTTGAACTTTGGACAGATGGTTCTTCTTTATGATTCCAAGTTCTTACCACCCTAGAAATCTCAAAGTGCATTGGTTGGGACCGTATGTTTGTGACTTACATACTTGATTCAGGAGTTTTCAAATAGATTATAGGAATTGGATGGGACACGGTTTCTGATTACTTCAATGGGAGTAGGTTGAAGCCCTACTATAAATAAGTCTTCTTGGTGTTTGTAATAAGGTAGTATTTCATTTAGATTAGATTTCCTTCAATGCATTTCCCTTTATATGTGTTTCCTTTCATCGTTTTATGCTTTGTCAATTTAGTTTAGTGTTTTGTGTAATAAGTGTGTTTGCGTGCCAAGAAGTTGATTTACTTTCTAGTGATTTCATGCATAGAGGACCATGCATACCCTTAGTGTGGGGTGGATTGGAAGTAGAGATGTGATAAAATATTGTTGGCAGTAGACCTGTGAGATATAGGTTTGTGAGTTAGAGTTAAATATTCCACCTGGAATGTGGGCGTAAAGGATATGAGGTGGTATATGTGCTATGGTAAAGGTGTTCTAGGGAAGTTTGCGATGATTGAAGACCACGTAGGAACAATGATCACATAGTGTAATGAGGTAGGAAAACATGAGAAACTACTTGGGATATGGACACTGAGGTTTTGTACTTCAATGGACACAGTAGAGGTGTGTGGAGGAGGTCTTGTGGCACATAAGTAGTATTAGCACGCTAGAAGGTTATGAACTGCAGTCACCACACAAGGTGAAGTTCAGGTGAAATTTGTTATAAAGGGAAAAATAACTTTATGATAACTTAAAAATGTGGGTCAGAAGTACAAATTTGAGCATTGGAGAGTCATGAAAAAGTATAAATAGGGGTTAGGGTAGTCATTTGGCTACTTCCTTATTTTGAATAAATTAAAGAGCCACCTAGTAGTTTGGAGAGCGATGGAAGAGTTTAGAAGTGATGTGAAGTGTTTGCAAACTATGATTTCTTGTGAGCTGTGCAAAGATTCTTATCGAGAGGCAGGTTGGAATTGGCAGCAGATCAATGAAGGGTTACATATGTTTAGTAGCTGGAAGTCGTCAGGCTTAGGTAGAGAAGGGTCAAAGTACATAACACCTAGGACACGCAGAGAGAAGCAAAGTGGAACCAAAACTAAGAAGGTTATGCATAAAGAGGCCCAATTTTGTGGTGGAGGATCCCTTAGAAGAAATATATTCTGAAATGCAATACCCTCTGGTGTTTTGCGGGTGGAGTTGTGGAAATTTAAGCTCACTCATTATAAAATTAGTCGAGTTTAACAACCACATAGAGGAGAATGAAAAGAAGATGAGGGTAGACCTGACAAAGATACTCCCAGAGGTAGATGAGGTTGGAAACCCTTGAATTGATGACTCTATTCAAAGAGAGTTGGAAAAACAGATGTTCTGTAATTATGAGAGCTTCCATTCTTCGCAAAACCCACACATTTTGTTTCATTGGATGATGTTTTGGTTACACGAAGACTTCTTATACTTCACAGGGAGAAGGATGCACATCACATGCCAATTGATTGAATGAGTTATAGGGCTAAGAAGCATAAGGAAGGATGTATCCTTAGATTTGAATGCCATAACTAAAATTGAAGAGATTACCAAGAAACTAAACTATGAGAAGGGAGGTAAGGCACAAATCATTGTGGATTTTAATGATCCATGCACTTAGGGTCACTTCCTGACTTGTGAGCTGCAATTTGGGCCCGTCAGAGCTCTGGAAAGATATAAACAAGAGGTTTTTGTATGTACCTTACAGAATCTTGAAGAGGGCACATTACAACCTACAAGAGTATGTTGTAGACAACATCATAGATAAGGTGCATTTGTAGAATGAAGAAGAAACAAGAGAAATATCGACTATGTAAGGGGCTCTGGGGTGAACATGTCCAAACTAAGAAGGCATATGATAGAGTTAGCATGCTAGTAAAGAAAATATTGGGATAGCTCCCTTCATTAGTGTGTCAGGCCAGGAAAGATTATGGGGACAAAATGGAATACTTAGAGGACTTGGTTGGCATGATCTCGGTCAACATCAAACATGTGAGGCCTATAAAGTAGGAGATTGTAGATGAAAAGAAGAATAACCAAATTATAGTGAAACCTAGGACCATTGAGCTAGAGGACTTGCTCACCCAACTCAAGGAAGAAAATACAAAAGTAGATATTGGATTTAATAGGTGTAGGAAGTGCAAGCCATATATTGATGTGAGGTTGGTGGGTGAGGAAGAAAATTTGAAGTATATACAGGAGAAGACCCCAAAAAATAAAATAGAGCACACTCAATTGATATTGGACACCACGACGCAGAAAGAGAAGGTCAAGGAAAAGCGCGCAAATCTTGAGAAAAGAATTGGTGAGTTCAAGAACTCTATACTAGAACAAATGGACAATATTGATGGTGCATACACAAGGATAGAGGTGGTGATGAAGGAGATAAAAGGAAGGGTGGATGAAATAACTCTTAATCAAGTGTCAGGGATTACGGAGGCTACACCAGGGAAATATTTGAAGGAATTGGAAAAATGGAAGATATTGGTAAGTGAAGTAGATGAAAATTTTCTTAAGGTCTTCCAGGAACCTTATCTCTTTCTGATGGGATTCTTATTTTGCATTTTTTTTCCATCTTGGGGGGTTGTACCCATGAACGAAGAATTTATAATGGCAGAAATGTGGCTAGTGTGGGGTAATGTTGGACCCCTAAAATATACCGAGTATAGGTGGCGCGAAGGGTTTTGATGCACAATAGTTAGGGGCGAAGGAACGTGTAAAATTAGAACATACCATGTGTGAGGTCTCATGCAAGGGCTTGATATATTCGATATTTAGCCAAAAAAAATTATAACTAGAAGATGAACGGTTGGAGTAAAGGCTAAGAAAGGTTTCGGGGATAAGAATAGAACATGAAGAATGACAGTTCAAGAAAATTCTATTTTGAGATAGATCTCATGTGAAGGGATTTAAGATGACATGCATATTTTTTGGCTATTAATAATATTAGATCTATATTTTATATTAGAATATAATCTCTTATTAATGAGTTTGCATTCTCTTGTAGATGACTTGTAACGCAATCATAGCTATTTCTAGCATGTGTGATATTTTTGGAGAGTACATGAGTAGTTAAGGGAAATTCCCCACTACCTATAAATATTTATTAATTTTCATGGTTTAGCGAGTCAGTTTTGTAATAGAGTTACGTTGTTGGTTTATGAGTGTGCATGACTTATGGTGACATTATTATGTATATATGTAGCTTCTATGTTTTATAGTACTTGGTATAATGGATCTTTGTGGCTTGATATTGGTTATTGATGTATCTTTTATTGGTTCTTACATGGTGAACTTAATCTTGATTCTTGTATAAGCTAATATTACACATGGTTATGATCTAGATCTATTTTATGTTATGCACTATGTTTGATTGCTAGTTATGGATCTGGAATATATCTATGTCTGTGCTTATCATGATAACTCCTTGACAAATTTTCCATTAAAGAGGGACCTGGTACCCTTACAAAATTCAGGTGAGTTCTCAGTTATGGCTGAGTGATGTGTCAGCATGCCTTGGGCTGTTGTGGGTAAAATTAAGACTGCATTTAACCTGACTATGGAAAAAAATTAGGTTAAGTACTATTTTACAACAAACCATGTCCAATTTTTTCTCATTGGTTGATCTATGTCAAACAATGATTTTGGGTTCAGTTGAAGATGAGACAATTTTCAGTTCCTTGGCCTTTATAAAGTCAAAATTGTGAAACAAGCTTGATAAAAAATTGGAAAATTGTTTGGGAAATTACATATCACGGTACGAAGTGGATAACTTTCCCTATGACGGGGCTCTAGCAGTATGGAAGTCGATTAATGAGAGGAGAGGGGCTGAAAACAATGGCACAAATACAATAGGCTACCCTATTACAGCAATTGACTTTCAACAAAGAGAGAGTCAGTCTCAGAGATCTGGTTAATCAAATGATAGAGATGATCCAGGTCCATAAAATTGGAAGCTTCCATTTGTGGATATCCCATGATATAGATGTTCATATAATAATTAATATATTCAAATATTCAGTACATTTTTCTGATAATATATTTTTCCTTATTTTTTATTTTTTTTTAAACATTATGTTGATTTGTAATCTTTGGAATGAAACTTGAAATACATTGCATTGGATTTTCGTTGTATGTACTAAAATGAGCATGCATCCATCCAAATTTAGAGTTAAAGAATGAAATAAACACATCACTTTAAAACCCCTTATAAGTTAAAGAACAAATAAAAACCCAACTTTAATCCCCTACCCAAACTGCAATCTGCAACTTACTCCAAAAAAATTTAACATTCCTCAAACAAGGATTAACACTCACCCCAAACTTACATGTGCCTAAAGGAAAATTAACAAGGAAAAAAATTTTAAAAACCTACATGAATTTATGAAATATTTTTTGAAAATAAACTAAAAACTTAAATGAAAAATTAGTTGATTTTTTTTAGGATGGGGAGTCATGATGTCATCCTAAATTGATCATAGTATTGAAATAGAGTATCTAACCACCTCCTCAAAATGTTATTGCACCCTATTGCATTGGTGGTTGTTTTCATCGATGTCACATGGCATTGATGTAAAAGGAAGAGTGAAAAATAATTTAGGTCAAGTGGTATTCAATGGTGCTCAGTGGTTCAAGTTGGTTTCAGGTAGCTTTCATGATTCAGGTTGGTTTCAAGGTACTACAAGCTCAAATTGATAGGTGGTTGGTATCTAATGGTAAATTATAAGGTATCTTGTTGGTTTTAGATGGTCTAAAGGTCAGTAATAATGTTTCAAGCATGAGCAAGGTGTCTCACATGGTGTATCAAGTCATATGGTGGAAGTTGAAATTGCAACTGACCCATTTAGGCATGTTTCTTGTGCTTGATGGGGTGTTATAAGTTGGTATAGGTCATGGAAAATTCATGTGAGCATGGGTACACTCTAGGAATAGTTTTTATAACATGTGTGAGAAAAAAAATCTTATTTTAGCTCTTGGAGTCAAAATTCAAAAGTGCACAGAAAGTGGCCTTGAGAACTAGTTAGTGCAAGCTGAGGAAAATGAGATGGGATAGAAGAGTACAGGAATATTTATGAAATTTTGTCTTAATTATCATGTATAGGGATGATTTTTGGTGCTCTAAGAAAAATTTCATCAAGTTTTGAGAAGGTATGTGAAAGTTGTGCTAGTTTCTCTAAAACAAGACTTTTTGAAAAGTGCATAATAAGGTTCCTGGGTTCTTAACGTTCAAGAAAAAACATAGTGCATCCTTCGAATAAATCCATAGAATTAATTTTTGTAGAACACTCCAACATTGAGATAGTTCAAAGATTTTTTAGGTCAATTGGGCAAGTTTTAAGAAAGTTATGAGCATTCTTTTAGAAGGTTTTCTCTCTCTTCAAGATCTCTCCTTGAATTGATAGGCTTAATGTGAGTTCTCTGTTTCAAAATCACTTGTACAAGTTTTTGCAACTCCTCAAAATCATGAAAAATCCCTGTGATTCATGATAATAGGAATTAAAAACTATTCCATGTGAATATGCACTTGATCTCTAAAGCTATGACTAGGTAGTCCTTCAACAAAAACTTCAAGCATGTGTCTCCTCATCAAGAAACACCATGAAATGGTTTTTTCAGGGTTCATAGGGTGTGAATAATATTGTATAAGATCAATGAGAACCTAACATAACTATTATTCAACATGAAAAATGGTAAGCCTGCTTCAAATGCTAACTATACCTTTCAATGATCCTAAATTGCCTTGCATTGTCTTATTAAGAAGTCTATACTTTTTCACAAACATATCTTTACAAAACCAACAGCCAGTTTCATGAAGAACATGATCAGACTCCCTTTGAATTTTCCTCTCAAATATGATAAATAAAAATAGAATATATGTAAATATATCCCTTGAGAACTATTATATGCTTCTAAGATTAGTTAGACCAATGTGTCAAGGTTTTAAGCTCTTTGGCTTTTTTAAGCATAATTTGAACCTTGAAGTATGCACCCAAAGAGATATCTAAAATTATTTATCAAGGAAAATTTCATGAATTTGTTGAATAATCTTGTGTATTCCAATCTAGGGTTTTCAAATTGTAAGTTCTCCCTATGCGTTGTCATATCTGTCATCTTTTGTATCTGTGATTTTTTTTAATTGTTGTGAGCTAATGGAGAAGGTTCAAGGTTGCATTTTGTTTGAAACAACTGGAAGTTGGTCTCACAAAGACCCAACTCTTTGAAATTTTTGTTTTCATCAATTTGAGAGTGAGAAATTGAATTTTGAGAGGCCTTAGGTAGGCACAGTTGAGAAAACCCTGTCCCTAGGATTTCTAAGAAGGATTTGATAGATTCTCAAAATCTAACCAACCAAAATTGTAATGTTTTGGGGAAATTTTTGTAGTTACTTTATGCCACTTTTGAAAAAGAAATTTCATGGTTTCATTAAGCGTGGAAGGATAATTTGATATCAGTTGAGTTACACAGTCAATTTTGACAGTAAAATGAGCTTTTTAATCTAGTTTTATGATAAATTCTTACAAATTGGGGTTTGGTTAATGTTGTATCAAGTTCCAAAGATGGTGTATGTGGGTTGAAGATAATTCTCAGTGCTTGAACAAGTGTCATTGCATGTAAGTGTAATAATCTTGTCTCCCACAGTGGTATAAACCGTTATTCATTGGTATAGGGTCCTGGTTCTTGTTGTTCAATGTGAATTATCACTGTGAGTGTCTTATAAAATAATGTGTAACCATTTCAAATCGATTTCTTGTGTGTAAATGGTTAGTGTGATGTCACAGAGAGAGTTGGAGATATTTTGTAAGGATTTCATCAGCTCCAATCTATAATCCTATTGATTCCATTTCCATTTTGATTGCTGAAACATTACAAAGTCATGTTTTAATGAGTATTTAATATATTTCACATATAATGTTGTTGATCTCTTTTATAGAAAGCATACACCGTGGCTGGTTGGCTATTAAATCATAATGCATTTGCATTATTATATACTTTAGGCATATAAGATTTGTGGTGCTTGATTCTGAGATAGAATAAGTGGATTTTCTTGAATCATTACTGAAATGAAAATTTAAAAATAACATTATTCCTCATTCAACTTTCTTGAGACATGCCTTGTATGAAAAAATTGAAGATTGCAACAAATGGAACAATTTTCAAAATTAAATTACTCTTAATTATATCATCTTTTGTAACATGCTCCACTCTTCATCTGTTGGAATTACAATTTGTTGTAAATCAGAGTGACTGACATGTAACTTTGTTAGCAATTCATAACTGAGAGTGGAGCTTTCCTTTACTGTTGTATGCAAACTTACTGACAAGGTTATCAATGGTTTAACAAAGCCAAAAAAGTTTGTCTCATCTAGCTTCTCAGGAATTTGGTTCTTCTCTTGCATCATTTTTTCTTTCATGTTCTTTTGGAATGCATCCTTCTTAATGAATTGGTGTGTTTTTTCAAAAGGCATTGGAAAACCAAGATTTTTGAACTCATGTACCTTTCCATGCAGCTCCTGTAACATTCTTTGACACTTGTTCAGAAATTTTGTGCTTTTCCTAGCATCACACACTTCTAAATGATAGATGATACCTTTATTGAGGCATCAAACTAGTTCTGAATTCCTTTGGATGTCAGTTCTGTGTCACTGAATTTATAGATAGCTTCCAAAATTTTCCTTGTTGTATCCTCTCTTAAAGCCATCACTTTTTTGCTACCAGTTACGTATTCGTGGAGCTTATCATAGATTCTCTGTAGATCAACCATGAATTCAAACAATCTAATCAAATCATCAATTTTTTGGTTTATTTCCCCCCAAACATTATCCATCATATTAATCAATGCCTTTTTATAAAATTTAGATAGTTTGATGTTGGAAGACTGTATATCCTTTTTTGCTTTCACCAACTCTTGTTGCAATATTTCATTTTGTTTTTTCTCTTCCTTCTGACATTCTTCCCCTAAGTTTTCTCTCTTCATCTAGGATTTGTTTCCATTTTTTGGCATTTTCTTTCTCTTCCTTCATAACCTCTTTCAATTCTCCCAATGTTTTTTCTAATCTATTATTCTTACTCATTGTTTCCTGTAACTTTTTCTTTGCTTCTTCTAGTTCTACATGTGCTTGTTCATTCACAGTCATTGTTTCCTGTAACTTTTTCTTTGCTTCTTCTAGTTCTACATGTGCCTGTTCATTTGCAGCAACTGCAGTCATAGAGGTAGATGATTTTATCTTCCTCTCCAACTTCACCTATCACATTAAGTGTCACTTTTCCTTTTGATTTCTCATTTTCTAGGTCTGCCTCTAAATTTTGAATCTTATTATTCAACTTATTGTTCTCCCTCTCTTCCTTTAGAAATGTTGTGTACACCACATCATTGTTCCTTTTTTATACATTTATTTTTTCAGAAGGTTTCATTCCCTTAAAATCCATTTGAAGGGAGGTTACATCGTAGTCACTGGAAACCATTTGATTCTCTGGTTTTACAACTTTGGGCACAGCATACATGTATTCCATTGTATCTGTGACTGGGTTATATGTTGGCAATACCCTCATTGTGGCAGGATCTGAACTTACAGTACCCTGTAGAATTTGCTTCTTATTTTTTATCTCTTTATGATTTATTGGCAAACTCAACTCTGTAATCAAAACCTGAGGTGTTTGTAGGAATGAATTGTTTCACCTTGAATGGAGAAGGATTAATTGAATTTTGGGGAGAATTTCCCTATGGAATGGAAATTTTTTGAGGGGTGGCAGTGGCACCACCTTCTAGTTTTGTAATTAGTTTCCTTGAGGAAAGAGTAACTATATCTTACCTGACTCTGTCTTTGACCTCTTCTTGGTTCCTTGTTGGACAATAGGAACTTCAACTGTTTGTATTGGCCTCTTTACAATAATATGTTGTTGTGGTACTTTCTGACCACTACTACCATCATCACTAGAACTGCCAACATTAGCAATACTAACAGATTCATGGCCAACTTCTCCTCTAGGATTTTCAATGTGTGGTTGAATTGTTTATTGAGGATTTGACTACAGAGAAAATTGCATTGGATTACCACTTGTAGATGTTGTAGTATGAAGTGGTCCTTTCTCTGAAGGCAAAGCTCCAAGGCTTGACCTATCAGAAACTCTTCTAGGTTGTGCCTCTGGTGGAAGCCAAATGCCTTGTCCTGTTGAACCCAAACCACCACCACTAAAACCCATCTTTTCAGCAATAACTGCTCATGTAGAATATTTTTGTTTCAAGATTTCATTCGAGACTTGGTTTATATGTGTTGGGGGGAGTTTGTAATTCCTCAAATTCAGTTTCATCATCACTACTTGCCTCTGTAGGATGCACTTCATTCCACAATTTTCTGAAATCTGCATCTTCTGGAATAGAACCATACTCTGAAACAAATTTTGGATGGCCTAGGTCCTGCCTCATAGACCAAAAGGCAGTAATTTTTGACCTTGTCCAATTTTTATCTTGCAATTCATGATATATATGCTTTGGCATGCTTTTAGAGGACTTTTTATCAGATTTTGCATAAAATTTAGCAGATTGAAAATTCTATCCCTATTTTTGTGGAGGCTCAGGAAATCCCAAAATTTGTGTTAACAAATCTTGAAAACTAATTCCTTTCTCAACAGCAATTTCATCCATTTACTTTTTTTACTTCATCCCAAGAGTTCTTGTTTTTCAATTTTTCTATCGAGGGTTTGCTTTCATGTTGAATTTTAGTGGCAGATTTCTTGTTTGCCACTACCCTTGCTTTAATCACCTCACATGTGTCATACACCCAGTGAGAGTCAACATCAAAGTTAAAAAATTGTAAGATTTCATGTGCCACATTGAATGCTTTTCTTTCAAATGTGAACCCTCCACATGAAAACGGTAAGGAAGGAAATATGCTCCTCTTTTTCTGAGTAACAAAATACAGTTTATCTGTGCTTTCCATCTGTCCATATATATTCCAAGGAAAAAACCTATCTCTGTCACATGTATTGGTAATTTGCATGGTTATACTTTTGATCCATAAAACCTTAGCATAGTATATTCCTCCATGAAATACCAATCTTTTAATTGTATTCCCTATCCCAATTGAATGTAATCTCTATAGTTCATAGACAATTTAGGTAATGTAGTTTTTGAAATTGCTTGATAAATTGGAGCCCAAAAATAATCCACAAATTGATTGTAGTCCCTTTTATTATCAAACATTCTTATCTTGGGGGTCCACTCAGTTAATAGACACGTCACTTTTGGCTAGAACTCAATATTATAGGGTTGAATTACAAGTTTTTTTTTTCCAAACCATTCACCAAACTGCCATAGAATTAAATAGCACAAGTAGGTAGTGAACCTAAAGGTCTTAGTGCAGCCTTCTTTGATTTTTAAGAATTTTTTTATGCATAGATTCTACAATGTGCTCAACAAATTTGTATGCATAAGGTGGAGAAACAAAATGGATATTGTATACCATTTCCAAGAGGGTTTCATCTACTTTCTAATCACTATCGAAGAAAAGGAAAAATACTAGCATAGAAATGGTATTCCTAACCCACTATTTAAACATCTCAATTACATACGGAGGCTTCCCTTTTGGTACCATTCCATCAACTGTTAATTTTCTCAAAAACTCATCTCTGTCATTTTGAGTGGTGGCATGATAATCACTAGCAATTTTTTCTAGGTTTATGTTGACGGTTCCTAAATCTTTACTTTCAAACCCCAACGCATGGCCAAGATTTACCTCCGTAATGGACAAAATTTCTTCTCCAATGCCATTTGCAACAATTACTTTTTTCCCATCGTAATTCTGGGCACATAGAATGAAAAATTTAGGGTAGGGTAAAACCTCATGGAGCATCATGTGTCCCAATCCAACCCCCCATGTTATCCAACCTTTATGTTTACTTGATGGGTCCAAACATTTACTTTCATTTTCCTTATTCTCATATATGTATCTAAGCTGTGAATTTCTTGTGCCAATTACAGGATCATAAATATCATGATATTCATCAATAAAACTAGGGGTTTTAAGTAGTTTGGCGTATGGGATTTGGGTTTTACTTTTATTTTGGGCTCCTGTGGAAGTAGACATGCTTGGAATTTTAGATTTTGGAAACCCTCAACCCTAATTTTTCAACCCTTATATTGAAATATTTCAAAGAGAAGGCTTATACAGTGCTATTTATAAAAAGATAATATTTAAAGAATCAAGATTCAAATACAGGATGACACTTACTCGGAAAAATGAAAATTTTGAGTTCTTACATGGTCTACCACTTCTATGAATCTATTTTTCCTTTTTTGCAGTATGCCTTCCAGAAACATAGAATTTCAATTGTCAATGGATGTTTAATATCAATAATCACCTCACAACTGGCAAGTAGTAGCACATCACTATAAATGATTACGTCTTGTACTTTCACTCATACTTTGTAGATGTCAAATTTAGTCTCTTTTCAAATTCCATTCAGTGGATGACATTGTCACTTAGCTAGGCCTATTCTGGGAACTTCCATTCGAAATGTGAGTGTGCCAGGCCTTTGTCTAAGAATGGAGCCTGTGTAATTGATCTTAATATATTGAATGATACAAATTATTTATCAGACAGCCACATGGTAGGATTCCAGTCCTCATCAAGGAAAAGGCATTCTGCGAACTCTCAATTCCATGGAATGAACTGATTCAATAAATTTTCAGGTCCATGGTATCGGTGAGGTAAGGCAAGGTAGCATTGACAGTGATCAATTAGAAGATGCCACATGTCATTTTCTTGTTCCTATCAAATGGCCAATGTCAGATTCATTCCATATGCTTGAGACGTGATTTGTAAAGGACTGGGACCATGGTAATGAATGAATGAAATATTTTAATGATGTCCACAAGAATGCGGAGTCTATGGGACCAAAAGATGAGACTTTAAGATGATTTGTGATTCTTTTCAATAGGTAATCTTCTACTGTGAATATTGAGCACAAAAGATACCGATGCCATTTCTTGATTTATGCGTGTCATCCTTGCGCAATGCGTAGGGGCCATGACTAATCTTCTCAAGGTATCATTTGTAAGGCATGCAAAAGAAGCCCCAATGAGCTGACGCCCACAATTGAATATTGAAATGATGTTTTGGGCCCTATTCCAATCAAATTTGATAGATGGTATTCGCCAAAATAGTTATAGGAGATTCAACATTCAATTTCCAACAATTGTTTATATTTTTACCATTTTTGCCAAAAGAATAAAACAAGTTTCAAGGATATTCGCCAAAACCACGAACCTGGTTACAAGGATATTCATCACGATTTCTATAATTTTTTTTGTGGGGGTTTCCTTAAAATTTTCCCTGGTTGTGGTGAATGGTATACCTACTGGCTACTTTGTTAATAGTAGGGGTATTAGGAAAGGTGACCTTATCTCAACTTTATTATTCCTCCTTATGGTTGATACTTTAAGTAGGGCCCTAGGGGATACTAAAAAAATTCTACTATCTCGGGTATAAATATCACTTCCAGGGTTTTGGAAAATACTCACAATCGATTATCTAATTATAATCTTCTTCTAGGTGTAGCCTCAGTTGTGGAAGCTAGAGATTTGAAGAATATTCTTAAATGTTATCAATCATCTTCTCAGCAACTTATCAATTTTTCCAAAATTAGTGTTACCTTCATTAATAATCCTCCCAATAGGAAAATAAATATTACGGATATATTTACTTGTAGCATCATTGATCTCCCATCCTCCTACTTACAACTTCCAGTTATTGAGATATTTCAGAAGAATCTTGTGGGTTAGAAGGGTTCCCTCCTTAGCCAAGAAGGTAAGTTGCAACTTATTAAGATAACTCTTCAAAGTCTTCCAATCTATTTTAAATCCCTTTCTATAAATTCCCTCATCATTGTTTTCCCCTATAGAACAAACTCAAAATAACTTTCTTTGGTCTAGCACTGAGGAGCGTAAAATGATTCACCTAGTTTCCTAGAATGTTACATGTAAACTTATGGTTGTAGGGGGCTTAGACTAAGAAAAATTTTGGAGATAAATGAAGCCATGTTATATAAGCTAGGTTGGGTTACTTATACTAAGGAATGCACCCCAAGAAAAAACCTTCTGGTTTCTAAATACCTTCCTCCTCTGAGAGACATTCTATCTTTAGAGATTTTGAAAGGCTATGTAATATAGAACTTCATTGCTAGCACCCAACCTTTGTTGAAGGTAGGTATTAAATGGTGCTTGGAGAATGGCATGATCATTGATTTTTGGAATAAATGGTGGATTGGTGACAACCCTTTAGTTGTGGATCCCTTTTGGGATCCGATCCACCACCCTCTTTCTACTATATGTGGCAGAATGGTTAGGGGTACATCAACAATAATGATAATAATCCCTATTGGCATATTCCTTCCTGACATAGATGTAGTGTTATTTAGATGCAGCATACTGATAAACTCAAGACTTTTCTTTCCTCCTAATATATTCATTTTTCCCAATCTCTAGATGCACACATGGCTGATATCTCCTTTGGGTTGTTTCTTGGTTACAGTTGTCTGCCTTTCAAAATATCATCCACCTTATGGCTCGCCACTTAGACATGTTTGGATCCCTCAAGTTACTCCTAAAATTGGATTTTTTTCTTGGATTTCCTTTTGGAATTATATTCTTTCAAGGGAAAATCTTAAACATAAAAGCTTCTCTCTCCCCAATAACTGCATCCTCTATCTTAGCACTATGAAAAATTATACCCACCTTCTTCTCCATTGTTCATTTTCCCAATCAATCTGGAGTCTCTATTTCGATAGATTTTTGGTTTCTCTGGTGTTCCCCTCTTATCTTTTTTATACTTTTACTCAATTGAGATCCCTGTTGAATTTTTTTTTTGCTTCCCATGCATGGAATTTATTGCTCCTCCATGCTCTATGGAGCAAGTTGGAAAGAAAGGAATAGAAAGATATTTAAGGATTAGACTCATTATTTATGGAAGGTCTTCATTAGAGTGGTCTTTGGTGTAAAAGAGAAATTGAACTATTGTATCTGGAGGAAGAAAAAATGAAAAAAAATCAAGTCTAATAGATTCTTGGCCTAAGCTACTCCTCTTCCCGATAGAAACATCTTCTTTAACTTCAGTAAGAGATAACACTTCTTGGTCATGTTAGCTTTACAAGTTACCCTTGTTGAAAGGGCCATTTTTAAAAATTTACAAATTCTTTTCCATTCCATTTTAAAAATTTTGCCTTAAGAATTTTGCCTTATCATACAAATGAATTTTGGGTTTCTAATTATGTTTCATCTACCAAATTGAGAAATGTTCCCAATTCTGAAACTCCAAAGTTTTAAATTCTAGATTTCATACTTCTAAGGTTCTTAGTTTTAGAAACTCATAGTTTTATTTTTTTCTTGTGAAAATACTTCAAAAAAGTTCCAAAGTCTGAAATCCAAAGTTCTGAAATTTTAGAACTTTGGGCTTTTGGGTTTTTGGGTTTCAGAGTCTTGGTATGTATTTTTGGGAATTTTCAAGCAAAAGTTCTGAAGTCTGAAAGTCCCGAAGTTTTGAAATTTTGGAACTTTGGGTTTTCAGGTTTCAGACTTCAGGAGTCTTTTGCATGAAAAGAACGGTCATGTGGGAAATTTGGAGTTCATTTATTTGAAAATATTTATTGTTCAACGAACCCCACATGTGTCATCCCTTGAGCATTAATTTTTTGGTTTACCTATATAAAATCTTATTTTTCACCCATCATTTTCACCTGGTAATTCACTCTGACATTCTGATTTTTTACAGAAACCCTATTTATAGTTCCAAGGCATATTTTAAGGTAATTTTTTGTGTTTTCTTCATTTTTTGGATTAGGCTTGACATTTGGGGTCTTGTTTTATTTACTTTCTCCTGTTTTCCTTTTGGTTTATTTTCTTCTTCATTATTTCACAATATTGTTGTTTATCTCAATCATGGCTTCTTCCATTGTGTTTTACTCATTCTCAACTTCTTGGCCTAGGAAATATGGTTTGTACTCAAAATCAAAAGCTTTGTACCTTGCAGGCATCGAATTCCTTTGTACCTCGAAGCATTAAAGAAGTCATCATTTTACAGAAGTTGAACATTTTTGGAGTTCATCTTATAGGATTTGAAACTTGGAGTTTTCAGGGTTTATCAAATTTGTAAATCCAAATCCAAAAGCTTTGGAGTTTCGGAGGTAAGAACTTTGGAAGTGTCCTCTTTGGGTTTTTGGAAGTGCTCTTCTTTGGTTTTTTAAGTTCAAAAATTTTGGATTTCGGAGAGACTTCTCATGTTTTCAAGTTTTGTACTTTAGAGATAGAAGACTTTAGACTTTGGAAATTTTCACCTTCAGACCTTTTTGGCTTGGATTTCAAAGGTGTTGAGTTTTCAGGATTTTAGATCTTTGGGTTTTCAATCATGAGGGCTTTTGGACTTCAGAAGTCTCTATTTTTCAGACATTCAGTGATTTCGAGTTTGGATATTTGACTGTCTTAGCATAGAATTTTTTTCAAAATTTTCAGACTTCAGGTTTTCAGAAGTCCAGGAGATTTTCACAGGTTTTTAGGCTTTTGCTTAGGTTTTGAAATCTGAATTTCTTGTGAACCAATATCTACTTCTTCTTCAAAGGGAAAAGACATGATGAAGTATACTTATTTGGGAGTATCTCCTCCCATATGTTTATCTTCACATGTGGAAAATATCGGGTACACCGATCTTAGGCACATAGATATGGCCGAATTCTGAAAAAGAGTAAAGTTCCTAATAAGAAGCCTTGGATGCAAACTATTTATGACAATGGGATTCCTCTTGTCTATTTGCCTTTCCCGCATCTATACAGTGTCCAAAATTTGTCTTAGTTGCAACTTCACACTTTGAAAAATCCATTCGAACGGTAAGGGACGATGATGGTAATGTCGTAATTAGGTTGGACAACAAATTGTTCAAAGATTTATTTAAGCTTCTGGATGTGGAAGAATATGCTACAATTTCCTCGGAGTCTGCAATTGAACATTGGGATAAAGAATATGAAGTTTGCACAAAGGTCATGATCAAGAGCTACTTAGCTAAGGCTAAAGGTACCACAACCAAACTTCCTAAGACAATTCCCCATTCAGATTTCATCCAGGAAGTCAATGATATCATTGTCCTATTGAGTATGGTTTCGGGTCTCACCTCAGTAAGAGAGTTTCAAGAATGGATGTTTCTTTACATAGCCACCATAAAGAAAAACAAGGAGTTTATCTGGTGGGGTGAGTATATCAATAGTTCAATATGTTTCCAATTGGGAGATGTACGCACTTCAAAGAAATTTTTCATGACCTCTTTTCTCGTCTATGTAGCAGCTACAATGGGGGATTATTCGGGTTTGAATCCAAAAGGGGTTAGGAGCACCTCCCAGATATATGAATTCTATCCTCAACTCACCATGGAAGAAGGATCCAAGCACTTCAAAAGAGTAAATGACGTTTTCTTTGTTGTTCTTTTGTATCATTTTGATAAGGACTTGTATAATCAAAGGATTTCTGATGAGGCTTTTAGAGAAGTACGAGAATGGGGAGGAATTTATCTACAATTTCTTCCATTCACTTATATCAGGATACTCAGATTCTCAGGTGCTCCAAAAAAGTTTCCAAGATGTCCAAGTGACAAGTGGGTATTATTGGAGCTAGTTTGTCAATTGTTGGATTATCAAAAAATCCAAAATAAGTGGCATAAGGTAGGTGTTCAATTTCCCATTACTATAGGGAGATATACTTGTGCCAACATTTATAAAGCTAAGAACGTGGAAGGAGAAATGTCTCAAGTCACTCTGAAGAATTTTCATCTGAGAACTAATTTTTATTATTGGGGTAAGTTCAGTGAGACAGGGCTGGCCAACACACATGTTCCTCAATTAGAGGATATTTGGATTCATTGTCGAGATGAAATATTTATAAGGGAGAGAGAGTTTGAATGTTTAACTTTGAGTGAAGTAGTACAATTTGGCATTGCAGATATTCCTAAAGGGTTAGAGGATGATGAAGAGATACTTGATCCTACCTACAAAAGGGATAATATTTCCAATCAACATCTTCCTTGGATTGATTGGTATAAGAAGAATGTAACAATACAAAAGAAAGGGTGGGGCCCATTTTAAGGAGAACATATGATTGGTTGACAACTTTGGGAATCTCACCCAAAGTGTCAAATCAACCTACAAAAAAAGTTCAAGCCCAGTCAATGATAGGTCAGTCTACACATTTTAGGGGTAAAAGGTCAACCCATATGGCCACTATAAATCCATGAAAAATTTCATTTGTTGTAGGAGGTTCATCTTCTACAAAGGCTTCCACTACCAAGATTACATCTCCTAGGTTGCAAGTTTATGAAGTAGTTGATTTGAGCACTTCTCCGGTTGTATCTTAGGTATTGTCAATTTTTCTCTCCCTCCTTCTCTACCATCTTCACCAAATTTGAATCCACTTCCTCCAATATCATCCTTCCATTTCTTCCTTTCCATATCTTCCTTTCCTTCTCCATCCATGGCTCAAGTATTTTCCTCTCTCTCCCTGCACTCTCAGCAGGAGAGGTGATAGGATCTCCATTTTCCACTCCACTTCCTCAACAATTCCTCCTACTTCCACTCCTATTTCATTTGCTTGTGAGGCCATTTTGACCACTACACCCTCCATTATCACTACGTCACTTCCACTCTCCATGAGTGCCACCAGTGCCATTGTAGTGTCAAGTACACCAAGTTCTACTATAACCATGCCATTAATGTCATCTACATTGTCTTCTGCTATACCTGAATGGTTATATCATCAAACTCCCAAGCAGAAGAAAAATGTGCCTATTGTTGATGTGATTGACTTAAGTGTTTTAGATACTATTCCCAAGAGGCAGGCCAAGTGGCCAAGGGTTGTCTCCAATCTTTCAGTTGATCGATAAGGGGAGAGATTTATAGAAATATCTACCCCTGCCATAGGGAAGACAAAAGAAACTATCACATTGGTGGATTATTAAATCTCCAAGTTTGCATTGGTAAATGCTAATCATGAAGGAGCCAAATAGGATGTACAGGTGGCTCTAGGGAATTTGTTGGGAAATTTTGATAAAGACAAGGCAACCAAAGATGAGTTGAAAGGGAAATTCAAGTAGCTCACTGCTCTTCTCACTAAAATTACACAGCCAATACAAGCTACAACTACTCTTGCCATTTCCTCAAGCTTCGATGATACATCCTACCATATAGTGGATAAAATAGGCTAAAAGGGAAGATCGGTTGGTGCATGGATGGAATGCCTTCTTCAGGAAGTTGATCCACTAATCAACATGATTGTAGAGTTGTACAATGATTTATATGTTGAGATAACTTCCATCATGAAATTGGATGAGATTCTCTCTCTGAGGATAATAATAATTTGGATCTCAATTTGAATACTTGGAAAGAGATTAGAAATGTTAATTCAAATTTTCTCCTACAAGAAGGCATGATTGATGATGTTTCCAAGTTATTTGAGTTTCAAAAGGCCATGGAGTTCAGAGCACAAGTGTTGTAGGATATAATAAAGAAATTGGATGAGAAACGAGTTGAAGTGATGGATGGATTGAATGACATTTTAGAAGAGTTTGATAATATTCACTGTAAGTTTATCAATGAGACTATTGATGCCCTTCCTTGTTGATCAAATTGTAGAGATTTTCAAAATTTTGGTTAAAGAAGATGAGGATGTAACAAAGACCTTTAGCATTGAATCCATTTATAAGTTGGTTTCATACCAAAATTTCATAAGTCAGTTGAAGAAATTCATGAACAAGGTGAAGAGATTAGCAACCAAAGTTTCTAGGGAAGTCGAGACTATGGACATGGTGAACCAGTATGCATGTGGACCAGAGGAAGACGAGGTCCAGGGAATTATCAAGCACTTCATTGAGTACAAGAATAGGATGGCCATGTGGGAAAATAATGAAGAAGAATCCAAACAAGGAAAGGATGTTGCCAGTCCTAGCTAGGCTTGATAGCCATTGAGGGAAAACTCCCAAGCTCAGGATTGGTCAAAGTTGTAGGGTTGACTTGGTCAAACATGTGCAACTTATTTTGCTATTTTTATGGGAGGTTGTTCCCTAAGACTTTAATGCACTCTATTTTTAGTAATTAATTAGTTAAGGGTGGAGTTGTAATGGCTCAACCCCCTTGATCTATAAATAGTTAGATGCATTATGTTATAGGATGAATTTTAGATCTTTTGTTTATTACTCTTTGATCTTGGAAGAGTTTGAAAACAAATTTGAGCCTTTTAATAATATTCAGAACAATACTTTTCCATCTAATATCTGGTATATTGTGTTATTCATTGATTTATCTATTACATGTGAATGTTTAAGTCCTTGGATATGATGGATTAATTTTCCTTTAGATCAGTTATATTGATTTAATATCTATAGAATGTGATATAAATTCTCTACATTTCAGTTGTGGAAAACTTTGTTTCCTTTCTATTTTTTCGAAGTGTTATATTCAGTCACATTAGAGGTTGAAAATATTATAGGAGATGTGCATGCCATATGTTGTTTTGAGATATTAATTGTGAAAAGTAAGTGGATCTTTCTGTTCATTTATGCTTGGTGCATCACCATTTCAAATTATTATTTGTTTAAATTCTCTCACCTTTATCCCAAGAATACAATATATTAGTTTATTTTCAAGTGTTGTAGCCTTGCACATTGATCCTAAATCAAGTGCACCAAGTTTCAAAAAAATCCAACCTTCTCTAGAGGTTCATCCCAAGGTGAAAAGGTACCACACCTTACAGATGTTCCAACGTTGCACGTGATCACTCAGAGACTCAACGGGTGCATGATCTGCATGACAACAGTTGTTAGCATGCCCGATGGGACTGAGTGTACTTTTCTTTGTACTTGCATGAACCAAAGTACCTAGTGACTCCATATCTCTGGACTTCAAGTCTCAGTGTGTTAACTTATGTGAAGAATTCAGACAAGAGCTTCTTCAAGGAAAGGAAATTATCAACATATTGAGTTATCCTTGTCCCCTCTAAGAAGAAGGAGAAGAGGTATGTCAACATCACCTATTGCAACATCACCTTGTAGGGGTCATTGAACCCCCCCTTTGGAAGGTTTCCTCCACCAAGGAATAATCAACCTCTCATTCACTATGGAAGCCCCTATAAGGAACCAAGTTTTCCCTCCTTTCAATGCAAGTAGTCCTCTCCAATTGGCTCAACATGATCCTATACCTTCTGCTGAACTCAAAATTTTACCCTTTTACACAGGGGAAACTCAGTATTACTCCATGTGGAACATATTTTGATGTGGCTAGTATTTGTGCATAGTACATAATATTATAGAAGACAATGTTGCAGTCAGACTCCTTGCTACTTCCTTTAAAGGAAAATCACTTTAGTGGTTTTGTGGATTAGATGCATTGGTACTATAACCACCTGGGATGAATTGGGAGAAAATATTTGCAAATAGTTCAAAGATAAGAGTGATCACTTATCACTCATGGAACAACTCACTACTATAAAGAGAGCTCCTCAAGAGTATATGAGTGATTTCAATTTCTGATTCCAAAAGACTTGGAATAGGATTCTGGCACTTATAAAACATTCTTTGAATAATGCCTTCATGTACTACTTAAGATCCTTAAATAGTGATGTAGGAGTTATGATCCAATCAATCGGAGGGACTACATTTCCTGATGCTTATGACATTTCTATAAGAGAAGAAAATTATTTGATTCAAGATGGAAATTATCTCCAAGACCACCAATTCCCTTGTATCCTAGAGCTCCCAAATAACAAACCTACCATTGATCCTCTTCCATCAACCTCTAAAAAACCATCTCAGTTTACACCAGCCCCTTCAAATGATCTCTTTAAAGTGAAGTCACTACTACAAAACTTTGGGAATGAACTTGTAGCCCTCAAAGGTAACAGTCTTAGTATGCTCATCCCTATCAGCCCCAAAATCAACAAGTACCAACCTAATCATCAACCCTCAAGGTAATAACCAATCTCAAAAGTAGGTTACAAATGTTAAGCCTCTGAACTTTGGGAATCCTCTTACTACTAGCTCTTCTAGAGCCCTTGTACCCATCAAAATAATCTAGTTCAAGATTATGAATGGTGTTATCCTTGTTCTCAACCTCACAATCAAAATATTTGTCCCAATGGGGTTATTAGCCAAGCTCTTATGGTTCAAAGTATATTTGTTCTTATTGACCAACAAAAGAGGTGTCTACGTAAGGGACAATAGATCATCCATGGGCATCTGAGGAAACCACCTTGTTGAATTGGAAGGAAGAGGATTTTTGCGGGTTGAATACAAATTCTTCATTGGTAGCGACAAATACTCATTTCAAAAAGAGGGCGATGAAATCCTAACCTTGTAAAGCTGATCAAACATCCACTTCTTAGCCTTGGCCACAAGTGGTGGTTGATAAAGATGCAGGAATGAAGTTTCTAAAAACACAGGCTAGTTAGGCCATAAGGAAAGAAGTTTCTTCAGGCATCATATTCCCCAACAAGCATTTCCCAAAAGAGGATCCTAACATACAAAAGAATGTTGGAAAAGTAGGCAAGATTCCTTTCAGCATTGTTGAACAAATGAAAAAGACTAACTTGAACGTTACTATGTGGGAAGCACTTGCAATTCCTTTTTAGAGGGATTTATTACAGGAAGCCCTAAAAGGTTTTGGTACATCTAGTGAAGCAATACACCATGGATCATTGACTGCTATAAGTTTGATCCAACCAGAAGGAAGGGTTGTTCCTAAAAATAATAAACCTCTACCATTTTATATCTCTTTAATTATCAACGAGCATTTGGTACATAATAGTATGATTGATTCTTGCGCAAACAATTTGGTCATGCCCAAGCAAATCACAAATGTGCTAGGAATACCATACACACTGATCTCTAGAGGAGTTGTCCAGTTGGATGACACAATTTTTCAGACTATTGGGATTATCAAAGGACTTTAACTCACTATCTACGTGTGTCCTAGCTTGTTGTTCATGCAAGATATATCCATTATTGATCTTCACCCTCTTTTGTTATATGCTTGTCACAAGATTTCACTACCAAAATGGGTGGTTATCTATCAGTTGACTAGTCACACATGATCCTTAAGACTTAGTATGGAACTAAAGTGACTATAAGGGTAGAGCCAATTTTTCATAACCATGTGGAGCCTTATACTTCCAGTCCTATAAATGGAAATTACACCATTTGTGATCAAGAAGAAGAGGTTGTTGATCATGAGTCGACTACTCTTGTGGAGGAAGTTCCCGATACTGTGTTAGATGAGGTAAGTATAGATCATCAGTTTGACCCTTATGTTGAAGCATTGGCTGAAGAGAATTTGGTTTTCTTCTTTTAGAAGAAACAGGGTTGGGTACACATTGCATTCATGAAGAAGGTACCGTTATACCACAACTTGTCAAAACCCAAAATAGGCTGGAAGGACTTTGGAAGCTATTCTTTGATGGTTCAAGGAGTAAAAATGGGGCAGGTGTTGGTGTTATGTTAGTTTCTCTAGAGGGAAATAAGTATTTCTCATCTTTTCAACTGCAATTTAGTTACACTAACAATGTCTCTGAATATGAAGCTCTTGTACAAGGAATTCAATTGGCTCTAAAGAAGGGAATTAAATCCTTAATTATTTTTTGGGACAGTGAAATACATGTAAGATCCTGAGTGCATGTAAAAAAATGATTTGTAACTTATAAGAACAAGGTTAATTGGCTCTCAAAGAATTTGAATGCTTTTACAATCTTTCTCCTGGAAATAGTATCTATCACCTCAAACAATTTAGCTACTAACAATTGTACAAAATATGAAGCTCTTTTACAAGATAAGCTCTAAAGAAGGGGATCAAAGCCTTAACTATTTTTTGGGACAATGAATTGGTTATAAATTAGGTAAGATCCTGGAGTGCATTAAAAAATGATTTGTTAAGGTCTTATAAGAATAGGGTTTGGAATTTAATCATAGATTTTGAAGCTTTTGGAATCTATGTGGTTCCTAGAAATCAAAACCAAGATGTTGATCGACTTGCAACTATTGGCTCACAATATGATGTCCCTACTGATATTATGAAATACGAGTGGCAACCTGTTAAAATAGTTGTTTGTCCTGTAGTTCCTGATAATGTGGGTAGTTGGAAAGTTTTTGATAGTGAAAACAAATCATTCTCTTTTTACAAGAAGAAGTGGAATTTGCTTCAAAAAATCAAGCTAAGCTGCAAGAAGCATATGGCGACTAGATTATACAGTTGAAAAGAAACAAGCTGCCAAAAGGCTTGGTTACTCTTGATCCAATCTTTAATTCAGATGATCAGGATAGAAGGAAAAGTGCTAACATGGTAATCAAAGAAGATGATTTTTGAAGAAGTTGAAGTAACAAAGGAAAAAAATTTAAAGATTCACAAAGTGTGTACGCCAGAAGAGAAAAATGTTTTTTTTGAACTTTTCCAATAGTTTAATGATGTCTTCGCATGGAGTTATAATGATCTGTGTGGTTTATATCCAGGTTTAGCACAATATACTATCAATCTTGATCCTAATACTAAACCAGTGCGATCAAAACAAAGACCAGTGAATCCCAAGATTGAGCCACTAATGAGAAAGGAGCTCTCTAAACTTATTGAAGCTTGTATTATTTTTCCAATTAAGCATTCCTCTTGGGTAGCTAATTTAGCTCCCGTTAGGAAGAAAAATGGAGAGATCTGATTATGTGTTGATTTTAGGGATCTAAATCGGGATTCATTAAAAGACCATTATCCTATCCCATCTATGGAGCAGATCCTCCAAACAATAGCAGAAGTGCAAAGGTTTTCATTTCTTGATGGATATTTGGGTTATAATCAGATTTTGGTTAAGGAATCTGATCAGTTCAAGATAATTTCACTACCAAGTGGGGTACATATGCCTACAACAAAATGTCATTTGGATTATCTAATGTTGGAGCTACTTTTCAATGAGCTATGGATATGGCCTTTAAAGGTTTGATTAATGATATTATTCTTAGTGTATCTTGATGATATAACTGTGTACTCCAAACATGCAGAGGATCACATTGCCCATCTAAGAAAGGTTATCAAGATGTGTAGGGAGTTTGGGGTTTCATTGAATCCTAAGAAGTGTATTTTCATTGTACATGAAGGAAAACTATTGGGGCATGTGGTTTCAGCGGAAGGGCTTTCTATTGACCCAACTAGGATTTGTTCAATTTTGTCTCTATCTCTCCCAAGTCACAAGAAAGGTATTAAGAGTTTTTTAGGAACAATAAATTTTGTGTAGAGATTCATTCCTCAGTTTGCAGCCTTGGCTAAACCATTAACAGCCATGTTGAAGAAAATAATGTATTTTTCATGGACAAAGGAAGGGAAAGAGAGCTTTAAACCCATTAAAAAAACTATCTCTCAAGCACCTACATTGGTGAATCCAAGTTTTGATAAGGATTTTATCATTTATGCTTTTGCAGGTCAGGAAAGTATTTCTGGGATCCTCACTTAGCAAAATGATGATCTGATGGAACAACCAATTGCTTTCTTCATCCAGTCTCTAAAAGACTATGAGCTCAAATATTCATTTGTTGAAAAGAAAGTTTTTGCTGTCATTCAAGCTTTGAAGAAGTTTAGGCACATGTTGTCCAATAATAGAATTCATCTAATGGTGTCTCATCCAGGTGTTAAGGATTGTTTACTGAATAAATATATGAATGAGAAATGTGTTGGATGGATTACCAAGGTGATGGAGTATGACGTACACATCAAGGTTACTAAGCTAGTTAGAGGTAAAGGCTTGTGTCAACAACTTGCTATAGATTTGGAATAAAAAAGTGATGAGGACGTGACGCTTCTAAATAATGATATAGGAGATGATCAAGTTGACTGGTTATCAAAGATGAAGGCCTTCCTTCTCTCAGGAACATATCCTGTTGACATGGATAGGACACAAAGACATAACTTTCATCTTCATTATATTCCTTATGTTTTGGTAGATAATGTTCTCTTTTACAGGGATTTAAATGGTGTTCTCCTTCGATGTATAGGACTATAGTAGGTAGATAAGATATTGGAAGAGTTTCACAATGGTTTATCGAGAGGGCATTATTCTGTACAAACAACTGCTGTAAAGATCATGAGAGTTGGCTACTATTGGCCAGATTTTTTCAAAGACACACATCTCTGGGTAAAGAAATGCAAGGAGTGTGCCTTTTTCACTAGGAAACAGAGGTTGGCGTCTCTTCCCCTTCAACCAATTCAAGTTGATCAACCTTTTTTCCAATGGGGGTTAGATTTCATTGGAATGATTAATCCTCCATCTAGTGATGGACATAAATGGGTCCTTACCACAATGGATTACTTCACTCGATGGACAGAGTCCATGGCGTTAAAGGAAGGCAATGAAAAGGTTGTTCTTGATTTTCTAGAAGGTTTAATGATAAGGTTTGGTGTTCCGTTTACAATTATTTTAGACAATGCAATGGAATTTCTTGGTCTAAAATTGAGTGAATGGGCCATTAAAAATGGGTTTTATCTCAAGACCTCATCCAATTACTATCCGCAAGGAAATGGATTGGCTGATTCTAGTAACAAGAACCTCATACGGATCATCAAGCACACAATGGAAACCAATAGGAGGACTTGGAAACCACAGCTTAAAACTACTTTGTGGGTGGATTGGATCATGCCTAAGAGAGCTATTGGAAATTATCCTTTCATGTTGGTGTACGGGAGAGAAGAAAAACTTCCATTATCTCTAGAATTACCTTCTTTGGAGCTGGCACACCAACTAGAAGTTATGGAGAATGATCCTATGATAGTCAGGTTTGTTGAACTGATGGAGTTAGAAGAAATTCGGAACAAGGAAATGAAGACTTTGGAGTAACATCAAGCTCAAGTTAAAAAATCCTTTGACAGGAAGGTGTCCAACAAAAATTTCCAAGAGGGAGATTTAGTCCTCAAATGGGATGTTAATAGGGCCAAGCCTAGCATGCACGCTAAGTTTGACGCCCTCTAGAGTGGACCATATATTATCACAAGTTGCAAGGAGGAAAATTCATTTTGCTTATCTAGACTCAATGGAGAATAATTTCCCATTCATGTGAATGGGATATATCTCAAAGCTTGTTTTTGAGATTTTTTCACCCTGTATAGTTTAGTCTAGATTTGTTTCCTCCAAGTGCTTTGCACATTGTTTCATTTGTTTTCTTCTTTTCCTTGTTTCTTTTGTTTCATTTTGTTCTCTGTGTGTTCTGAGTATTTCTAGGTTTAAGGACTCGTTTTCCCAATGGATTGCTTAAGGCTACTGGGATAGTGCTTAGTAGGAAAGCATCCTCGAGAGGTTGCCAAAAATGTTAACTTTACAAGTTACCTTGCTGGGAGGGCCATTTTAAAATTTTCACAAATTCTTTGCCTTTCCATTCCAAATTTTTACTTTAATAATTTTTCCTTATCATACAAATTCAATTTCAGGGTTTAATTATGTTTTATCTACAAAATTGAGAAGTTTTAAAACCAAACTCCAAAATTTAGAAACTTCAGAAGGTTCTTAGTTTCAGAAACTTGAAGTTTTATTGTTTTCTTGTGAAAATACTTTGCAAGAATTTCTGAAGTCTGAAAGTCCAAAGTTCTGAAATTTTGGAACTTCAGGTTTTCAGGTTTCAGAGTTTTAGTGTGCATTTTCGGGAATTTTGAGCCAGAGAGTTTTGAATCCAAAAGTACAAAGTTCCAAAATTTCAGAACTTTGGGTTTTCTAGTTTCGGACTTCGGGAGTCTGTTGCATGGTAGAACGATTACGCGTGAAATTTGGGTTCAGATTTCCAAAGCATTAATGGTTCAATGACCCCACACGTTTCGGTCTTTGAGCATTACATTTTTGGTTTACCTATATAAATATGGATTTTCACCCACAATTTTCACCTGAAAATTTACTTTGACATTCTCATTTTTACTGAAACCCTAGTTGTACTTCCAAGGCATCTTTTTAAGGTAATTTTTATGTTTTCTTCATTTTTGGGTTAGGTTTGATATTTGGGGTCTTGTTTTGTTATTTTTTCTTGTTTTCCTTTTGGCTTTCTTTTCTTCATTGTTTCATCTTATTGTTATCTCAATCATGGCTTCTTCCATTGTGTTTTACTCATTCTCAACTCTCCTGGCTTGGCAATGTGGTTTGTACTGTGGTTTTTACTCAACATCAAAGCTTCATACTTTTTAGGAATCATTCCTTTTACCTTGAAGCATTGAAGAAATCATCATTTTTTTGGAGTTTTTTTTTCAGTTATTACAGGTTTCAAAACTTGGTGTTTTCGGGGTTTATCAAATTTGGAACATCAAAATCCAAAAGCTTCGGAGTTTCAGAGATAAGCACTTCAGAAGTGTCTTTTTTGGGTTTTCAAACTATCCTCTTTGGTTTTTGGAAGTGCAAGAGTTTGGGTTTTGGAAATTCTCAGTTTTAATTTGGAGATAGAAAATTTTAGACTTCGGAACCTTTTTCCTTTAGACTTGTTTGGCTTTGGTTTTTGGAGGTATGAGTTTTTAGGATTTTTGATCTTTGGGTTTCAGACATCACGTCTCTTCGGACTTTAGAAGTCTCTTTTTTTGGACATTCAGTGATTTCAAAATTCAGTTATTTTTAATATTTCATATTTCAGACTTCAGAGGTTTTGGAAGTCCGAGAGGTTTTCACAGGTTTCTTCAGGCTTTCACTTAGGTTTAGAAATCACAATTTCTTGTGAACCAATGTCTGCTTCTTCTTCGAAGGGAAAAGACAAGATGAAGTATACTTATTTGGGAGTATCTCCTCCCACCCTGTTTATCTTCAGATGTTGAAAATATTGGGGACACCGATCTTGGGCACATAGATATGGCTGAATTCTGGGAGAGAGTGAAAGATCCTAATAATAAGACTTTGATGCAATCTATTTACAATAGTGGGCTTCCTCTTGCCACTTCTTTTCCCACATCATGCAGTGTCCAAAATTTTTCTAACTACAGCTTCACACTTTGATAAAGCCACTCAAATGGTGAAGGATGATGATGGTAATGTCATGATTAGGTTGGACAATGACTTTTTTGAAGATTTTTTTAAGCTTCCTGATGTGGAAGAATATGCTACAATTTCCCCTGAGTCTGCGATTGAACATTGGGATAAAGAATATGAAGTTTTCACAAAGGTCATGATCAAGAGTTACTTAGCTAAGGCTAAAGGTACCACAACCAAACTTCCTAAGATAATTCCCCATTCAGATTTCATCCAGGAAGTCAATGATATCATTGTCCTATTGAGTATGGTTTCGGGTCTCACCTCAGTAAGAGAATTTCAGGAGTAGATGTTTCTTTACATAGCCACCATTAAGAAAAACAAGGAATTTATCTGGTGGGGTGAACATATCAGTAGTTCAATATGTTTCCAATTGGGAGATGTACTGACCTCAAAGAACTTTTTCATGACCTCTTTTCTCATCTATACAGTAGTTGCAATGGGGGATTATAAGGTTTTGAATCCAAAAGGGGTTAGGATCACCTCCCAGATATATGAATTCTATCCTCAACTCACCATGGAAGAAGGAATCAAGCACTTCAAAAGAGTAAATGATGCTTTCTTTGTTGTTCTTTTGTATCATTTTGATAAGGACTTGTATAATCGAAGGATTTCCGATGAGGCTTTTAGAGAAGTACGAGAATGGGGAGGAATTTATCTACAATTTCTGACATTCACTTATATCAGGATACCTGGATTCTCAGGTGCTCCAAACAAGTTTCCAAGATGTCCAAGTGACAAGTGGGTATTACTGGAGTTGGTTCGTCAATTGCTGGATTATCACAAAATCCAAAATAAATGGCACAAGGAAGGTTTTCAATTTCCCATTACTATAGGAAGATATACTTGTGCCAACATTTATAAAGCTAAGAACGTGGAAGGAGAAATGTCTCAAGTCACTCTGAAGACTTTTCATCTGAGAACTAATTTTAATTATTGGGGTAAGTTCAGTGAGACAGGGTTGGCCAGCACACATGTTCCTCAATTAGAGGATATTTGGATTCATTGTAGAGATGAAATCATTATAAGGAAGAGAGAGTTTGAACATTTAACTTTGAGTGAAGTAGTACAATTTGGCATTACAGATATTCCTGAAGGGTTAGAGGATGATGAAGAGATACTTGATCCTACCTACAAAAGGGATAATATTTCCAATCACCTTCTTCCTTGGATTGACTGGTACAAAGAAGAGTGTAGAAACACAAAAGAAAGGTCGAGCCCATTTTGAGGAGAACATATGACTAGCTGGAAGCTTTAGGAATCTCACCCAAAGTGTCAGATCAACCTGCAGAAATAGTTCAAGACAGTCAATGATAGGTCACCTACACCTTCAAGGGGTAAATGGTCAACCCATAGGGCCACTATAAATCCATGAAAATTTTCATTTGTTGTAGGAGGTTCATCTTCCATAAAGGCTTCCACTGCCAAGATTACATCTCCTAGGTTACAAGTTTCTAAAGTAGTCAATTTGAGAACTTCTTCGGTTGTATCTCAGGTGTTGTCACTTTCTCTCCCTCCTTCTCTACCATCTTCACCACCTTTGAATCCACTTCCTCCAATATCATCCTCCATTTCTTCCTTTCCCATATCTTCCTTTCCGTCTCCATCCATGGCTCAAGTGTTTTCCTCTCTCCCTACACTCTCAGTAGGAGAGGTGATAGGATCTCCATTTTCCACTCCACTTCCTCAACAATTCCCTCCTACTTCCACTTCTATTTCATCTGCTCTTGAGGCCATTTTGACCACTACGACCTCCATTATCACTACGTCACTTCCACTCTCCATAAGTGCCACCAGTGCCATTGTAGTGTCAAGTACACCAAGTTCTGCTATAACCATGCCATTGATGTCATCTACATTGTCTTCTGCTATACCTGAATGGTTATATCATCAAACTCCCAAGCAGAAGAAAAAGGTGCCCATTGTTGATGTGATTGACTTAAGTGTTTTAGATATTATTCCCAAAAGGTAGGCCAAGCGGCCAAGAGTTGTCTCTAATCTATTAGTTGATCGATTAGGGGAGACATTTGTAGAAATAGCTACCCCCGCCTACAAGGAAGAAAAAAGAAACTATCACAGCAATGGATTATCAAATCTCCAAGTTTGCATTGGGAAAGGCTACTCACGAAGGAGCCAAATAGGACGTACAAGTGGCTCTTGGGAATTTGTTGGAAAAGTATGATAAAGACAAGGTATCCAAAGATGAGTTGAAGGGGAAATTTGAGTAGCTTGCTGCTCTTCTCATTAAAATTACACAACCAGTGCAAACTACAACTGCTCTTTCCATTTCCTCAAGCTTTGATGATACATCCTACCATATAGTGGAGAAAATAGGCCAGAATGGAAGACTGGTTGGTACATGGATAGAATTCCTACTTCAAGAAGTTGATTCGCTAATCAACACGGCTATAGAATTGTACAATGATTTATATGCTGAGAGAAATTCCATCATGAAATTGGATGAGAATATCTCTGAGGACAATAATAATTTGGATCTCAATTTGAGTACTTGGAAAGAGATTAATAATGTTAATTTAGATTTTCTCCTACAAGAAGGCATGGTTGATGATGTTTCCAAGTTATTTGAGTTTCGAAAGACCACGGAGTTAAGAGCACAAGTGTTTACAAGATTTGATAAAGAAATTGGATGAGAAACAAGTTGAAGTAATGGATGGATTGAATGACATTTCAGAAGAGTTTGATAATATTCATTGTAATTTATCAATGAGACTATTGATGCCCTTCATGTCGATCAACTTGTGGAGAATTTCAAAAGTTTAGTTAAAGAAGATGAGGATGTAATGAAGACCTTTATCATTGAATCCATTTATAAGTTGGTTTCATACCAAAATTTCATAAGTCAGCTGAAGAAAATCATGAACAAGGTGAAGATATTATCAGCCAAAGTTTCCAAGGAAGTTGAGACTGCGTAGATGTGGTGAAATGAGTATGCATGCGGACCAGAAGAAGAAGAGGTCCAGGGAATTATCAAGTGCTTTATTGAGTACAAGCACATGATGGCCATGTGGGAAAAGAATGAAGAAGAACCTGAACAAGGAAAGGATGCTTCCAGTCCCAACTAGGCTTGGCAACCATTGATGGATAACTCCCAAGCTCAGGATCAGTCAAAGTTGTAGGGTTGACTTGGTCAAACCTGTGCAACTTATTTTTCTATTTTTGTGGGAGGTTGTTCCCTAAGACTTTAATGCACTCTATTTTTAGTAATTAATTAGTTAGGGGTAGAGTTGTAATGGCTCAACCTCCTTTATCTATAAATAGTTAGATGCATTATGTTATTTAGGATGAATTTTGGATCTTTTGTTGATTACTCTTCAATCTTGGAAGAGTTTGAGAAAACATTTAAACCTTTTAATTATATTCAGAACAATATTTTCCATCTAATATCTGGTATATTGTGCTATTCATTGATTTATCTATTACTTGTGGAATGTTTAATTCCTTGGATATGATGAATTAATTTTCCTTTAGATCAGTTATATTGATTTAATCTCTGTGGATGTGATATAAAATCTCTACATTTCAGTTGTGGAAAAATTTATTTCCTTTCTGTTTTTGAAGTGTTATATTCAGTCACATTAGAGGTTGAAAATATTATATGAGATGTGCATGTCATACATTATTTTGAGATATTGATTGTGAAAACAAAGTTGATCTTTCTGTTCATTTCATGCTTGGTGCATCACCATTTCAAATCATTATTTGTTTAAATTCTCTCACCTTTATCTCAAGAAAAATAGTAGATTAGTTTATTTCAAGTGTTGTAGCCTTGCACATTGATCCTAAATCAAGTGCACCAAGTTTCAAAGGAATCTCAGGCCTTCTCCTAGAGGTTCATCCCAAGGAAACAAGGTCCCACACCTTGGGGAATCAAATTTGGACATATCTATAGAGAGGGTAATAGAGTTTCTGACTTCTTAGCTAATATGGGTGTCCTCTTTTATGGTAAAAAGATATAGATAAGATATTTTTAGCGAACCTCCTTACTATTATTGCAAATGACTTTCTTCCTATATTTTATTTTCTTGTGAGGGCTGATTTGCATTCCCATATTTTCATTTTTGGCTTTACCCAGATGCAGCATGGGTAAGATGATATCCTACCCTTTTGGTGATGGAGGATGTAATGATAAGACATTAGTGGCATTTAATGCCATTTATATCTTTGATGGTTCATGTTCGTGTGATGAAGGGTTTCAATCAATGATGTTTCACTTGCACCGATTTTTTTATTAATTATGTCTCTCAATTAGAATTTCCATTGACATGTGTGAGTTATTGGATCGATGGATCTTGCAATTACTATTTAAACAACATCCATTTTGGAATTTTTGAAATGTCTTCCATTTTCTTTCTGTTCAAAATAGGTGAGCATATTAGAAGGATTGAACCATCTTCATATGAAGAGATTAGGGATGACAATGAGGTTTGGAATATCTTATAGGCAAGGGGATTACACCTTTCATGGAAAAGCGATTGGCTCATTTAGCTAGACTGGCCATAAGTTTGTTAATGACATTGAAAAAAGGGAAGGTTAAGGTGGGGAAAATTCAATTCTTGATCTCACCTGAAATAATCCTAGCTACTACTAGACTCCTTATAGAGGGTGATGTGTACTTGAAACTCTTCCTGAGAGTTGATTTGTAGGATTTATTATGCAAGGGAGAAAATTTGAAAAATATCATTCAGGATTTGAAAGAGATTTCCTCCCTCATCCATGGGACAGGGTTATGGAACAAATAATGTGGTAATTCACCCTAGAAGGGAAGTATTAGTTGATCCATGGTCCTGATCTCTTATTACTTTCTCATCTTCATCATGAAATATAGGTAAATTTTGTGACCTTCCTTTTTTAGTCACTTGAATTTTTCTCTCAAAATTTCTCATGAAGAAGAAGGCCCATTTCTCCACCAGGGCCTTTACCTCCTTTTTAAAGTGGAAACTTCCTCGAGTGACCTTTCTCGCTTTCCTCCAAAGATTGGAAAGCAACATCATACCTTTTCTGATCCTCCTCATCTGCTGCCATCTATCCCCTCTGCTTCATCCTCTCCTACCCACTACCTTCATCGTCCCCTTTGCATCCCCTATGATTTGGAAACTAATGTTTTGATTACTTGTTAGAGTGATGTGGTCCTTTCCCCTACCTCCACTCTTGTTTTCTCTCTTCCTCTCCACCAAATTTCCTCTTTCTGGATCCTTCTAACTTTTCTCCCATTTCCATCGATTCTTTTGACATCCTAGCTTCCTCTTCTCTGGCCTCTGTCGAAGCTACATTTTTTTCTTCTCAAGTTTCCCTGAATAATGGCTTGGCATCGCCAATTTTTGTAGCATTTTCCTTAAAGGGCCTTGAATCCATTCCACATTCTAATCCCATGGAAATTATTACTGACTAGGACATTTATGATGTTCTTCTGGGACTTTCTTTAGCTTACCCCTACTCCCCTCCTAACAATTTGGGTTCTCTAACCATCTATGTTGTGGGTACAAAACTGGTTGTAGCTTTGGAACAACATCTGGACAATACCCCCCTTCTAAATAAGATCCTGATGAAGTTGAGATTGTGCTCAAAATTATTGAGAAAATCAATAGGGCATTTTATATCATCAAGAAATGGAATATCTATACTAACAAGACTTGGGAAAGCATTAATATAGATTGCTTGAACTCATCAAGTTAGTTGATGGACTGGTTATAAAAAATGTCAGTACTATAACTAAATATGATGTTGAAACTCTCAAGAAAATACATACTATGTAATGATCCTTGCATGTTGCGGGTCTTTTTTCTTCTTGTTTTTGGCTGACTTCGGGCATGTTCTCATTTTGATTCATTGTTATATCTCTCCTTAAGGTATTTTTGTAAAAGGATGTGGGTCCTTTCAAAAACCCCACTTTTACCCTTTTTCCAATAATAATATCCCAATTATAACCTCGATTAACTAAAAACTAATAAATTACTTCTATTTTAGATACTCTTTTTGAGTTGACTACACATATATATTATCATTTTCTATAAGAACATCATAAAATTCCATGCAAGGATTCATTTAATCATAATAGATTTTATACCAAAAATGTTTAGTCTCAAGAAGGGAGAAAGAGTTTTCATCAATAATAAACAAATAATCATTGAATTGTATTACACATATCAGAAATAAATAATAGAAGGATACATAAACCTTTATTTCCTTCCTAATAATTCCCCAAACTAACTCAAACCAGTTCATGCTTAGTTATCATAGATTCGAGTCATTGTTCATAAATATCAACGGCAGTAACCCAAAAATTGTCCTGAACTAAAATCATATACATACAGAATGAAAAGGTTATTTCCTTCACTATTGTTCAACAATCTATGGAGGTGAACATTGTTCCTAAAACTACCATATTCAAAAATTGAAATCAACAATCAACTAAAATGTAAGTCCAGTTTGCGTTTTCCATATCCTTCCTATTTTCAAGTTTCCAATCACCTAACAAAATACTGCTAACCAAATTAGGACCATTCACACTATTTGCTTCAGGACCATTTATACTTCCAGATATGGATTATTCGTGCTTCTCTCTCCGGACCATTCGTTTCTCATACAACTATCTTTCTCATTCATTTTATATTTAACCTGAATGAAAATGGATTTATTCCCATTCTAAAATGACATTTAACTATTCCCAAATAGAAAAGAAATGTACAATAATAATCTCATAACTCCCAACAACTATTTTCCAAAGTTAAAAACCGGTTCACAAAAACATAGTAAATTAACTCCAATATGTTCATGAGGGAGATGATTCTATGATAAAACAAACAATTTATACATATATTAAACCAGAATCCCCCAAAAAATAACCCTCTTTTTACACAATAACCCAAAATCCATTTAATCCACGCACTTACAAAAAGAAATAATGGTAACAACAATGCTCTAAGGAGATGTATAACTAATCAAGTTTGTTTTTATTTCACATTAACTCCTTATTTCATTTTCCAAATCTCACATAATAATCCAAAACCAAAACATATTCAGTTACATCATTAAAATAACAACAAATCATAAGAGTAGAAAAATCCATGCCTACGTATTTTTCCTCCAAACTTCTCTAAATTTTTCTAGCTTGGAAACTTCAAAACACTACATTTTCCATAAAATATTTCAACAGAATATTTAAACAATAAAAAATGCCATAATATATGGATATAATAGTAGTTAAATCTCCATGCAACACTTACCAAAACAACTATTTTCCTAAAAAATCCATGCATGGCCCTCAAACAGAGTTGTAAAGATAACTGGATGAAAATGAAACAATGAGATTACTTACATGACCTAGTTTCTCAAGGAAGATAAAATTTCCTAAGTTTTCCCTATTATCTGCATTAAATTCACACCAACCTTCTTAAATTCCATCCCAATTTGTGTCTTATCAACATTAAACAACTGTTAACCATAAAACTCATTTAACATCCACTACAAATATGACATGTAACTTAGGTTTTAACCTAAGTTCTATAACTTTCAAAACCACATAGCTCATATTCTGGGGTGGTTCAAATATCCACCTCACATAATTGTATTAACCAAATTACAATTCCACATAACATCCAGACTAAACTCCATAAATGCATAACATAAGTTCTCTCGTGATTGATAACATGCCAATAATGTGAAAACACACACAGATGTATGTATATATGTATGTGTGTATGTGTCTTGTGTGTGTGTGTGTGTGTGTGTCTACACACACACACACACACACACACACACACACACACACACACATACGTACGTGTTTGTGTGTGTGTGTGTGTGTGTGTGTGTGTGTGTGTGTGTGTGTGTGTGTGTGTGTATTATTAATTCATTACATCATCACCAAACACTAATTTACTAGACAAAAAAAAAACATAAACTAGATCAAACACTCATTACCAAAGGGGGGTCTTAATATCCTTAACAATCATAGTTCATGGTGCCTTGTGAATTGCCATGGCATGTTTCTAACAATTAAAATATTGAACATAACTAGTAAAACTAATTCACAATACATGTTGGCTTCGTAATGGTCAATGATTAATAAGTATCCTACTAAATCAATGTCCATAAAATGGTTAAATGTTTATAATAATGATCTTAATAATTTAATAAATGAATTTTTAAATCTAGATGTTACAATATGCATAGTATTTCTTTATTTAGCATTTTATATCAACCACGTATTATGTTTAAAATTCAGTGTGTAGGTAATAGGTTCACACTACAAGAGAATGTGGGTTTCATGAGATACACCTTTATTTGACATAGTTATAGGCCAAATATATCCCTTGTTTAGTTATTGGTCCTCTTTTTGTTATTATTTTGTTGATTAATGTTGGAAATGGGGAATTAACCCCATGGAATTTTTTTATTGGTTTTATTTAGTCCTCTTTATCTTTATTTTACTTTTCTTGTAATTATTTGGCTCAACCCCTTGTTATTTTCTTGTTAAATGGCTATATTATTAGTCTAATTATGCATGTTACTTATTTGATTTTAAAAAATTTATAATTCAGTGTATTCCTCATGTTGATTTACATTGTGTAATCTCCAATGGTGACTGTATCATTAGTTTTAGGTTTGAATAGTGTTATATTATTTTATATATCTTTGTGATAAGTTCACTTTTATAAAACTGTAAGGATTAAGGTCCTCTTTTAGATCAAATCCTACTAAGAAACATCTTCTTGAGTTGAATATATTGTAAAGAATAAGAAAACAAGTGTGGAAAATAATCAGAGGTCAAATATCAAAGGTTAAGGACATTCATTCCTCTGATCTTGGTGATTCCCCTTTGATTAAATATTATTCCAGTTCTTCTAATAGTTATGAACCAAATAGCCCTTCATACAAACTTCACTCCTTGTTTCCATAAGGTTCTTTCCTAAATCTATTAAAATTTTCCTTGAGCCCACCCATTTTCTTACAAGTGATAATAGAGTATTTGGATTTGAGGGTACTAATTTAATAAATATTCACAATACTGACCCTTCCCCCTTGGATCATAGACCAATTTTTCACAACCCAGTTGATCACCCTTTTGAAAATCTAGTTCATAATAACATAAATCATCCTCCTCCATGTGTCCCTTTCAGAGTTAATTCCTTTAAACATATAAATTTTTGGGACATGCTTAGATATCCAAATAAGGTGCTTAATGAAATTAGGAATAGGTTGCATATATTTAAATTAAATAATTCTATCAAGGGTGATCAACATCTTAATTTCTTCCAAAATTTTATGGATTATTAAGAAGTGGAATATGAATATGTTTTCTTGAAATTATTTTTGCACACTTTATAAGAAGATGCAATAGAATGAGTGAATGCCTTTCCTTGTGGTTTGATTGATTCTTGGGATTAAATTAAGAATGACATTACAATTCCTTATAATGATAGGACAAACCATAGGTTACTCCTATCTAAATTTAAAAACATAAAGAAAAATGCCAATGAATGTGTACAATATTTCAACACAAGGTTCAACATGATATTGATGAGAATACTAACTAACTTGAGACCGATTGATGAGTATTGTTTGATCAAGTATTATGATTAATTTGAAAAAAAAATACAGCCTATTACTTAGGGGGCAAAAATGATATCAGTTTAAGGAAAGCATTCTTTATGGCCATTCAAATTGAAAACAACATCAAGGTTTTTGGTAAACCACAAAAAGGGAAGGAGTTAAACTTATCAACCCTGAGAAATAACGAGTAATACTAATGATCTAGAATGAGTGGTTAAGATCTTGGTGGGGAATGGTAAATAAATATCCTACAAGATGGTAGGAGATGAGAAAGGGTTGTATTTGGTCCCGCAAGTTCAAAATCAAAATCAAAATCAAAATCAAAACATATTTAGAGGATATTATAGAGAAGATGATAGAGGAAAGAGAGATATGGGTCAAAATGAAAGGAAACATTCATTCAGAGACAATAAGATTGTCCCTTATCTATCAGGGGAAATAATTACAACTGTTGAAGAAGAACACATCATTGCTTGGTGTGATAAATTATTATTGCCTCATTATCCTTTTGAACAATCATCCTTGCATGAATATATTGTTAGATTAGAATTTTATGATGTATATGTGCTTGATCATCAAGTAAAGTGTAACAACTACCGACCTTTGATGTGTTAGAATTTTTGTTGATTTTTGGGCAATAATAAACAATGTATGTTATCATACTCTTTAAGTTGATGTTGAGATTTATATGGTTCAATCCTTTGAATTTCTCAATCATTATTTTGAGTAGCTAAGATATTTGATGATAAAAAAATATGATGGAGAATTCTCATCTAAGGAGGATATGGAATTGTTAATCAATGTGGATGTTTCCCAAGATGAGTATAATTTGAGAAGTAGGAAAGTGAAGAGTTCTTCCCTAACCTCAATAGCTAATATCCAATCTTGATAAATGTTTCTAAAGGCACACCCCGATAGTAATATACCATGTAAAACCCCTATTTTTGATCATCAAGTAAAGTGTAACAACTACCGACCTTTGATGTGTTAGAATTTTTGTTGATTTCTGGGCAATAATAAACAATGTATGTTATCATACTCTTTAAGTTGATGTTGAGATTTATATGGTTCAATCCTTTGAATTTCTCAATCATGATTTTGAGTAGCTAAGATATTTGATGATAAAAAAATATGGTGGATAATTCCCATCCAAGGAGGATATGGAATTGTTAATCAATGTGGATGTTTCCCAAGATGAGTACAATTTGAGAAGTAGGAAAGTGAAGAGTTCTTCCCTAACCTCAATAGCTAATATCCAATCTTGACAAATGTTTCTAAAGGCACACCTCGATAGGAATATACCATGTAAAACCCCTATTTTTGAACCAACTCCAAGTGCTACTCCTGTTATTTTCATTTTAAAGGAATTTATACCATATAAGAAATTAATCACTCTCCCTTCCAGTACATCCCTATACAAGTACAATATTTGTGATATGGCCTAAATCTTAAGCCAAATGAAGATAATTGTCCCTTTAGTGGAGTTACTCAGGATTCGTGAGCATATAAACAAGTCATTTGAGTATTTGGGATTTAGCAAGGGTATTATTGCAAACAAAGATAAACCTCCACTTGTTACTAAAAATGAGGTTGGATAATATCAAGAATTTTTTGAACTATCCGCTGATGTATATTTTGGTACAAACCTAGTTTAGATCTAGTTAGATGTGGATCCCTTTTACACTACACTGATGGTAAACGGTTAGCTCCTACATAATTGTATGTTTGACTTAGGTGCTTCTTGAAATATCATTCCATTAGTTGTCATGACTAAGCTTGGAAAAAATATAACAACTTATTATGGAAGATGTTATGCCCTAGATTTAAGAGAAGGACCTATTATTTGGTCTTTCAAACTATTGGCTATACAATTGGCCACTCACCCTGAAAATTACTTGACAATGAATGTTGGTGTTGTTGATTTCCCTGCCAAATGGGGAAAGTTATTGTCAAAAAATGGGCAGTAAGTGTGGGAGGTAGTGTGTCGATGGAATTTTCTTAAGTTGTCATTCCTTTGGAGGGAAAGTTAGTAAAGCTACATAGAGAAGACAAGTTAATGCACTTCATAGAATACCCTATGAATGGATCATATGAAGTGCTATGTAATAATGTAGATTTGGGAAACTTTTTGGGTAACACAGAATTTGAAGATCAGTTCTTTGATCTTGGAACTCAGTTTGAAGACCCTAATGCTCCTTGGACTATGTATTTTGATGGATCTTATTCTAGTCTTGGTAATGGAGCAGGAATAATGTTGTTTTCCCTTAAAATAAGATCCTTTAATTTTTATTGCAAGTTATTCTTTGAGTATGCAAATAACATTGATGAATATAAGGCACTCATACTTGGGTTAATGATTGCTTATTTTAGAACGTAATATTAAGTGCCTATAAAACTTATTTTATAATTAAATAATTTAGAATAGCTATATTATTAATTATTTAATATAAAATTAGTGTTTATAGTTAATTATTTATTAATTAATCAATTTATATTAAATCAAGGTGTTATTAATTACACCTCGTCACTTGATATAGTTTGTGACCCGTGGAGTCAAATAATTATGATTGTGGATCATATTAGTATTCACTGTTTTGGGTGAATTTGACATGAAGAGAAGTGAGGGAAGGGGATTTACTAGACTGTAAATTATTGTTTCTCAATTAATGGAAAATTCTTTTTTCCATGGTTTTTCCTTGTTAGGGATTTCTGCATAAATATTGTATTCTATTTTATTTGTACTACGTTTATTTATTTATGTGTTCATATTAATGTGGCTCTTAATATCTTCATCCTAGGACATGGTACCAGAGTGAATGTATTTAATTAATCCTAATGTTATTTAAGCAATCTGGTGTGTCAGTTGGTTGGGTAGTTAGGTGGTTAGAAAATTTTAAATAGCTCTCCCTTTCACCCTTTGTGACATCGAATACACAAGTTTATGCATGTGTGGAAAATAATTCAAAGGAATTTAATTTAGCCTGACATGAAATCTCCAGGTGGAAAGAGTTACCAGGGACCTGTAAGTAAAGGTAAGAATGTATTTTAATTATGATATTATATCATTTCACTATATTTTTTAAATGTGCAAGTTGAAATAATTTCCTACGTGAAATTCAAGTTAAAATGAAGGTTAAAAGTCAAGAGACAAGTTCCATCACAAGAGGGGTTTCAATTTTTTCTATTGGTCGAGACAAAACTCTTGTCCCCTGGTGTGGTAAAACCCATTCTATTTTTTCACCTTTGATATTCAAAATCAATTTTTTAATTTCCCTCCTTGCTACCCCCTTAAACAAGTTATTTTGAATGTTTTTGAAACTATAGTATAAATTGATTTGTATTTATAAATTAAATACCAATTTCATTGTTGGATCCTTAACTAGGGGGATTTAATAAAAATGATTTTTTGAACTATATTTTATATTAATTTGAAACTATATATTAAAATAGGTAGTTTAACTTAAATATTATAGATTAATTTATTTAAACCTTCTATATCCTAAATCATACATTATATAGTTTAAAATCTATATTAAAAACTAAATGTTATGCAACCTAAATCAGTCTGCTTAGTGCTCCCCTTCAAAAGAAACATCTTAGAGGATGTCAAGTGGTGGCCTCTGCTCAACACCGACAGACTTGTTAACTCCTCTTCCAACAAATGGCCAACCTATACCCTGTGATGTATAGCAATATCCTCTCACTAGGATTAACAATCTAGTTTTTCATGTTGTGTTGGGACAATTTTGTCCCAATTACATGGGATTGGGGAGTGTAAAGGCTCTTTTATAACCCATGTCAAAGATATAGGATTTCTTATTTGTTGCAATCTTGAGAATTCAAAATATTCAATCAACTAAAACCACCATCCTTGTCAAAGATATATATTGAAGGTCAATATTAAGGATTTCTAGATTTCATCTCAAGTGAAATTAAAAATTTATAATCCTTATATATTCAACTTGACTATAGAACCACCTTGTAAAGATAAGAAACCTTGGAAACTTAAGACTAAGTTTTGATGGTAAATGTTTTAACTCGAGTGGTGAATTCTTTTAGGTCATAATAACGTGAAACTCTAGAGTCAAAAATAGCACATAATCTTTCAAAAATATTTTAGTTATTCAAAATCAAGATGAAAATGAAGATAATAATTTTTCCAATTGTAGTAAGGCTCTATAAACTACATCTAGAAAAGTAAATGTTTTATCTTGAATATACGATTTGAATTGAAAAAAATAATTTTTTCACTCATAAATTAACTCAGAACCAACTATAATTTCTAATGGTTATTGAGAATGAACTATAAGTAACCACTATCAAAAATACTTTCACAAAAATCTTAATGTGTTTTAAAGGTTTTTATTTGATTTTCATAATAGTTTATTAAAAACTCAAAGTATCCATTCAATTTTAGCATGAAATACTAATATCATTTCTTTAGAATAGTGTATGACATTGTCATCATTTTAATACTTCCACCTATGAAATTTGTGTGAAGGATGCTTACATGGTAAGATATCACCAAAAACCCTTACTCGGTCTTTTTTTGTTGAAAACTCCACATAAAGTCCATGGGATGTGTCCACAGTTAGAGGATTCCTTTCATTTAGTGTATGTTATGATTATTCTTACAACATTTGAAGTTATCAAGGAGCCAGATGAATCATCTATCAGGCTTATCAAAAGGACGTATAATAGATCTTGGAGATATGTATGTCTTTTGATAAAACATTTCTAAAATTATTCTAGTATGTGATTTGCTAAAATATTATTATTGCATATCAAATTGATTTTTGGGGCTTAAACTTTTTGTTTGTATTGGAGACATCCACTACCAATTGCATCTAATATATATTTTATAAGACTAATATGTAAAACTTATTCAACATATTGACAATATAACATGGTTAATGTTAAGCATATTGTTATTTAAGTTGTTATACAAGTGAGGCTATTTTTTACCTATCAATATAAGATTTATAGAGGATTAAAATTGAAATAAATAATGATTTACATTATGCTTCCTATTATACAATTCTAACTATGCTGATGTTGTGTTAGATAGAAAATATAGAACTGAATATGTGTTTGAGTTAATACATGTGCCATTACTTGAGAGCAGTAAAAAGCATCCAGACATTTTTCAAATCTTCTATCTGGAGGAAGGATATAGAAGTACAATAGAAGAAACGAAAAGCTAAAGCCATGTAACTAAATAGGATGTTGGCAGAGGTACACATTGGAAGCTAAAGGAAGCACTCCTCTATTGTTTGATAGCCAGAGTTCATTCTTCTTGCTAAGAATTGAAATTTCATAAATAAGGATGGAAGCCTGTAAATTATATTGATGTGAAATCAATTCAAGATACAATAGAGTGTTGCAATTCTTATAGGAATTGTACATTAGATGAATAAAAATATAATTATTACGACATATTCCAAAATACATTCGGGAAGTACATAATTGTTATAACAATCATAAAAATTATACCCGTGAAAATAATAAGACAAATATGGTTAATAAAACCATATAACATTATAAAACAATAATTAATTAATAATAATAGTTAAATAATTAATTATACAATGCATAATTAATAAAGGTAAATAATCCTGAAATGGAACGGCTGTATGGAGACAATAGAAACATTGGTACAATGAATGGCAACGGTTGTATGGAGATGATGGATAGAACTGGTCAAAGAATAATGAAATTCAAAGGTTTTTAATCTATTGCTCGTTTACCCCTAGCTTGTTAGTATAATCCTTTGGATTGTTACATATTGTAAGTCCTATATAACGGATAGCTTATAACTGTAGTCTTACTTTTTGAACTTTTGGACACATGAATGGATTTTAAAGGTAAATCCATTGGCCAATATGTAAGTATGTTGTAACTCTTTATAAGGGGGTAGGGTCCCCTCAACCCTAACTTTTACCTTTATAAAAAAAATAAAGGTGAATAATTAATTAACCTAACATTACCCCCCTTAATTGTGCATTGTCTCAAGGGATGAGGAGAGGAACTCTCTGAACAACTCAAACTTGTCATGTGCAAGTGACTTTGTGAAGATATCTACTCGTTTGTTCAGCTGTTGGAAAAAATTGAAGCTGGATGTTGTGCTTCAACACATGTTCACGTATGAAATGAACCTGTACTTCAATATGTTTTGTTCTTTCATGAAACACTGGATTGTGAACAAGTTTGAGAACACCTTCATTGTCAACATACATGGTGGTCAGTTTGTCCTGTGGTATTCCAAGTCCTTCGAGTATGTGACATAGCCAAATCACTTCACAGATAACTTCTCCTATAGAATGATACTCGGCTTCTATGGAAGAATGAGAAACAAAGTGTTGTTTCTTACTTCCCCATGATATTGGTCAGATCCCATAAAGAATACAAATCCTGAAGTGGATTTTCTGTCATCAATGTTTCCTGCATGATCTGAATCTGAATATCCTGACAAGAATAAGTTGTCATTCTTCTTGTATTCTAGACCAAGATCCACTGATCCTTTGAGATATCTCAAGATGCACCTTGCTACTTTCCAATGACAAAATTTGGGTTCCTACATGAACCTGGATAGATAGCTTACTGCAAAGCTGATATCTGGTCTAGTGTAGGTCAGGTAAATGAGACTCCCAATCAACTGTTGATAGAGAGTGGCATTTACCTTAGGAGATGGATCTGAATGAGATAACTGCAATCTGTTCTCCATAGGTGTAGCAATTGGTGTGCAATCCATCATCCTGAATTTCTCGAGCATTGTCTTGGTATATTTCATCTGAGAAACAAAGATGTGATTCTCTTTCTACCATACTTCCAATCCAAGACAATAGTGCATTAACCTGAGATATGTCATGTCGAATGATCGATTAAGATATTTCTTCATTGCATTGATCATCCTCACTGAACTATCAGTGATGACTAGATCATTGACATAGACAAATTTAAAATCACAATCTCCCCCCTTGCTTTTTGAGGTAAAGATTGGGATCGTATGGATTTCTAACAAATCCATGTTGTACGAGATGCTCATCAATTTTGATGTACCATGTCTGGGGTGCCTGTTTGAGGCCATACAAAGATTTCCTGAGTCTGCATACCTTTGCTTCTTGACCAGGTACTACATATCCCTCAGGTTGAGTCATGTAGACTTCTTCTTGTAAATATCCATTCAGGAAGGCAATTTTTATGTCCATCTGATGGAATTTCCAACCAAAATGTGTAGCTAGAGCAAAGATCATCCTGATCATTTTGATCTTAGTTGTGGGAGCAAATGTCTCCTCGTAGTCAATGCCTTCTTTTTGTGCATACCCCTTTGCTACAAGTCTTGCTTTATACTTGTCCACTGTCCCATCTGCTTTGTACTTCATTTTAAATATCCATCTGCATCCAATGGGTTTCTTCCCTGGTGGAAGATCGACAAGCTGCCAAGTGTTATTTTTCATTACTGACTGATATTCAGAGTCCATGGCATCTTTCCAAGATTTTGACTATAGGGCTTCCTAGACTATAGAGGGCTCATCAAACTCAATAACTCTACTCATCAAAGAAAATTTGACTTCTTCTCTTGCTTTACTGCGAGTCTGTGGTCCAGGGGTGGATGTATCCAGTGGAGCATCCATTCTTGCATCTCGTAATGTGCTAGTACACCACTTGGGCATACGCTGAACTATTCCCTGTGGGTCATGGTTCTATCATATCAACACCATCATCCCCATCATCACTTTCATCATCTGTGGGAACATCAATTTCAATTTTTACAACTGGTGAAGAATCTACATCAGGTGAGTCTGGAGGAGGAGACTCTGCTTCCTTCTTCTCAAAAAACTCAACATCTCTACTGGTGTAGAATTTTTTGGTCTTTGGATCCATCAATCTGTACCCAAGAGTCTCTTCACTATACCCAATGAAGATGAGTTTATGTGACTTCATGTCCAATTTCTTTCTATTTTCTTGGGTATGTGCATACTTGCTTTGCACCTGAATACTCTAAGGTGTGCAATAGATGGTTTCCTCTTTGACCATGCTTCTTGTGGTGTTACTCCATCAAGAGCAACTGTGGGCACTCTGTTCAACAAATACATTGTTGTCTTTGTTGCTTCTTCCTAGAATGTCTTTGCAAGTCTAGAGTCATCGATCATGCATCACACCATTTCCATGATAGTATGATTTCTTCTCTCAACAACACCATTCTGCTGTGGTGTGTGTGGAGGAGGCATTTGTCGATGAATCCCATGAGTTTGTAGGTAGTCTTTGAACTCATTACTGGTGAATTCCCCCCCTCGATCTGAGTGGAGAGTTCTGATGTGATGACCAGTTTCATTCTCAACAACTACTTTGAACTTCTTGAAAGTTTCAAAAGCTTCACTTTTCTTGCGAAGACAAAAAATCCACATTTTTCTTGAATAGTCATCAACACATAGCATGAAGTACTGAAATCCAGAATGACTTGGTTGCATCAGACCACAAAGATTGGTATGAACCAGATCAAGCTTACCATGAGCTTGATATGTACTCTTCTGGAATGAAGCTCTGTGTTGTTTTCCTGCTAGGAAGTGAGGACACTTGTCTGTATCCTTCTGAAGAGATGGTAGCCCATGTACCATATTATGCTGGCAAAGTGTCTTGAGATACTTGAAACTAACATGACCAAGTCTCTGATGCCACAACTGTGCTGAGGTAGAGTTCTTAGCCACAAGTGCCTGATCATCTCTGTGGAAAAAATCAAGCTGGAACATGCATCCCACATTGGAGGCTTTTGCAACTATTTTCGAGCCTCATGATTTATCTCGAATCAAACACATTTTCTTGCCAGAATGACTATCAAATTCAATTTTTAAGTTGTGATCTAGGAGTTGACTGACTGAAAGTAGATTCTTTGTCAACCCAGGGACATATAAGACATCTGATAGTCTACAGTTGCATGAACCAAGGGGTAGAGAAATGTTCCCAATCCCCTGAACTATATATGAAGAATCATCTCCCAACAAAACATGGTTTTTCGAAGGTGTGTCCCTCATTGAAGTAAACCAGTCTCTGTGGCTGGTCATGTGTCGAGTGGCTCCTGAATCAACATACCAGACATCACTAGATGATGTGGATGGTTCACTTGATCGAGCAGTGTACAAGAAGTCTTCATTATCTGAATGTTCTTCTTGCTCAGCAATATTTCCTTGCTGATGGGGTCTTCTTTTCTAGTTCCCCTTTTTCTTCCCTTGATTGTAGTTAGAATGTCCCTTGTGAGATTGTTGTTGTGGAGGTCCAGAGTTTCTTGATGAACCTTTCTTGTAAGTATTATACCAACAATATTTTAAGTCATGTCCTCTTTTACAAATTGGACATTGCTTCTTCTGTTGTTTGTCCCCTTGATGTTGATACTGATTCTGATGTTGGGAATTTTGATAGGAATTAGGTTTTCCTTTACCTTTTCCTTTCCATTTTTGATGTGAAGAAAGTGCCTGCTCCTCTTCATCATCCTTATTATGCATGGCTTCCTCTTGTTGCAGTAGGTTTACCAACTTGTCAAAACTAACTGTCGTATCTAACACGTTTAGTGTTGTGAAAAAATGTGGTAAGAAGAGGGGAGTGCTCTCAGAACAATGGGAATGAGAGCATCATCTGTGACCGCTTCTCCTAGGGCTAGAAGTGAAGCCCTCAACTCTGTAACTCTTCTTAAGAAAGCTTCAATTTTCTCATTCTTCTTGAACTTCAGTGTATGTAACTGACTCTGCAAATTTAGTATGACATTCTTGTTTTTGGCCTCATATACTATGCTCAATTTATCCCACGCTTCTTTGGTTGTTTTGGCATCTCGAATGTGGGGTTGCACATCATCGGACACTCCAAACAAGATGATGAGTTTGGCCTTCTGATCTGCTTTATCAAACTGTCATTGTTGTGTTGTATCAGTAGTTGATCTGGTTAGTACCATTCACAACAGTCTAGATCTCTTCAAACTCAAGTTGTGTCTTGATTTTAGTCTTCCATGCAGCATAGTTGTTTCCTCTGAGTAGTTGTGAATCTGGAAGAAAAAATTTGGGGGCATTGGTGCCCATTTTGTAGAAATCACTGACAGGGTTTGGCTCTTATCACTCCAGGTATAAGGTCTCGCAATCTATAGACTATCAGTCTGATATACCAAACCTTTCTATATAAGCCCTTCCGATATTCCTAGTAGTACGTGGAAGAATCACTCCATTTCTATATACCTGGCGGTACATGAAAGAGGTGTACGTATGTGAAAGAATTCAATATGTGGTACCAAGACAGTACTGAAAGGGGTCTGTGTGATTATTGACACCGGCTCAAAGAAATATCCTCATACGTGTGTGTAACTTTTCTATATACTCAGATAATTTCTCAGTCTGGATTTATGTCATGCAATCATTCACAGACGGATGGGATGGCTCATAGTGTGTGCACTGTGACCTTATTACTCCCCATCGATTTAAAGGGTCGATGCCCAGACGATGTTGTTGCAGCTATATTAGGCATTAAGTGTAGTAGTAGTCATGATGGCTTTACCCGTAAGTGCTTCCCAGAGGCACTGTATATACCGAATGCTACGAATGAGATCTAGGATCTCGTGAGTGTTTTAGAACCAATTTTTACTATTTTTTATTACAACTCTCTACCAGTTTCTGAGCAGTTACAATATTTTTGGTTGACTATGGCAACCTACAAATTAGTACAATATACTGAAGCATGTAATTACATTCAAAAATTTGGAAAAAAAATTGAATGACAGGAAAAAAAAATTATTTTGCGGGCCCTGGTGGCCTCCGGAGCCCAAAATTACCCAAAATGCAAAGAATTGTTAAAAAACAAGCTGAAAATGCAATTTTTAGACTAGTCCTTCCTTTGGAAAATGTTGTCTCAGAATGAAAAAATAGGCCTAATAGGAGAAAAATTTTTTTTACCCTAAATTAGGGTTTTTCTCACTAAAATTTTAGAAGCCTGTTTAGTTATAACTAAGCTATTTAGTCAAGGTTTTTCACTAAATCTGCCTCTAACTTGGTGGTTTTTCCTGTTTTTCCACTAAATTTCAAAATTAAAAATTTTGTGTTGGGGTGGGATTTGAACCTTGCAAACCTCCCACCCTAAGTCATTCCACTTAACCACCTAGGCTCTATGAGTGCTTGTGATATGAAATGAAGTATATTGTATTTAATATATTCAAAAAATGACTAACCTTGAAAAAATGATGGCTGGAGTGGAGCTCCCACGTGGCCTGCATGAGTGAAGGGTCAGATTAGGGTTTTTCCTTGCTCAAAAAATGGATAGATCTTAATCCTTTTATCTCACTTATTTTTTTGCTTATCATTTTTCCTTTTTTATTTTTTGCTCCTTTTTGTATTTATTTTCCTTCATTTTTTGCACAGGTTTTGTTAATCTTCACTCATTTTCCTTACTTGTGTTGTTAGGTTGGCGTGAGTTTTTACATAGCCTTGGCCACTTTTTCTAATGCCTTTGTGTTTGTTTATAGGTGTTTTGGGATGTAGTGACTTGTAGCTTGTAGTTGAGTGTGACAAGTCGTAATCAGCAGTCAACAAATGAACATTTTTTTTTGGACATGGTTATGCAGGTCAGGTTAAGGGTAGATCGATGCTTTACATGGCTTCACAATCTCATTTGGCTATGTATTTTCTTATAGGTTAATGTCATGTGTTTAAAGGAACTCACCTTGTTGAATGTAGTCAAATCAAAACTACTCACTACTCAATGCAATCCTTTGAATGGGCTCAATTTGAACCCAATACCATAATTCAAGAACTCCCAAGAGTCCTCTGATGCTTTCAAATGATCGTGTTTTAAAAACTTACTCTATGCAGCTTGGTGAGATAATACCTCCTATTAAAATAGAGATCAAAATATTAGCTCCTCTAATATTAGAGTTATAGAAATACTATCTATAACTAAAAATTTAGTGACAAAACCCCTAATGGGGAATTTTATATATAATAGTATCCAGAAAAAATTTTCCTGGTGCAGAGAGCACCAAGGCAAAAAAAATTGCTTTACGTTTACCTGGAAATCACACAGGAGGTTGTGGGTTTGCAGGGAGGTCTGGGAAACTGCTGGAGGCAACACAGGCTCTTCGTTGTTGTAGATTTCTTCTCCACAAATTCTCCTTCCTCTACAACCTTCTCCAACCTTGCCAGGAGCTTCAATTCACTCTGGTACCAAATGTAATTTCACAAACAGGGGTGGAAGCCTGATAAATTATATTAATGTCAATCAACCAAGATACAATGAGTGCTGTAATTCTTATAGGAAGCCTATACAACAAATATGAATACAAATATAATTGTTACAACTTCCAAAATACATCCGGGAAGCACAAATAAATACATTGTTATAACAACATAAAAATTATACCTATGAAAATAATAAGACAAATATGGTTGATAAAACCATATAACATTATAAAACAATAAGTAATTAATAGAAACATATAGAGATTCATATGCATTTTATCTTAGAGAAGGTTCTCTATAGTGATATAGATCTACAATACTGCCTAACTGAAGAACAAGTTATACATATGTTTACAAAGGAATTGTGTGTTGTAAAATTTTATAATTTTCATGCAATTCTTGGCCTTTCATATTTTCCATTAAGGGGGAGTTTGCATCGAAATTTCATCTCCTATTAGCTGATCGGTTGATATATCCTTCTCCTCTATACTTCTTATCTATTGTAAATAATTGTAAAAATATATTTTAATGATAGTTTGAAACTTGTTACTCCAATTTTATGATGTACAATATAGTGTGTTACATCTGTTGTAAATAAGGTCCTTGTGTTATAAATGGATCCTAGAGTTTTTGGTTGAGATATTTTATCCATGAGAAAGTGTGAGATGTAGTCTCACAAATCATGCTTAACCTAAATAATTCACTACTGATTTATGGATTCCAAATATTTTTGTACCAAAAGGTAATTTGAGCATGATGAAGGTATATAAATCCTTCAAATGTGATATGCTAGCCTAAACCTTCACTATGGTTTATGATTTGTAAATTTGTTATATAATCAGGTAATGTTGACATACATTCCCCACTTAATATTAAGGGGAGTGTTAGACCGTAATATTAAGTGCTTATAAACATTAGTTTATAATTAAATAATTTATAATAGTTATATTCTTAATTATTTAATATAAACTTAGTTTGTTTATGTTTAATTGGTTATTTTTAAGTAATTTATATTAAATCGAGGGCTTTTTTAATCATACACCATCACTTGATATAGTTCGTGACCCATGGGGTAAAATAAATATGATCATGGATCATATTGTTATTCCATTTTTATGTGTGATTTGGAAGAGAGAAGTGAGGGAAGGGGATTTTACTGGACTGTAAATGTTATTCGTATTAATGGAATATCTATTTTTTCCTTGGTTTTTTATCCCTCGGGGTTTTCCACATAAATTTTTGTTCACTATTATTTTACTATGTTTATTTATTTATGTATTCATATTAATGTTTGGTACTAAATATTAATTACAGTATGTGTTAAATTAATATCCTCATCCTAACATATTTAGGATCGAAGCCCCAATGGGAAAACTGATTACAAAACCAAGCACATACTATGAATTGTCTTGTAAGAGTAAAATTATCAATAAAATAATGTTTCCAAAAGAGAGGTTGAATCTCCTTAATATATCAAATCCCACATGGGATTTAATTGAGGTATTAACTTGGGTAATCATTAATAACCCATTGAAAAGGTCTTCTAGGTTGTTGTAGGTTAAATAATTAATCAAACCATTGGGATGAAGCACTCACCTCAAGTTTTATCTTTTTGGTTTCCATACCTTAAATATTCCAGGAAAAGTATTTGAACTCTATCTTGTAGTTTTTTAACTTGTTCAGATAATGTTTCCCAAAAAACTTGTATCTTATTAGATACAATGTCTTTATAAGGAACCCTTGTTTGTAGCCTGATTCATATTTTGAAAAGTAAGTTAGCAATATGTATATTGGTTTGTCCTTGAAAATTACTATCATGAGCCATTAATAGAGCTATAAAGAATCTATCAACCAAATGAAGATATAATAATGAACCTTGAAATTTTCAAAATCCTAAAAACGGTCCAATTGAGATAGATCAAGGTTTTTTGAAGAATTGGAAAAATAACCATGTATTGTTTGAAAATTCAATACCATTTTTCCAACTATGCTTGACCCTATATATTTTTTCAAAATTGTATCCCTTAACCTTTAATCATTTTAGGAAAAATTTTAAGGTATTAAATAAAGTTCCCTAACATTCCTATGAAGAGATTATAAAATGAAATGGAAATTCCTCCCTCATACAAGATTCTTGTGGGTTCACATAATTATGTTCCTATAAGAATAACAAATGGGGATATAGGATTAGTGATTAACCATGAAATTAATGTTGGTCAACACCCACTATTCATTTCATGTTACCCTTTGCCTCCAAAATGGATATCTGTTGTGTAAAAGAATTATAAAAGGGTCATGGATATATTTTTTACATTATGAAACCTCTTGTATAATTATAGTTTTAGTTAAGAAAAATTAGAGAAATGGAAACACAATTGTGATATCCTTGAAGAATATGTTTATAAGAATTCCCTTGTATGATAAAAAGTTCTAAGATTGGTAACTCCAAAGGTCAATGATGTTTTATATAAAACTTGGAAGCACATTGCACAGAAGTTTGATTTGGATCCTAATAAAAATTTATAATATTATTCCTTTATGTGTTCAAGATTATCTTGGATGTAGTTAAATTATCTTGATGTTTTCCCATAATTTATCTCTTCTTTTGATTTAAATGGATTTGAGTTATTAGGAAAACTTATTGAAGACATTAGCTTGAAGAGATAATTTATGATTAACCTAAACTATAACCCATTGCATAAAGTACCGATTCTTGACAATGTGACATCTTCTAAAATACTCAACCAATTGGTACCTAAAAATTTGATTATGTATGAAATATAACACGAACATTTTGAAGGGAAACTGAGGGAAATATCCATTTGGATGGGTCCTTATTCCATTGACATTAGAATTGAATAAAACACTTAGCTACTTAGTTATCTTTGGATGGAGAATTATTTGATTTACACACGAATGTAATGACAGGAATATGTAATGGATTTTTTTATTTGAAAGTTGCATTGTATTGTATAATTGATTTTTTTTCCATTTTTACAAACTTTATATTGATTCTAATGGTTTTTTCAATTACTATCAATCATGATTTTGTTCTTTCGACTATGATAAGCACATTTCTTATTATTAAGAGGAAATCCTGTTACCCAAGTGGTTAGGCATCTGGTATACCTCCAATGATTTTTTTGGTTCTTTGAAAGATGTCATGGCACCAATTCATGAAGTATAGAGCCAATGTAGGTGTCCGATTTTGATCCCTATAATCCTCAAGATCTTTGATGAGGGGGAGAGAATTAAATTGTTTCTTAGGTTATGCAAAAGAGATTTCATTTGAAGTAAAGATGTTGATTGTCAAATCTATTGTGAGATTTTTTCATAGTCAATAAATGATATAAACCTTGTAGTAATCTTCAAATGGAATAATAATCCCTATGAGTAGGGATACTTGTACCATGTTTTCAAGAAGGATTAAAGGGCTTCAGGAAGTCTCATTTGTAGGTAACCTAAAGATATGAGTTTCTATAATTTCATAAACCTCTTCTACAAGCATATTTTCTTATAATATAATTATTTTAAGATCTTTCAAGAAGCCAATATGTATATTGGAGAAGTGTATGATTATCCTCTTTGAGGATAATTAATGTTAAAATTATCGGTACCTGTTTCAGTCATTTTGTTCTATTTAAAACTATATAAGCACATTGCAAATATGAGACTTAATTCTCATAGTTATTTCAATTTCAATAAATTTTATAGTGTTCATAATCCCATTAAGGTCTCTAAATATTCACTTCATCCATTACTAATTTTTGTTAAAAATACGAATCTTGAAAAAATTAAGTATTTTTGTAGACAAATGATTATTATTAGTTTACACCATATTGTACATTTTTGAAGCCATGATCGTGCCTGACATTTTTAAAATAATATTCCTATTGGGGAATTGGGTCCTCAAAGCAATTTGAGCACTAATGGGGAAAAAAATATGGAATTGTAAATGCATTCTGAAGACCGTAAAAGGAACATTTCAGAGAATGTCCCTTGCCTAAAAAGTTAGTGGAAAATTCTAATTTTTCAAAATTGGGAATTGAAAAATTCATCCTTAGACCCGAAAGTTAATATTCCTCGACATTTTCTAGTGATCCATGAACAAAATAGCTTAGTTATTTGGTTGGAATTATAATACTTTAAACAGTTTGAGCCCATAGAGGTATACAAGTGAAGAAATAGATTTTAACAATTTGATAAATTGGAAATTCCTCGACAAGGGTTTTGTCATCTATCATAGATACAATGAAGAAAGGTAATAACTAAATTTTATAGTTGTGCATTTTTTTATTCTTTTGATTCTTGAAATAAACATTTTGAATTGTAAGAGGTTTTTGTCCCATTTTCTTCAATATAGTTACATGTACCACAATTTGGAAATAAAAGATTAAGAAATTAATAGAGTAACCCTAATGGGTTTGGAAATTTTCACTCCCATAGAAGTAAATTGTAAATTGAAATTTCTATAGAGAGAATCTAGACAATGCAATAAATGTCAAAGTATCAGTTTTTTAAATTCAGAAGGGAAGATAAACCCAACTATGAGTAGGAGTAAGGTAGGGAATTTTTTGATATAAGGATGAAAGGTAAAATTTATTCTAGAAAACTATGTGAAAGTAAAAACATCATGTAGATGCCACAGGAGGAAGTAAAACTTGAAAACAAGGGTGGGAAACAAGGCGCGATAACCAAATGTATGGAATCTTGGAATGAAACTATAAGAACTATTTTGATAGAAGCATGAAGAGAGATGACTTTTCGAGATCCTTAGATTTGGTAAATTTATTATTTGGAACTAAAAACCAAAAAACCATCATGGAGACCATACTATTGCAAAAATACATAAAAATATTTAAAGAGGATAATCTTTCTATTAACATTTTCCACCAAGTTTCATTGAGGATGAATATATCCAATTCTTCTAGGACACCACTTACCCCATCTCTAGATAGTGATTTGAATAAGATCATTGAAATTATTTAATGAATATCTTGAGATCTTGGTATTCCAATGAAGGATTGATGACATTATCTATAAAATGAAAAATTTTGCAATATTCTTAGGGAATAGGAGTTTAAAAGTTTAACTAGTTGATATGGAATTTTCATTATGCAGTCCTCCCTTACTCAATATCATTAAGAGGATAGTGTGGGTTTGTGCACAACATTGGGGAATATAGTAACCAAATAGTTAGAGATGGAATCAAAAGATACAAGGTCCTAACTAACTAAAAATTTGAATAACTATTATGTATCCTTGATGTAAATCACGTGGATAGATATTTCAATTGAAAGTGTAGAGTAGTATGGAATGGCAATATTTCTAAGTTCTCCAAGATTTTAAACAACAACTTGGCTCAACAACACCAAGAATTGTTGCCACCAGGATTCCAAAGAAATTGAGTAGAGATCATATTTTGTGGAGGAATTGGAAATATTATCACCATGTATAACATGGATATGGGGAAGGAATTCTACCTATTATTACAGTGATTGGATGTTCCAAGTTCATCCAAATTATACTAATTGGAAACATGCACATTCACTAGGGAGAGTTCATTAGTGATTGCATCCATGAGCAAATGCTTAAATTAGGAGTTCAAATTAAAGAGGAGTTCCATTGAAATGTAACCTCCCATCTATTAGTTTACAACATTTCCCGACATAGGAACATTTCCTAGGTTGGACAGATAAGGATAATTTGGCAATTATAGGATTTATGATGTGTACCCTCAACTAAACTTGAGTAATTACATAATTTATTTTAGGGTGGTACATGAACCTTATTTTCTCCCATCATATTTCTCTTTTCCAATCTAAGTGGGAGAACAATAGAATATCTACACTAGTAAAGAAGGTGATCATAGGTTTGGATGCTACTTCATCCAATTCCAAACCTTCACATATATCATAGTCAGTGGCTTTCTAAGGCTCTTCCTACATGTTACAAAGGTACTTGGATGATAAGTGGGAACTTTTAGAAGTGTCAAGGTAAATAGTAGTAGTGCACAAGTTGACTTAGGAAAACAAAAAAACAAAATCAAGTTCCCAATCAATATTGGAAGGTACATTTTCCTTACTTTGGTAGAGGAGATACTGTTTGGAAGTAGATTTACTCCTAGTTACTTTACAAAAACAAGACCACTTATGATATTAGATGGATACTACAATATATCTTGATGACCCATTAATATGAACATGAGCCTCACATAAGGATTATAAAATTGATTTCAGTGATGAGGAGGAAGTCAATCTGAATATTACTCCAAGATTAACCTCACTCAGGTGGTGGATTATAAACTTGTTGTTGTTCCTTAGGGGTTGCAGGATGATTTGAACATGAGTGATAAAATATTATGTTGATAGAAACATAACATCTCATCCCATCCCAAGTTTAGACTAAAATAAAGGAAGGACAATACTTCCCCACATGACAACACTTCCCACATCATCAAGAGAACATTGATATGGTTGAACAGCAAGGGGATTGAATTGACCCTGTAAAACACAACAATATTAAGGGAGTACATAGAAATTGGGGTCATAAAGGATGTTCTTCTCCCTTATATGAAGGAAACTACTATATCTGGATCCCTTGAAATGAAATTCCCCTTAAATTTCAATTTAATGACTAAATTCAGGGGATTTTGAAGACATATGTGTAGAAACGAGAAAAAAAAAGGACTCCAGTATCGAATTTGACACATAATGCATATTAAATATTGGAGAAAAGTATGTATTATGCCCTTTTCATTACACCTACACCTCTCCAAGAAGTTCTCGCATCCCACCTCAATGAAAAAGGAACCTGGTGTGTAAAGGATACTACTCAAGTTAAAGTGTGAACCACCACCTTAAAAGAATCATCTAGAAAAGGAAAGAGCAGGAGATGAAGCATTGCCTCATGTCAACCAAAGGTAGATCTAACATTAGAAACCATATAAAATGGGGAATAAGAAGAGGAGGAACCTATAACATTGCACTTTGATGCAAGAATAAGTGCATAAAGGTAGAAATACATACAATAAAGACAACCATAAGTACAACACTACAATGAACAACACCATTTTTCTAAACATGTGCTATTATATTTAAGACTCTAGAGGTAGTGCTCATTACACCACCTCCTATGAAATAAGATCCATATGCTAATGTCTCCACAGAAGAGTTCTTTGTAAGTGTTCTCACTCAAGAAATTCAGGGGCAAGAAGCTCAAGGATAGGATAAAACAATAGTGATTGACCCATCCATGGATAAAACCTTCACTAAACTACTACATAGTTTGGACCAATGATGTTGGGATTGACCTCCCCCATAAAACCATATAAGATGTTTCAATTAAGAAGGAGGGAGACAAAGCACACCAATAAGCACCTACCATAGAGAAAGTTGAATGTGGTGAGGTGAAGGAAAGTGTTAAAGAAAGGGTTACTCTAGAAGAAGGTAGGAAAGATCTGATTGAAGAGGTCACACTTGTTGAGATTGAAAAATCAAGTGTTATGGAACCTACTTAACATGTTTTAGAGGTAGTTGAGAAATAATTTACAAAACAATAAGTCCATCCTCATGAGTAGCAACAAACTAAGGAAACAAGGGATGGATCTTCATGTTATAGAAGTCAAGATGTTGAGGATGTCAATAATGTCATAATAGATTGTATGGTACTCAAAAATATGTGAAATATCAAAAGACATCTGATATATACGTGAATGAATAGGATATATAAGAAGAGAGACATCATAAGGTCATGTTGTTTAGTCTTCTGACTAACAGGGTGCACAAAGTGATGGTTTTGAAAGGGCTCACATCCTTATTACATCCAAGAATCCCAATGATTCTACATAGTATTTCCCATAGTGTAAGAACAAGAACAAGGAAAGACTCAAGTCCTGAAGGTAGCTTGGGAAAATCCATCCCAAATGAAGTGCCCACTTCCCTTTGACACCTTTTGATACTGATCTTGATACTGATTGATTACATTATGGAATTATTATGACTCTTTGGCATTTAGTATGATGTTTATGTTGGGCCATGGATTATTGTTGATCTTGATTTAGTTATGATGCATGATGATTATTAGAGACACTTCATATGTGTATGATGATATACTATTTGACATGGATATATTATGAATGTTGTTCGATCATGTGATTTTTCGATATTGTGAGTAGACCTCGAAAATAGAAGGATTATATGATGATGATATAGTTGTTGATATAAATTGTAAGATATATTGTTGATTTCCTTGATGTTGTTGTGATCCATATGTATAGATGATTTTTGATTATATTTATATCATGTTGGATGTTCTAATATGGCCACGAGGCTGAAGGAGGTATTTGTGTTTTGACAATTTAAACTATCACAACAAACATCAGGGGATTGGAGACTAACCACATTGGAATTTTAGATGAATTCAACAAGGTCACCATGGCAACATGTTTTGTGTGTGTGTAGGTGTTGGTTTTGTTAGGGATTAACATGGGGGGGCTTACCTTTGAATGTGGCCAAGGGGTTATGTGTATTTTATTAATGTGGTTCCTTTTTATTAATTTTCATGTGTTTATTTTGTGATGCATTTACCCCTTTCATTATTCTTTTAATTGTGGAGTATTAATGTGAGTAATCATATCATCTAACTGATAAAGAAATCAAGTCAAATTCATGAGGATAGGTAAAGAAGTAGTTGCACAGAAGTTGAAGGCTTGTGGGTGTTTTGGATTAAATTCATTTCATTGGGGTGTGGGCTTTCAAAAGTGTGTAAGTAGTAATTGTCATATTATTCACCCACCTCTTTATTGTGCATTGGAGAATGAAATTGAATAGGTGTTGGAGTTGAGAGATGTGTGATGTGGCATCCTACATGGATCCACCTCATCCTCTTCTCTTACTTCCTCTATAAAATTGAAACTCTTTGAAATTTCTTTTCGATTGTTGAACTTCTTAGAATACTTCATTGGGGGTGAATTTTCCTTGGTTATTTCGATGGCATAGTTGAATTTTGGAGGAGATTGGAGATAATTTCATACTTGAGCATTGCTATATTTTGGGACAAGAATTTTAGCATTGAAATCTTGTTGTATTGGAACAAAGTATACCATTGAGAGGTAGGAGCTTATCTCTTCATATATGCCTTTATTTTCTGTTTTATGTTTGTGTGAATGGTGAATGTTTTGTGTGTTTGTTGGCTAGTTGGGTAGACTAACTAGGATATGGTATAGGAGAAGACTATGGGGAATCCATGTGGGGGGGCATACGGGAATTTCAATGGCATTAGAATCCTTGTGTAGGTATTTTGGGATTGGGATCCACCATGGAAAAGAAATAGCTTGCATTTCTTACTTTGTGGGGGAATAAGGAAATCTATGGGGGGCATAAGGATGGATTGTGGGGGGCAATAAGGATATGTGAGATGATTTATATTGGTGGTTTTTTACAGTTGGATACCCAATTCCCATTGGGATGCATAAGCATCTTCCCCCATAGTTATTTCTCCTTTGGCTTGCATGTGTTAGAGTAGGTATTTACCTTAGCTCATGTTCACCTAGGTACATTATTGTATTTATCCTCACCCACTTATGTGTGTGGATATTTCTTTTTATTTATTTAGATATTAGGGAGATATTATCTAGTTGTTTGGTATAGTTCTCTCCTTGATCTATGGTATTGACTAGTTATTTCCTAGATCTATGGTATTGACTAGATCCTTGATGACTAGTTCTCTCATAAATATATGAACTTGACTAGTTCTTTGATAACTAGTTCTTTCCATGATTTATGGCTTGATATATGACCTTGATTGGTTCTTAGATTGTTATTCCTTTCCTGTATAAGCAAGGCCCATTCTCATTGTATTTCATTGAGTTTCATAATAATATATGATATTGTTGTTCATTTGTTTGTAAAGGTTTATGTAAAGTTATTTTGGTGGATTACTTTCATCTTATTGATCGTGATGTTTAATTAGCATCTGTGTTCTTGGCTTGGCATGATCTAGTTATCATTCCTTTTAGCATAATGAAGCATGATTTCTATCTTAATGTTTCAATGTAGTTGTAAAACTGTTTTTTTGTTTGGACTGTGTTTTTAATTTGAAATTTGCATGTTGAAAGATTGTTTTGTGTTGTGGAATCCTGTTATTGCCATGAGTTGAAATACATTTCTTATTGCATTGTGGTTGGGGCTCAGGGGACAATGAAGAAGGATGGATTCTCCTCTTCATTGGATGTCTATGTTGGGTTGAGATCATTTCCTTTACCCCACTTTTGTTGTGATCAAATTGGAAGAAAAGGGAACTTTACATGTTGTTGTTTTGGAGCAGAAGAGAAAGACAGTTTGACATTCCATTGTGAAATAAATTCTTTTATAACCTTTCCCACTTTGAAGTGGATGAAATTGTAAATGTTTTGGAAATTGTAAGATGTTGTATGGATTATGAAATTTGTAAAGTAAAATAAAAAGAGACAGAATCTATTTTTTCCTTGAAAGAATGTGAAAGAAAATGTAATGTTCTGCTATGTAATTAAAAAATGATTTTGGAAGGAATAAAAGAAATAAATTGTAAAATTGCCTTTGGAAATTAATGAATGAATGAAATGATTTTCCCAAATTACATTGTTAAATTGAAACTTATTATATCAATGTTTTGGAATCTCTGTTTGAAAGGAAGAAATGTGTGTGAGAAAAATAAAGCATTTTTCCTCTTTTAGAAATGTGTGAAATTGGAAATCAAAATTGCATTTTGGGTCTAGAATATTTTTATTTGAATCCACTAAATGTATTAGACTATAAGAGAAATTAATTTTCATACTTGGAAGATGAAAAAAATGATATCCAGATCCTTTAGAAAATTGATCTTTGTTTTAAATTTCAAAACTAGCAAATACTTCTCTAAAATGCATAGCTCAAACCTGTAAACAATAATCAACATTGAAACATTAAAATTTAGCATGATATGATATCAATGAACTCAATTTGACAAAAAAACACTAAAGTAAATAATTTAAAACATTACAAAATCGGGTCCAAACCTTTCACAGTCTCCTTGCTATCAGAAGTTGTAATAATTCAAATTGGAAATCAATCAAGTAAAATTACCCTCCAAATTCATACTAAATCCTTATTAGAATAATTCTCCATGACTTTTTGGCATGTTGAGTGAAGGAGAAGATGAATTCAAGAAAACTTATAAGTTAAACTTTACTAGTTTGCCTTTAAAAAAGCCTATAGAACATCTTCTTAAAATTTACCCCTTAAAATTTATCAAAACCTAAAATTGATGAATCCTATACACAGAGGGCGTCGAGAGATTTCTAGAAAGTCCTCATTTTCCCAAAACTGAGATTTCTATCAAAAGTTATGGCCTTCTGAAGTTTTCTTCACTTGGCATTAAATTTTGAGAAAATTTTCCTTGGTGGGCCCATGGACCCGAAAATTTCCCTTGGGGCTTAGAAAAAATTTTGGGAAAATTTTAAAAAATTTCTCCACCGACCCATAGCCAATTAGAAGCTACCATGTGGCCTAATGAGGCAACGGCGGAGGTGTGGCACCATTTTCTTCCTTAGCGGTTTTTTAAAATTTTTGAAAAATTTTCTTAATTTCCTTCGCTGGCCCGCAATCCGTCATCCAATCGGATACTGATACGTAGCACGGCAGAGAGGTGGAACTCTTGAAAATTTATCTATCTTAATGTTTCAATGTAGTTGCAAAACTGTTGTTTTGTTTGGAATGTGTTTTTAATTTGAAATGTGCATGTTGAAAGATTGTTTTGTGGTGTGGAATCCTGTTGTTGCCATGAGTTGAAATACATTTCTTATTACATTGTGGTTGGGGCTCAGGGCCAATGAAGAAGAATGGATTCTCCTCTTCATTATATGTCTTGGTTGGGTGGAGAGTGTTGCCTTTCCCCCACTTTTGTTGTGATCAAATTGGAAGAAAAGGGAACTTTGCATGTTGTTGTTCTAGAGTAGAAGAGAAAGACAGTTTGACAGTCCATTGTGAAATAAATTCTTTTGTAACCTTTCCCACTTTAAAGTGGATGAATTTTGAAATGTTTTGGAAATGGTAAGATGTTGTATGGATTATGAAATTTGTAAAGTGAAATAAAAAGAGACAGACTCTATTTTTGCCTTGAAAGAATGTGAAAGAAAATGTAATATTCTACTATGTAATTAATAAATGATTTTGGAAGGACAAAAAGAAAGAAGTTGTAAAATTACCTTTGGAAATTAATGAATGAATGAAATGTTTTTCCCAAATTTCATTGTTAAATTGAAACTTATAATATCAATGTTTTGGAATCTCTGTTTGAAAGGAAGAAATGCGTGTGAGAAATATAGAGCATTTTGCCTCTTTTGGAAATGTGTGAAATTGGAAATCAAAATTACATTTTGGGTCTAGAATAGTTTTATTTGAATCCACTAAATCTATTAGAATAGAAGAGAAATTAATTTTCATACTTGGAAGATGAAAAAAAAGATATCCAGATCCTTTAGAAAATTGATCTTTGTTTTAAATTTTAAAACTAGCAAATACTTCTCTAAAATGCACAGTTCAAACCTGAAAACAATAATCAACATTGAAACATTAAAATTTAGCATGTTATGATATCAATGAATTCAATTTGACAAAAAAAGACTTAATTAAATAATTTAAAACATTGCAAAATTGGGTCCAAACCTTTCACAGTCTCATTGCTGTCAGAAGTTGTAATAATTCAAATTGGAAATCAATCAAGTAAAATAACCCTCCAAATGCATCATAAATCCTTCTTAGAATAATTTTCCATGCCTATTTTGCATGTTGATTGAAGGAGAAGATCAAATTTAAGAAAACTTATAAGTTAAACTTTACTAGCTTTCCTTTAAAAAAGCCTATAGAATGTCTTCTTAAAATTTACCCTTCAAAATTTATCAAAACCTAAAATTGATAATCTTATAAAAAGAGGGCGTTGAGAGCTTTCCAGAAAGTCCTCGTTTTTCCCAAAACTGAAATTTCTATCAAAAGTTATGGCCTTATGAATTTTTATTCATTTTGCATTAAATTTTGGGAAAATTTTCCTTAGCGGGCCCGCGGCCCGAAATTTTCCCTCAAGACTTAGAAAATTTTGGGAAAATTTTTAAAATTTTCTTCGCCGATCCGCAACCAATCAGAAGCCACCACATGGCCTCACGAGGAAACAGCGGAGGGGCAGCACCATTTTCTTCCTTGGTATTTTTTTAAAAAAATTGGAAAATTTTCTTAATTTCCTCCACCATCCCACATCCAATCGGGTACTGCTACGTGGCACGGCAGAGGGGCAAAACTCTTGAAACTTTATCCTTTTTGAAAATTTGTTTTTTTTGGAAAATATTTGTAACTACCTCCATGGCTCCACACTCCCACCATTACCTTAGAAAAATTATTTTTTCAGATGCATGGGGCCACGTGTGCGACTTATCCCTTTCACCCACCTTTGGTGAATTTTCTCAAACTTTTCTGCCACCCCACCCTTCCCTCGTTTTTCTCCGCTTTGGCTTAGAGGGCACCATGTGTCCCTAACGGACCCATGGAAGCATGTGAAAAAAATTAGATTTTACCTTCACGTGGGAAAATTTCAAAATATCTCCCCGCGGCCTGCCAACCCACCTTTTTGGAAAAAAATTCATCCCTAGGCCCGTAGGCCCACTCTTGGGGGAAATTTTTCATCCCAAGGTCCGTCGGCCCATAACTTGAGTTTTATAAGGAGTTAGGAGGACTTCTTTATATCATTGGAAAGGTGAGGAAATTTCCCATCCAATGGAAATTATTTAGGGAAATTTTGAATGTGTTAAGTGTGAAAAAAATAAAGTTGAAACTGTAAGCATGTTAGAGAGTGGGTATGGTGATAATTTACCCTGTAAACCTAATTGAAACTTCTAACCCTAAATTTTAGACCTTGTGACCTCTAATAATTGTTAATAAAGGAAAATTATGTTCTAGTGAATTTTAATTGTTCTGGAATCTATTAGTGGTAGTTGTTGCCTTGTAACCTGGTAGTAGACTCCTTTAAACAAAAAAATATATTCCATAATTTTCCTAACTAATCCTAGGTTTTTTCTTGGGTCTCAAGTGGGTTGTTTTAGCAGGAATCACAGCAAGGAAGAAAATGTGAAGGTGCAAGTGGAAGAATATTACCTTCAAAACATCATCTCATTGAAGCCATCTAAACCACTAAAGAAAAAAAATTGCCAAGGACAATGGTGACAACTCAAGGAGAAAGGTTTATAGAGGTGGATAACCCAAATACTGATTTTTTAAGGGATGAAGTTTCTCCATTTTATTATAAGATCACCAAGGTCCCACTTGGAAAGCTAACCACAAAAGGTAGAAATAATGATGTCACCTTAGAATTGGGTTGACTATTTCATAAAATGGACAAGAATAAGGGAGCCAAGAAACAACTGAAAGATAAAGTTGATATCTTATCAAACCATGTGAAAAATTGGGTACAATATCCCTAACGCGATCAATAAATGACTACATCTGTCACTCTTGAAATAATTAAAAAAATTGATGACATAAGGTATAGGGGAGAAACAACTAATGAGTGGGAGGAACAACTTTTGAGCAAGGAAAAGAAGGTCATCGATAATATTATAGACTATTATAATAAATTGTTTGAGAAAATATAGGAAATTAATACATTAATTGATAAATATAAGATAAAGGTTGAGTATTGGGATGGAATATTACCCAAGATTTAAGCCATCACAGTTTTGTATTATGAAGTGGTAGAGAATGAAGGGATATACCTCAGATTTCAAAGGAAGATAACATGAATATATGATACCCAAGTCAATTTACAAATAGAAACCTTAGGGAATTGCATAAGAAAACTCCAAGACATGAGGGATAAATTATGGAAGTATGTATATGATATTGATTCAAAACATGAAAGGATGCTTCCCCTCAAGGACACATACACCCTAGGATCTACAAATGAAAACAAGCTGATAAAAATTCTTTGACAACATATTGTAGCAGTTTTGGAGCTTTCAAAAGAGGTTTATTATCCTTATAATTATAAATTCATTCATTTAGAAAATATATTAATAAATTGACTAAGAGGATAAAAAATAAAATAATTATTTCTATTGAATTTGAAAATTTTCTATCTAAAATGGAAATAATATTCCTCTACCATGAATTTCTAATGAAGGCCCCATTTTGGGGATATTTAAATGTCAGAGTTCATTTTAAGCCTCCCCCCCTCTAAAAATTTAATTTAGAATGGGTGGTGAATCTCCAAAATTTAATTTCATATCGATGCAATATTTTTAACAAATTGCTTCATGGCAAATCCAACTTGGTTGTACCACCTTCCATTATCCCTCGTACAACCTTGGTTGGACAACATCCAACCTAGCTTGTATGAAAGATGATTGATGGTCATCCAACCTAGGTTGGATGTCTATCCATTATTTGTCATTTAACCCAACTATTCAACCTGGGTTAGATGGTCGTCCATTGTCTGTCATGCAACCCAGCCTTCCAACCTGGGTTAGATGAGTGTGTAGTGTCTGTCGTCCAACCAAGGTTGGATGGATGGCTTGGATGATAGACAATGGATGATCGTCTAACCCAGGCTGGATAACAAACAATGGACAACCATCCAACCCAAGTTGGATGGCCATCCATCGTATGCCATCTGACCTAGGTATGATGGAAGACAATGGATGTTTGTCCAACCTAAATTAGATGGACATATTCTCTTTGTTGGATGTATGTATTAAACAGGTACCCCCCTACAACCCCTAAGATATGCATTATACCTCGGCAAATATATGTATAAGTTAATTTTTTTACATATAAATAGTAGGTGAAATGACCCATAAAAATGATTTGTTAGCCAAAAATTTTGGCGAACTAGGCAATAGCCGACTGCTGAAAATTCTCCATTTCCAATTTCCAAAATCCCTAATATTTGCGAGTTTGCAAAAAAATCACCACTAAAATTTTCCTTGTTGATTGTTTTGTTGTGTAAATGAATAATTTTAGAGAGGAAATAAAGAATAAGAAAATAGATAGCAACCCCTCTTAGTAACTTATTTATTATTTGTCCTCTTCCCCATTTTGTATTCCTTTCTATTCATTATGCTTGCAAAAAGGGAATAAAATGATTTGATTGCAATGAGTAATAAAATATTCCTAGGAGCATACGTATGATATTGACAGTGTAGAAGAAGGAAAAAGAGTTTATTTGAAAAATAATGAATATTCTTCACTCTTCCAAGGGTTTTTCATGGCCCAAAACCGTTCTAGCCTACCATATAAAAATGGGATATTTTTTCAGTTGGAAAATATTTTCCATCCATTATGTATACAAAGGATGATTTCCATGTGTATTCATTGCTTTCATTGCTTCATTAGGTATTTAGGTATATTACCTTTTGATAAATTTTCATATAAACGTGAAGGCTTGTCTTCACTTTAAGTTCAGGTTCTAATTTTTTAGTTCTAGCTAGGGTGACTATGAATTGTAATGTCACTAGTAGGAATTGAGAGAATTTACAGATGTCTCCCTTGTAAAATTTATGTATACATATCCATTTGCCATGCTTCAATCAGTTATTCTAGATTGTAAATGGGAACATAGTTAATGAATATAGATTTTAATGTAATATTTTATTTGTCAAATCAATAACATAGGGTGAATTTATCTATGGTTATTGTATAAGATTGGTTATTGAATGAATATTGTGTTGTAGTGTTACTTTGTAGTGATAGTTTAATTATAAAGGTCCTTTATGCAATATTACTTTTGAGGTGACTTATTATAACCCTTGAGTGTAATTTGGGTGCTATAGATTTGATGAAAAAAATATGTTATTGAATCTTTATGCACAATTTTTTCTGTTAAGGATTCAGAGATTATGTGGTAGTGTTTGTATGAATTTAGTATCAATGAATGAAAATAACCCTTTAGAGTTTATGTTGTCTTGATTTTTGTTCTTTTGCATTTTATAAGAAAAAAATGAAATGTTGAGCATTGGTACTTCTACATTAGATTCACCTTCCCTCTCCATTTAAATAAGTACAATATTATCCTACCCATACAAATCACATCATCCTTGCTTATTTTACATGTGTTATCATCCAAATCACACATATCTCACATAATTAAAGTGTATTTACCATGATCTATAATGTTAAGCATCTCAACATCATCATACCTCAAGTTATTAACAGTTTCTGTAGAGATGATGGTTGTGATGATATTTCATGTCTTTAGTGGCTTGTATCTAATGTATCAAATGTTTTCAATGCTTGTGTGACCATTCTTATGAATGGTAATTTCATTTTATGGTTGTATATGATCTTATATTGAGGTTTCAACAAGTTTCAAGGTTTGAAATATAATATCTCCCTCTCTCTTTCAAGCCTTTTCTTAGGTCCTCTCACCTTAGTTCAAGTAAAGCCATAAAGTACCAGGATAACAACCAAATTCTTAGTAGGGAACCTCCCTATCATTCCCAAATTATTGGTCAAGTGAGAAATATTGATCTATCCCTTGATATAAACAAAAAAAAAGTGGATCCATCCCTTCTCCTTTCCCTCAAGTTCATACCATCTACATTCAATCATTTTTCGGGTGTTATACTGGGAACCAACACTATTAATTATTAAAATATAAAAATAAATCAAAATTTTTATATGAACTCATAAGAGACATTGCAGTCAAACCACAACCAATCAAATCACCTCCATCTTCACTAACACCACTTAACATAAAACCACCTTCCATAAAATATCCTCCACGCATCCCAACCCTTACCAAATCACCTTGAATCAAACTCATGTACTGAACAACACCATGAATGGTAAAAGTAAATTATGTCTACTCAAGTGACACATAAATGATAGAAAAAAAATTGTAATATTATATTTTTAACAATTAATATAGGTTTTTTACATTTATAATTAATTTAAAACATACATCAATTCTTAAATATCAAAAAATAGGACGAATTGCAACACATCATTGAAAAACATATACTAGTGAGCCATGCACAAAATGTGTATCAATGTCAATCCTCCCCCAGACCCATGAATCCATACAATCCTTTAATCTACAAATTGTGGTACATTAGGGATAGGGAATCTAAAATCACTATTAAAAAAAAGTGTGTCTTAAATGGGGTCTAACGTAATTGTTGGGAAACACCTTGAAGAACTAACAAATCTAAAATACAATCTAAATCAGTTGGAAGTAAAGAGCCACAATTTGTAAATTGTTGCATCAAAATACCATTGAATGTTGATAATCCTAGTGAAGTGGACTACGAACTACTATGATGGAGATCTGTAGACACAAAATTATGCACATTCGACATTATTTATCATGGTCTTATACTATTATTTAGAAGTTTCTCAAGTGGATAAAGTATTAATTAATCCCACCTTTTGGCCATCTTTATTTTATATTTTATTTCATCATTCCCACATATTTTATTTCACTTATCCACCCATTTCGTAATTTCCCCATCATTATAGCCCAAAATCAGGGTGCCCATCATGTACTGGGGTGCCACGTAGTGCCTTGGTCACATCTTTCATGCCTCGGTCTATGCACATCATCTCTCGCTTCTTTTGGGGGCCTTTCTATCCGTTTGTTGTCTTTATATTTTTCCCATTCGGCCTTGTTGGGATTAATTATGAAATTAAGCTTGAGAGCCCTATAAATATAAAGTTATAAGACTATAATAAGGGTTTTAGGTCATAGCATCACATACTACTATGACTCTATCTAGGGTTGCATCCATTGCATCACTTGCATCCATATAGTGCCATGCATCAAGGCTAGAAGTTCTACATCACACATAATGCATGGGGGGGGGGGGGGGGGGGATTTTATTCTATTCCATGCACACATGATATTTACATTTTCTATAGTTACTATTTCTCATTACTTCAAAAAGTGTGATTGACATGAGAGCACCTAGGGCATGACATACACACACACACAAAAACTACATCTAGGTCTGAAATGTAGTGCAGCTCTTAGCAATAAGTCCACTAGATTGGCGGTTGAGGTCAGTCTGACCCATTCATTTGAATCTTTTATTTTCTAGGGTTTGATGCTTCCTTTTTCATTACGGGTCATTTTCCATCTCATCTAGCAGATCCAGCACAACAAATAGAAATCACTCAAAGACACCTTACATCCATACTAGATTCAAGTTTTGAGCATTTACAAATATTAGAGCACCCAGATTGTAGACCAGAGCACCCTAGAGCACCCCAATACACTCCCAGGAACCCCAGCCATTTTAAATCTTCCAGATCTGCCATTTGCAGGGTCTTTGAGTGTTTGTCTGCAATTCCTAATTTCATTTCCAAATATTTGACAACTTGTGATAATCACTTCCAATCATCTAAGCCATTTCTTTCCTTTCTATTGCATATTAAGGTTTCATTTCACTTAGAATAATTTCCTTGCATTTATTCCATAATTTTTTTAGTCTATTTACTATAGCATTTTAGTCCTCCTAATTAGATTAACTTTAATACCTTAGTGTCCCCTTTTAGGCCACTAGATCATCATTTTTGTTAATCATTTTGGTGAACCCACCTTCCATTTTTCCTTTGTACCCATTACTCGTAGTATTCACTTTAGAACTCTATATTCCTGCGAGCTTCATTCTCCTCTTTGCCATACCTCTAGATCCATGGTTGACATACCTACCTCTATAGATGAAAACCCCTTAGACACATCTACCTAGGTTCCCCTTCATGAAATCAAAACCACAGTTAGTGAAAAATCCTATGATGAGTATACTAATGTTGACTAGGAATAACTTGATGTTATCACAGATTTTCTCCAAGCTTTACATGAGAATCCCACTCATCTCCTTCATGTTTTGCATGCCCTACTCACTGCTAAGCGATCTTGGGAAGTAACGCTACCCATTCCCTCCATCCCTATGGTATCTACACCACCCATTTATGTTTCTAATTATCCTATAACAACTACCATCCCTCCAACCCACCAAGGTTCCTTTAATGGTGCACTTGTTTCCTCCTCTAATACTTCATATTTTGCATCATTATCCCAAGATCTCCAAAACCAAATCCACCAGTTACATGTCACTAATTCTAAAGGATATTTATCACTTGACTCTTCCTACTTGTTGTATTCTCCCTTCACACCATCCATCTCTACTCACCCGTTCCCTCCTAACTTCATTTCTCCCAAACTACCCATTTTTTAAGGCCACAGTGATCCACGAGAACATCTCCATGCTCTCCATGTCTCCTGTCTTGACTATGTTGATGATCATATTATCCTTGCCAAAAAAAATTTTACGTAGTCTATAGAACTATGTGATGTTTTAGTTCTATGACTTATGACTACATTCGGTGGTGTCATTTATGTATCTGGCCTACACTTTTCTCACCAACTTTTCTATCGATATCAGTTCCACACTCTCTTATACCCAACTTGCTCAACTTAAACAAAGCTCCACTAAATTATTCTTTGAATATGTCTTACAATATAAGAATAGTGTAGCCAAGATGACCAATGTCCTCATAGACTTATAACTGCAAGATTTATTTTTCCATAGTATCTTGCCACCTCTCCAAGATAGTGTGTTCTTTGAAAATTTTACATCGTTCGACTAACTTTTTCACTCTCCTAAACTACGCAAGACTAAACTAATCTCTTTAGGAAAGCTCAAGTATCAGGACACACCTTCATCCTCCACCCACATGCCTAGTAAGACACTATTCAAGATGCCTGCACATAAATCTAGTGATTCACAAATTTTTGTTAATGCGGTCTCCACTCCTCTGGAATTACACTCTCAACCATACCAACATCTTTTTACTAAACTTATTATCCCGCTAAACATCTTATTACCTCAACTCATTGATAGTAATCTCATTACTCTTCCACCACCTTTACAACTTGACCCATACCAACCCAAATGGCATAACTTTGATGACCGCTCTTATTGTGATTATCATCAATGCGTTGATCATTCCACTAATCATTTTTTTAAGCTCTAACATCTCATCCAAGACATGTTCGATAGTCACCATCTTGAGCTCCTAGAATCCCCAACATCCATCTCTACCAATGATAACAACAAACTCCAAATCTTTAACAACCTGCTACCCAAACATGATACTAAGCAAAGCGATTCATCTTCTAACTATGTTTGTCATACATTTCCTTCTCCCCTTGAATCTCTCAACTTTCTTATTTCTCACACTTCTGCTTCAGAACCAATTATCTCCTTCTCCAATGCATACTACCATGCTACATTTTTATCTAACCATTTACATAAACATGCCTCTATCATCTCAACCTTTATTAACAACACTAAGGTTGATCCCTCTTCCCCCATAAGCACATGTCCCATGTCCTTCTTATGATCTATCGATTACCCTCCATCACAAATCCACTACCTGTTCAAAAAACCCTATGATGCTGTTAAGTTACATATTTTTGTTGGTCCCCTCACTCTTCTCATCCCTTGCCTTGTAAATCAAACATGCAAGGGATGTGACTTACTTACTTCACCTTCAATTGGATTCGTCAATCCCAAGCTCTTATTTCTATGAACCATTTATGCCTCAAATTTATTTATGGTAACCAAGTTATTTCTATTAACGGCTTTCCTCCTTCACCTCCATTATCAGCACCTTCTCGTTCTGATATTCATGTGTATTCCACTCTTACTCATACAGCTCCTCTAACATTTCCCGGAACACATCTCATTCCCAATTCACCTCCTTGATTGGCCTCTATGCAACCATGCCACTCCATTAGTCCCACATACCAACATAGGCCTATTCTTAAGACCATTACCGCATCTAATTTTTGATCACTTCCTTGCTTTATCCCACATGGATCATCCTCTCCTCTGCACAAGTTGGTTCCTTAATCTCCATTACCTACACATTTTACTATGCTGCAACATTCACCTTATGTGCACCCATCACATGCATATTGGCTTCATTCTCCTATGCAAATTTTTTCTACCATACCACCATTGCTCGAGCATCACCCTCCTCTTTCATCATCTCAAGCACCATTCGATCAAGAACTTTTGTCCTTTGACCTTATCGGCTGATTTTTTCTACATGACCTCTTAGGAGGGATACCCATTACACACTCCCCCTTTCCCCATATTAACATAGCTAGATCTCCACTCTTTGCCTTTTCTTCACTCCTTTCCCTCCATATATAGGTATGTTTCTTACATGTCATAGCACACCCTCGTTACCCGATGACACACTCTTGTGCTTTGGTTCATACTAGACTATTGAGGGATTACCTTTACACTGAACCCCACACACTGCACTCTAGGTTCTACACATTTATATTCTATCATCATTTCTATACATAGCCCACATATTACATTATCCTATACATTCTTACATTCTATATTTATGTCACGTCACATTACACATGGGTCTAGCTTTATAGGTCATCACTATATATCCTATCTATACCTATCACCCCATCTTACATAGCCTACACATCATACATCTCCTACATTGCATAGTTCTCATCATGTTGTTGTCACCAAATCACTGCACCCCCCAAATGGTCTTGAAATGAATCACGAAATTCGGTGTGATTGGGACACATGGGATCACCTCTCAAGTTTTGGGACTTGGGCTCAAGGTGAGCCTCCGGAGAAGGTCGGTTTCCTATTCCTAGACTAAACACAACACTACTTTTGATGTAAGAAAGATGGCTAACTAGTTCTATACTAACATTTCATGGGATTTAGGGAAGAAGAATACAAGGAAATAAACATCTATTCTAGAAGTGGTGATGCACGAAGAAAAGGGAGATTTAACTTCTGAAAGGATTAATGTGGGTATGATGATTTCACTGTTAACCACCCTCACCTATTGCAACTTAGAAAGGATATAAAATACCACAGACTAGAAGCACACATTCCTCTGTTAAACCTTAAACATACACAATAGAGGGATCGGATTTGATTTGATACACATGTAATTTATCAAAGGGATAATCACAAGCACATGTCCATTATTCCTTTAAATGATAATAATAATATAACTCTTGATCAGCAGAAGGAAAATATTACAATTGATGGGAAGAAATCACACTATTCTTTTCTCAATATGAAACAGATAACTTGAACTAAAGGTAAATTAATTAGATAATGCTAAGGAATCTCATTCTCAAGGCATGTAATGATTAATCATTCAACACAATAAGACAGATTTTCAAGTGCAAGGAACAAATTTGAATATAATTAAAAGGTTTCAACAAAATTTTGAAAGCACTCTTCTAAGCTTGAAGAGAAACTTTCCTCCAAATCTCTCAAAACAAATGTCACTCTAAATAATGGAAGCATTCCACTATTTATAACTTTCTAGGTGGAGCCATTACAGCTGGGCCTTCAACTAACACTAACTAAAAATAGAAATGTCATTACTATTAAGGGAACAGGCTCCCTTAAAAATAGAAAAATTTGTTGAAATGGTATAACTCAGTCAACCCTATAACTTTGACCAATCCTAGAGTTTGAACCCATCCTTTCATGGCTGCTCAACTCTATCTGGGTTCAAATCCAGGTTGTTACTATCTTCAGAAAATGACTCATCTAGTTTAGAAATGGTGTTTCTTGTAACCTGTAACTCACTGTATATCTCAAAAACCTACTTCATTTTCTCTTTTCCCCTTGATGTGGAAGTAGCCATTAAGCTCTATAGAGAAAATTTCTGAAAGAAATATCAGAAGTCAAAAGTTCCAAGATTGCAAACTAGAAAGTTCCAAAAAAATTCTCCAAAAATTTTTCCCGAAAATTTCTCCAAATTTTTTTTCCTGAAAATTTCTCTGAAATAGTTTTCCGAAAATTTCTCCAAAATTTTTTCCCAAAAAAATTTTCAAAATTTTTTCCGTTATCCAAAATTCACCCCCCCAGGGTTAATTTGATAACATGCATCAGAATTCTCAAGTCCCAGGCAGATAAATTGATTCAGGGTAAAAATTCATGTTTCTAGGGTCCCTTCAGAAATTTTTCTAACTCTCCCGTCCAGGTTGAAAAAAGCAAGCTCTGAGAAGATGCGAAGAAGTTGCAGAAGATAAGCTTGGGCCAGAAAAAAATGTGAAAATCGGCTAAGTCCTAGTCCCCGGGACAGTCGGGACATTTGGGACATCAAGGCGCGGATCGGCTGAAAAGCCTACAGGCGGAAAAGCCTACCAGGTCGGCCCAAACAGCACAAGGAAAGGGACAAGTGGGACAAATGGACGCGGCGGACGCGGAAAGCCCGGATCGGCCGAAAAGGAAAACTTTTGCACTAACTGCTTTGGGACATCTGGGACAAAGATACGCGAACCGGCCGGTTCAGCCGAAATGAGAACAAACAGTCTGGAGGCAAATGGGACATCTGGGCCGTGAGGACGCGAATCGGCCGGATCGGGCGAACCGGAAGAATTTGTCCCGCGAAGCACAGGGACAAGTGGGACAAATGGACGCGAACCGGCCGAATCGGGCGAACCGGAGGATTTTGTCCCAAGCAGCACTGGGACATCTGGGACAAATGGACGCGGTGGACGCGAAGGAGCCGAAAGGGCCGAGAACCAACCAAATCATGACACGTGTCACAAGGGTCAAAAGGTCAAAGGGCGAGATTTGAAGGGTCAGCCCGAACCAATGGGATAGTGCCACGTGTCCCAGCTAGGGCCCACAAGGAAATTTCAAAAGAGAGCCCACCGAGAGGTGGAGGAGAGAGAGTTGCTCAGCGAATCAGAACCTGCCACGTGTCATCCAGGTGGCAGAGCGCGGGAAGAAATTTAAAAATCTGTTTTCGCCTGTTTTGTGCCCTAAATCTTCAGATCGACATATCTTTCGATCCAGAGCTCGGATTTGCACGTTCTTTATATCAACGGAAAGCTTGTGAGATTCTCTACATGATTCCAGGGTCAATCTTGCATTTTGGTTCAGTTTGGAGAGAGAAAATCAAGAAACGCCTCTGGCACGAAATAACAAGCAGAAGTAATGCTTCAACAAACAACTTTAATGCAGCAGACAGTTTGCCGCTTCTGTTAGACAGCCCGCCGTTTTGCCAGGATCCGCCGCTTCTGTCATAATGAGATGAACTGAATGCAACCTGGAGGTGGTTGGAGTAGATTTGGCTTCCCCCTCTCTCTTTCCTCTCTCATTCTTTCTATATATTGTAAAGAGGAGCTTCTTTTCAAGGGTCGAACATTTTTCTGTTTTGCCTCTCCCTTCTTCTCCTCAGGTGAATTTGTGGAGTTCGAACCTCTCATTTGAACTGTAATACTATTCTGCCTCATGGCATTCTGTAGTGTATTGTATCAATCTTTGGAGCAAGTAATGCATGTCTGTGGATGATTCTCAGCCCTCTCTGTGTTCATTTTTGCATCCTCCTGGTCTTTCACTGCAGTTTTGTCATCTGTGCATGATCTTATATCACATTCAAATGGTCTGTGTTCACTGGAAAAATAGGTGTTCTTCATTCCTCGGTGCATCACCTCTATTAGCTTAGATTTATTTTATGCATCTTCTTACCTTGTCTCCTTGGCAGATTAGATTAGGTTTTGAGAAAACCCTCTGCATATTTCGTGTGCATCTGAACAGAGGAATAGGAACCAGCCTTCTCTGGAGAATCCTTTCTCATTTTTTCAAGTCCCACACTTGGAGAAAGGATTCAATGTTATGCAATCACACTGGATGCCAAAGTGATCAACCTAGAAACCTGATCTGCATCCAGGGGTGCTGTGATTTTGCACTAACAGTTTTGGCACGCCCGGTGGGACCTAGAGGTCTCATTTTTATTGCAGCAAAGTTGATATGCATCTGCTGCAATTTTCTTGCTTGAAAAGAGCTATTATTCGCATATCTGGCGACTCCAAGAGGAAGATCAACTGGTTTCAGCAGTACAGGCCTGAAAGCTTATGAGAAGAATCACAAGGTCAAGAGTTGGAGAAGAAGAAGTGTTGTTTGAATACCTGCAATTATCTCCAAGAAGAAGGCAAAGAGGAAGAAGGATTCAAAGGTCTCCATCTCCACCAAACAGAACTCTCTCAACTCCTCCACCTGCTCGGCCTTTCATTCAGTATTCAAGAGTCCTTCGACCAATCAGAATGGCGCAACCAGCAAATCCCTATGTCAACTTCACAGGCAGCAGCCCACTTGCTCTCAATGCACAAAATCCAGTTCCAATTGCAGCATTGAAGAACATTCCATACTTCACTGGAGAAAATCATACCACTCCTGGTGATCATGTCAAAGACATTGCTAACATTTGTGCAATCCATGAGATAAATGAAATGCAAGTGGCTGTCAAATTACTGGCATCTTCATTCAAGGGTAAAGCATTGCAATGGTTTAGGAGCCTTGGAGCTAGTTCTATCACAAACTGGAATCAGCTGTGTATTGTACTTCATGATCAATTTGGAGAGAAGGGAGACAACTTGTCTCTTTTGGAGCAGCTGACAACTATCAAGAGAGCTCCCAATGAGCAGCTGATTGACTTCAAATTCAGATTTCAAAGGTCTTGGGATAGGATTCCAGTAGCAGTCAGGCCAACAGCAGAAGGTGCTTTTCTATACTATCTTAAAGCTTTAAATTCTGATATTTCTATGTTAATTCAATCTATGGGAGGCACAACTATCCCTGCTGCTTATAGCATTGCCATTAGAGCTGAAAATTGTCTGATTCAAGCTGGCAAGCTAGCTCCTAGGCCTCCAATGCCATTATATCCAAGTTTAGAGAGCCCAGGTGCTAGTCAAGCACCTGTCTTAGCTCCTTCTCCCACTCCTAGAAATCAGAGTTCAAATGAAGCTTCCACTTCATCTCCAAGTGCCCCAAATGAGCTTCAAGAGGTCATGAAGCAACTGCAAAATTTAGGTAATGAGCTGGTCACACTCAAGAGACAGCAAGCTCAAGGTTTTAGACCTTCGTATCAGCCTCAAGCTCAACCTAATAGGCAGCCATATCAGCCTCAAAGGCCACCCAATCCAGCTGCAAATCAGAATCAAGCAAGGCCTCCTGCCAATAGACCATTCCAGCCCTATAATCCAAATGCCATATCTGCCTCTAAGGCATTAGTACCAGCACAAAACAACATTGCCCAGGAGTATGATTGGTGTTTTCCATGTAATGAGCCTCATAATCAATCCATGTGCTTCAATGGTGCTTTGACTCAAGCTTTAATGGTAACAACTACTGGTGTGGAGGGTGAGAACAGTCAAGAAAACAGCCAACAACAAGAAACATTCCAACAGCAATCAGCCCCAAATGACACCACATTGGTAAATTGGCAAGCAGAGGATTTTTGTGGCATGAACCAGGCAGTTTCTCAAGGTGTTGCAGCAAACACAAGGTCAAAAAGGAGAAATTTGGGTGAAGAACAGCCATTAGCCCCAGCCAATCCACAACCTTCCACGGCTCCACAAATGATTGGCAAGCAAAGTCCCGTTTCAAATGCACAAGGGCAGCCAAGAACAGCCCCTAGGCCAACTCAAATGCCAGCTGTTGCTGCCCACATACAAGGAGTAAATGTGCAAACCAAGGGACAGCAGAGAGATCCTTCATCACCATTCAGTATCATTGATCAGATGAAGAAGACAAACGTCAATATATCTATGTGGGAATCCCTATCCATCCCAGGCCAAAGAGATCTGCTGCAAGCTGCCATGAAGGACTGGCCAGCTTCGAATCAGCAGATGCAAGACAAAGTGCTTACAAATGCTGCCCAATCTGAAGGAAATCATGGAGGACAACAAGGTAAGATGTTGAAACCCCCTCCTTTCTATGTTTCATTAATCATTGGAAATCAGCTAGTGCATAATTGCATGATTGATTCTGGAGCAAGTAGCTCTGTCATGCCCAAACAAATAGCTGATCAGCTAGGGCTTCAGTATGAAACAACATCCAAAGGGGTAGTGCAGTTGGATGGGACAGCAATAGCAACAGTTGGAGTGATTAGAAATTTGAGTCTTACCTTGCACGCATGTCCAAATGTTGTTGTTTTACAAGATGTGTCAGTCATAGACCTTCCACCACTCTTTGCCCTATGTTTGTCAAGGGACTTCACTGCCAAGATTGGGGGATATTTGTCCGCTGATTGGTCTCACATGCTATTCAGGACAAGATATGGAACTAAGACCACAATCAGATCTGAACCTATTGCAAACTTCCATATTGAGCCCTACACTCCAAGTCAGATTAATGCCAATTGCTCGGCATTTGATCAAGAAGATCACCCAAGCACTGATGAAACTGACACTAAAGTTGGAAACATCCGGATCTAACTCTTGATGAATGGGCAAGCAAGGTACATGCTTTTGATCCTTATCAAGGAATAGAAGAATCTGAGCTAGGAGTCTATTGTATACACGAAGAAAGTCAACCTATTCCTAGCATCACCAAGCCAAACCACAAGGATGACAATGAGGTATGGCAGCTGTTTTTTGATGGATCAAGGAGTAGACAAGGTGCAGGAGGTGGAGCCGTGCTTGTTTCACCTCAAGGAGTAAAGTACTATTCAGCTTTTAGATTTCAATTTGCATGCTCCAATAACACTGCTGAATATGAAGCCTTGGTGCAAGGGATGCATTGGGCAATCAAGAAAAAAATAAAGAACTTGCAAGTTTTTGGGGACAGTGAATTGATTGTAAATCAGGTCAAGGGACAGCATGCTGCCAAAAATGATCTACTCAGGTGCTACAAGAACAGGGTGTGGGACCTCATGGAAGATTTTGAGGGTTTCGGCATCAAAGCCATTCCTAGGAAAGAGAATCAAGCTGCTGACAGGCTTGCAGCAGTAGGGGCAGCCTTTGACATTGTAGAAAACATTCAACAAGACAAGGTACAGCCAAACATCCACGTGATTGTGAGGCCTTCAGTGCCGGATAACGATGTCAGTTGGCAAGTATTTGAGAATGACCAGCAAATCATCCATTTCTTGCAAGAAGAAGCTGAGTTCTCAGCTAAGAATCAAGAAAAGTTGGAACAGCAATATGGTGACCAAGTGATACAGCTGAGAACTGACAAGCTGCCCAAGGGACTTATCACTTTGGAGTCCATTTTTAACCCCAATGATCAGTTTAGAAAGGAGAAAGCAAACATTCAGGTCAAGAGAGAAGATTCGGTATCCATCTTGGTAGAAGAGAACAAGCCATTGCAAATTGGAAAGATGACAACTGAGCAAGAAAGGTGTGAGTTCATACAGCTATGTCAAGAATTCCCTGACGTGTTTGCTTGGAGCTATGAAGACTTGAAAGGTTTCAATCCCAACTTAGCTCAGCATACCATCGAATTGGATCCAAATACTAAGCCTGTCAGGCAGAAACAGAGACCAGTCAATCCACACATGGAGCCTCTCATGAGGAAAGAATTGGACAAGCTGATTGAGTCAAGAATCATATTCCCAATCAAGCATTCTAGTTGGGTTGCCAACTTAGTTCCAGTCAGAAAGAAGAGTGGAGAGATCAGGCTGTGTGTTGACTTCAGAGATTTGAATAGAGCCTCTCTCAAGGACCATTATCCACTCCCTTCCATGGAGCAAATATTGCAGGTCGTAGCTGGTTCAGAAAGGTTTTCACTACTTGATGGTTACTCAGGCTTCAATCAGATTATGGTAAAGGAGGAAGACCAGTTCAAGACAGCCTTCACAACCAAATGGGGCACATATGCTTACAAGAAGATGCCATTTGGACTGTCGAACGCCGGAGCAACATTCCAGCGAGCTATGGATATGGCATTCAAAGGCTTGATCAACAAGATAGTGCTGGTATACCTAGATGATATTACTGTCTTCTCAAAGAATGCAGCAGACCATTTCTTTCACCTCAGGCAAGTGTTTCAGAGGTGTAGAAAGTTCGGAGTGTCCTTAAATCCTAAGAAGTGCATCTTTCTTGCACATGAAGGGAAGCTCCTTGGCCATATTGTCTCCAAGGAAGGATTAGCAATTGATCCAGAGAGGGTTGAAGCCATAAGAGCTCTACCATTGCCAAGCCACAAGAAAGCCCTTCAGAGTTTCCTGGGAAGGATAAACTTTGTTCGGAGGTTTGTCCCAGATTTTGCAGCCCTTGTCAAGCCCATCACCAAAATGTTAAGGAAAAGCATGGCTTTCAAGTGGACGGCAGAAGGCAAGGAGAGTTTTGAAGCAATCAAAGAAGCCATCTCCCAAGCACCCACTCTCATCAACCCAGACTTTTCCAAGGATTTCATCCTCTATGCATTTGGAGGTGATGACACTATTTCTGCCATTCTGGTACAGCAGAACAAAGATAATGATGAACAGCCGATTGCCTTCTTCAGCCAGAGCCTAGATGACTGCGAAGTGAGGTACTCTTTTATTGAAAAGCATGTGCTTGCAGTAATCAGAAGCTTGAAGAAATTCAAGCATTTAGTCTCAAACAACAAGGTCCAGTTGCTGGTCTCACATGCTGGGGTTAAGGACTTCCTCCTCAACAAGGATTTGAATGAGAAAAGGGCAGGTTGGATCACCCATGTGTCATGGAGTATGACATTGAGATCAAGATCACCAAGCTGGTAAGAGGGAAAGGATTGTGTGAGCAGCTGGTTTTGGGGAAGCAAAAAGAAGTATGCAACGAAGAAGAGGCTGTTTTGACAGTTCAAGACAGCCATGAGCCGAGTGGCAGACAAGAAGAAGACAATGCTGCCCCGACTCCTTGCTGGACCCAAGGCATTATGCACTTCCTACAAACAGGCCTATGCCCTCCAGAAATGAGCAAAGCGAAGAGGAGATACTTCAGGTTGCAGGCTGTTCCATATACCATCATTGATGGAGTTTTGTTCAAGAAGGATGTGAATGGAGTGCTGCTGAGATGCATTAACACAGGTCAGATCCAAAGGGTATTAAAAGAGTTTCATGATGGACCAGCTGGTGGCCATTTTGCACCAAGAGTGACAGCTCTAAAAATCATGAAGGCTGGTTATTATTGGCCTAAAATCTTTAGTGATTGCTATGCATGGATCAAGAGATGTAAGAATTGTGCATTCTTCACAGGAAAAGAGAGACTCGCTGCCCTTCCATTACATCCAATCTCAGTTGACCAGCCATTCATGCAATGGGGTTTAGACTTCATTGGAGCCATCAATCCCAATTCAAGCCAAGGGCACAAATGGATTTTGACAGCCACGGACTACTTCACCAGATGGACAGAAGCAGTAGCACTCAAAGAGGCGAATGAGTCTAGCATCTTGGACTTTTACGAGGGGATAACTACCAGATTTGGTGTACCTGCTACAATAATCTCTGATAATGCATTGGCATTCATTGGATCTAAGGTGACTGAGTGGGCTGTCAAGAACGGGATCTACCTAAGCACTTCATCAAACTATTACCCTCAAGGTAATGGCCAGGCCGAGTCTACAAACAAGAACTTGCTGAGGATCATTAGGAGGACTCTTGATGAGAATCAGAGGGCTTGGCATACCAAACTGAAATCAGCCTTATGGGCTGATAGGATCACTCCCAAAAGATCCACAGGTAATTCTCCATTTAAGCTTGTCTATGGAAGAGAGGCAATCTTGCCCATGTCACTTGAGTTGCCAACATTGGAACTCATGAAGCAGCTGGAGTTGCTTGAATTTGAGCCTATGGAGGTGAGATATGCAGAGCTGATGGAGCTGCAAGAGATCAGAAATCAGGCATCCCAAGCAATGGAAAAGGATCAAGCTTTGATCAAGAAGACCTTTGACAGAAAGGCCAAGGATAGATCTTTTCAAGTTGGAGATCTAGTGTTGAAATGGGATGCAGATCGGGCAAAACCAGGAAGGCATTTCAAATTTGATGCCATTTGGAGTGGCCCATACATGGTCACGAAGCGCAAGAGCAGCAATGCTTTCCAATTGGCCTCATTGGATGGTGAAGAACTGCAGATTCCAGTCAATGGAATCTATCTCAAGCGTTGCCTCTAGAGGGAAGTTCACTACCTTGTAAATATTAATTAGATTTTCATTCCTCCAAGTGCTTGTGCACATTGTCCTGTTGTAGTTAGGTTTCAGTTTTCCTAAGTGCTTCGGCACAGGTTTTGCTGCTCTCAGGTTGTTTTCTACAGTTCAGAGTGTTGTTGGAGAAGAAGTTGCAGTATCAGGCTCGGGATTAGATATCAGGCTCGTTTCAGGTTATTGCTTATGACTCCATGCCCAATAGATCGCTAAAGGCCACTGATCTTCTACCTAGCAGGCAGGTGACCCCGCTGAGTCGCCAAATTGTTATCCAAAATTCACCCCCCCAGGGTTAATTTGATAACATGCATCAGAATTCTCAAGTCCCAGGCAGATAAATTGATTCAGGGCAAAAAGTCATGTTTCTAGGGTCCCTTCAGAAATTTTTCTAACTCTCCCGTCCAGGTTGAAAAGAGCAAGCTCTGAGAAGATGCGAAGAAGTTGCAGAAGATAAGCTTGGGCCAGAAAAAAATGTGAAAATCGGCTAAGTCCTAGTCCCCGGGACAGTCGGGACATTTGGGACGTCAAGGCGCGGATCGGCCAAAAAGCCTACAGGCGGCCCAAACAGCAAAGGGACAAGTGGGACAAGAGTGCGCGAAGGACGCGAACCGGCCGGTTCGGCCGAAACAAGAAACTTCAGCACAAGGAAATCTGGGACAAGTGGGACAAATGGATGCGGCGGACGCGGAAAGCCCGGATCGGCCGAAAAGGAGAACTTTCGCACTAACTGCTTTGGGACATCTGGGACAAAGATACGCGAACCGGCCGGTTCGGCCGAAATGAGAACAAACAGTCTGGAGGCAAATGGGACATCTGGGCCGTGAGGACGCGAATCGGCCGGATCGGGCGAACCGGAAGAATTTGTCCCGCGAAGCACAGGGACAAGTGGGACAAATGGACGCGAACCGGCCGAATCGGGCGAACCGGAGGATTTTGTCCCAAGCAGCACTGGGACATCTGGGACAAATGGACGCGGTGGACGTGAAGGAGCCGAAAAGGCCGAGAACCAACCAAATCATGACACGTGTCACAAGGGAAAAGGTCAAAAGGTCAAAGGGCGAGATTTGAAGGGTCAGCCCGAACCAATGGGATAGTGCCACATGTCCCAGCTAGGGCCCACAAGGAAATTTCAAAAGAGAGCCCGCCGAGAGGTGGAGGAGAGAGAGTTGCTCAACGAATCAGAACCTGCCACATGTCATCCAGGTGGCAGAGCGCGGGAAGAAATTTAAAAATCCGTTTTCACCTGTTTTGTGCCCTAAATCTTCAGATCGACATATCTTTCGATCCAGAGCTCGGATTTGCACGTTCTTTATATCAACGGAAAGCTTGTGAGATTCTCTACACGATTCCGGGGTCAATCTTGTATTTTGGTTCAGTTTGGAGAGAGAAAATCAAGAAACGCCTCTGGCACGAAATAACAAGCAGAAGTAATGCTTCAACAAACAACTTTAATGCAGCAGACAGTTCGCCGCTTCTGTTAGACAGCCCGCCGTTTTGCCAGGATCCGCCGCTTCTGTCATAATGAGATGAACTGAATGCAACCTGGAGGTGGTTGGAGTAGATTTGGCTTCCCCCTCTCTCTTTCCTCTCTCATTCTTTCTATATATTGTAAAGAGGAGCTTCTTTTCAAGGGTCGAACATTTTTCTGTTTTGCCTCTCCCTTCTTCTCCTCAGGTGAATTTGTGGAGTTCGAACCTCTCATTTGAACTGTAATACTATTCTGCCTCATGGCATTCTGTAGTGTATTGTATCAATCTTTGGAGCAAGTAATGCATGTCTGTGGATGATTCTCAGCCCTCTCTGTGTTCATTTTTGCATCCTCCTGGTCTTTCACTGCAGGTTTTGTCATCTGTGCATGATCTTATATCACATTCAAATGGTCTGTGTTCACTGGAAAAATAGGTGTTCTTCATTCCTCGGTGCATCACCTCTATTAGCTTAGATTTATTTTATGCATCTTCTTACCTTGTCTCCTTGGCAGATTAGATTAGGTTTTGAGAAAACCCTCTGCATATTTCGTGTGCATCTGAACAGAGGAATAGGAACCAGCCTTCTCTGGAGAATCCTTTCTCATTTTTTCAAGTCCCACACTTGGAGAAAGGATTCAATGTTATGCAATCACACTGGATGCCAAAGTGATCAACCTAGAAACCTGATCTGCATCCAGGGGTGCTGTGATTTTGCATCAACAGTATTATCATTTTGTCCATTTTTGTCTAGGGGAAAGCTTTATAATTTGACAACATTTTCGGTGACCTCTCGGGGATGCTTGCCTGCTAAGCATGATTCAAGTATCCTTAAGTCATCCATTGGGCATGGATTCAATATTTGTCAATCTGAAACCAATTTGATCCTCTTTGATGCATCCCAAAATTCTCTTGAGCGATCCGATCTTGGACCCTTTTTTGGAATGCTAAGCATGAGGTATACCGAATTACTGATGAACACTTGGTATCTGGAACTTTGAATGAAGTAGATCATGAAAATATTATGGAAACCTTGAACATTACCTTTCCTTGACACCCTTGAATGATGCACAGTATGTAGAACAACACAAGAGTGACAATGGAAAACATAACACACTGAAACAACTTAAAAAACCATACATGCCCCAAGTGGATCATGTAGGGTGTGCATTGCACTTATTCTACTGAAAGAAAACCTATACTACCCTACACTAACAGAAGCATAGGTGTTCTAAACAAAACCTGCAACTGGTTGTGAAAAATAGCTTCCTTTCCTCACAATGGATATCCATGAAGATGATTTGATAATGAACATGGCTGAAAATGAGAGTAAAAAACTGAAACAGGCCCAACTCTCTACTTGGTCCATTGAGACATCAACTGGAAAGATAAATAATTTCTCTTTTAGTTGCTATGCATTTGTCCTGTAGAAGCATTACAACTGATCCTCATAATTTTGAAACTCATCCTCACACTCTGAAGTGATTGTGACTAGTTCTAGCTTTCTCTTTTAGCTTCAATAAAGCTAGGTACCTGATAGGACATGGTCTAAACTATTGAATATTATTGCTTGTCTGAACTTCAATTTTAACAAGAAATTATTGCTGAAAACATCCTTGAGAAAGATGATCATTCACAACCTGATTTCCCTCTTGTTTCCCATTTACAAAAATTGATTTTCCACCTCATTTGACATTGAATTTGGAAATTCCAACCCTCCTATTTACAGCTTTGGATGATTGTTCAGGGAAACAAAATATTCAAGAATACCTTCCTCCATCATAGACTCATTAACCACAACAAGTTCCGTAACTGAAAATAGAAACCTCTCCATGACATAATCTGCATTCAATGCTTCTAAATCAGTCCCAACATCTCCTGTGTGTTCCTCCTTTACGTGTGATGATGGATATGGAAGATTCAATTCCTTCAATTCTGATTCCAAAAAATAGTTACGAGAAATGAGTTGTTCTTGAGCATGTACCTCCGCAACACTTGACACTTTCTGGTGAAAAAGAAGTGATGGAATGACAAGATTGTCAAGCTCCATAGGCTCCTGCCCACCAAAACATTCTTCCATATCTGATAGAAAATCTGCTTCTTCATTCTCTAACTGTATTGAAAGCTCCTCCTCAATCTGAGTATCCTCTGAACTAGAACCTCCTTCACCTTGATATTCTTCATTCTCAAACATGAAATTAGAAATATTAAATTCATCTAAAAATCACATTTTTGAGAAGGAAGAGAGGGAAAAGATTTAGAAGGTTTCTGCATAGTTTCATTAGCATTCTTGATCTCTGAATCCTTCTTCGTCTCATGAAACTTGTTATGGCTGATTGTAACATCAAATGATGACTTTGGAAAGATGTTACCATCTTCCAAAAGAGATGCAAGTTCTTGACATGCATGGAAATTAGGATCATTGCATTCATTAGAATCAACTTGTACACTTGAAATTCTTTCTTCTTCAGCTTGTACATGCTCTTCTATTACTGATTTTCCCACCTTTGGTGATTCAAACTCCTTTGATGGAATTGAGCCAACATGAATACTACATTCTGAACAAGTAGACTGCTGGTCCTCCTCTTTAAACTCAGGATCTGTTTCTAGCACAAAACTAGTTTGTTCCACTTGTTTTTGAGCCTCAACTTCTACATAAGGCTTAGTTAAGAATGAAGTTTGCTCGATGTTAAGTTTTGCAGCCCATTTCTTCAGATTATCTGTATGCTCCCTTTTTCTATCCTCTTCTACCATATACTCCTCCCTTTTCCTCATTTCTTGACATTGCTCCTCCCAAAATGGATTTGGGACTATAAGAGGAGGGGTGGGTTGGGAGTCAACTGATTCCCTCATTGTTTGAGGAAGAGATTCATTCTTGTCTTGATGGCTCTTGTAGAAAAGAGGGAATTTTAGAAGGAATGAGGCATGGAAGATTCATGATGGAAATGAGGAATAGAGGTGAAAGAAAAGACTTCTAGCATGTGCTAATGGTGAAAAACTTAGAATTTGAAGTTTGGACTAAAACAACATTGAGTGAGAAATGGAAAGAGAACCCTGAGGTGGTGGTGGTGCTGAATCAACCCATTGACAAGATTGAGTTGCCTCAAACTCATAGACCTCTATTTATTCAATCCAAATTTCAAGCTGAGGCAAGATTTCAGTCATAAAAGAAATTTTTTCCTGCAGGTTATCAAACTTGGGCATAGGGCCAACCCACGAACATGGTATCCTGAAGCCAATTTTGAATGCCTTTATCAATGATGTGGCTCTAGATTGTACCTTTCCTACTTCCAATTTATGCATCTTAAGGTGTAACTTTACATCTTTATCTGTAGGATAGCCTCCATCATCTACATGTTCATGTTCTTGAAAAACTGTATAGTTAGGTAAAAAACCAAACTGATCATGACTTTGCTCAGAGGGATATGCATATTGTTGATTCTCATCATAAAATGGAGATAGAGGTGGATTAAAAGATCTTGAAGATGGAAATTATTTCTGCTAGTACAAGTGGGAACTCAACTATGGAAATGAAGCCATGATTGCACAACTTCATGAATGGGATAAAAATGGAAAAATGTGGAAGAAACCTAGATGGAAAATGGGTAAAATGAAGGTCTACAACAAAGAGATTAGGTTACTTAGACCAATGGAGTAACCAGTTGTGCTTGGGTATACCTCCTAAGGCTGAAATTTCACTAAGAGCACAACAACTTAATGAAATGAAGTGAACAAAATATGCACACCTATGAAATATGTGCCTGTGTCCCACCGAGTGTGCCAAAAACTATTGTCACCAAATCACTGCACCCCCTGAATGGCCTGAAATGAATCACGACATTCAGTGTGATTAGGACACATGGGATCACCTCTCAAGCTGTGGGACTTGGGCTCGAGGTGAACCTCTGGAGAAGGCCGGTTTCCTATTCCTAGACTAAACACAACACTACTTTTGATGTAAGAAAGATGGCTAACTAGTCCTATACTAACATTTCATGGGATTTAGGGAAGAAGAATACAATGAAATAAACATCTTATTCTAGAAGTGGTGATGCACCAAGAAAAGGGATGAATTTAACTTCCGGAAGGGTTAATGTGGGTATGATGATTTCATTGTTAACCATGATTCACCTATTGCAACTTGGAAAGGATATAAAATACCACAGAATAGAAGCACACGTTCCTCTGTTAATTACAATTGAGGAATCAACTTTGATTTGATACACATGTAATTTATCAAAGGGATAATCACAAGCACATGTCCATTATTCATTTAAATGATAATAATAATGTAACTCTTGATCAGTAGAAGGAAAATATTTTCTCACAACTGATGGGAAGAAATCACACTATTCTTTTCTCAATATGAAATAGATAACCTGAACTAAAGGTAAATTAATCAGATAATGCTAAGGAATCTCATTCATAAGGCATGTAATGATTAATCATTCAACACAATAAGACAGATTTTCAAGTGAAAGGAACAACTTTGAATATAATTAAAATGTTTCAACAAAATTCTGAAAGCACTCTTCCAAGCTTGAAGAGAAACTTTCCTCCAAATCTCTCTAAAAAATATTTCTACAAATAATGGAAGCATTCACTATTTATAAGTTCCTAGGCTGAGCCATTACACTGGACCCTTAACTAACACTTAACTAAAAATAGTAATGTCATTAATATTAAGGGAACATGCTCCCTTGAAAATAGAAAATTTTGTTGAAAAGGTTTCCACCTAAGTCAACCTTCAACAACTTTGACTGATCCAGAGCTCGAACCTATCCTCTCATGGCTTCTCAACTTGATCTGGGTTCAAATCTAGGTTATTACTATCTTCAGAAAATGACTCATCCACTTTAGAAATGGTGGTTCTTGCAACCTGTAACTCACTGTATATCTCAACAACCTACTTCATCTTCTCTTTTCCCCTTGATGTGGAAGTAGACATTAAGCTTTGTGTTTTGGAAGAAAGTTGGAGAAATTCTGAAAATAAAGTCTTCAAAAACCCAAAAGAAAAATTCTGAAATTATCTAGAGGAAAGCTTTCCCGAAAATTTCTCTCGAAAGTTAAAAGTTCTGAAATTTCGAAAAATTCTCCGAAAATTTTTCCCAAAAATTTCTCCAATTCCCCCCCAATCTTTTTTTTCCTGAAAATTTCTCTGAATATCTTTCCCAAAAATTTCTCTGAAAATTTCTTCGAATTTTTTTCTGAAAATTTTTCCAAAATCTTTTCGAAAATTTTTTTTTTGAAAATTTTTCCAAAAATTTTTTTTTTCAAATTTCAGAATTTCAAGGTTTTGGGCTTCAAATTTTCAACTCACTCGACATTTTGAATCCCAATAATCTCTGAAATTCCAAAACAGAATTTTTCAAAAAGAATCCCTAAAATTAAACTTTGAAAGCTTGATTCAACTCAGCCTGCCTCATTCTCGAGCTCTGGTCTTGCGATGACTCCATGACCTTCATTACTCACTATCCTGATTTCCTGATTTATACAATGTAGATTCAACTGGGTCTAGAAATGAGTTATCATACAAGGCTTTCAAAACTTGAAGTTATCCTGATAACCCCGAAATCTTTATGGAAGAATCTTTGGTCTCAGGGTATTATCATATTGTCCATTTTTTCCTATTCCATTACATATGGGTCTAGTTTTATCATTATTTTCATATTTCCATTTCTATATACATTGCATATCCTATATGCATTACACATATTACATTGCATTCCTTACACCACTGTGCATTTACAGCCCACATACTTATCCCTTGGTCTTTTAAACTATGTTGTTTTCTATGCACTACACTCACCACCCTATGACGCACTTTAGTTCCTTAGTCCATACTTGACTGTTAAGGCTTTACCAATCAAATGGACCTTACATTCACCAATGTGACATTTTTCTCATCCACCATTTCTCACATTAGTGACATACACCTAGGTTAAATTGTCGCCCCTTCTTATCATCTTGTAGTGGTATATGCTTTAGGCTAAATCACCACCCCACTATTTTATCATTTTGTACTGGCATACACCTTAGGGTACATCACCACTCCCTTCTTATTCATCTCATAGTGACATATGCTTTAGGCTAAATCATCACCCATCTTCATTCTGTTCATCCTACAGTGGTATACGCTTAAGGATAAATAATCACTCTTCCATTCAACAAGTCATGGTATACACTTAGGCTATAGGGTCCACATGCACATATTTCCATATATCTCACTCATTCCCATACATTCATTCCATAGTGATATAGGATTAGGGATAAATCATCACTCATTCTATAGTGATATATGCTTAGGGATAAAGCATCACTCTTTCATTCAACAAGTCATGATATACGCTTTGGCTATAGGGTTCACGCACATCTCTTCTACATGTCGCATTCATCACCACTACATATACACACTCATTGCAGTGCACTAGATACAACCAACCCTACTCAACCATTTACTGATGATGCACTCTCATTTACGGTTCATTCTTGATTACTAAGGGGGAAAAAAATGAACCTTACTTCTTACACTTCCATACACTCAAGGGACACATTGTTCTTATCATTCCATTCCATCCACATCATACATACTGCATTGTCTTGGTACATTTATTCTTACTTACTAGTGTTTTACATGATCACTTAAATACACATGTTAGCTTGCTTTATTATATGTCATTATCATACACACATGTGCATTCACGCCTTTATCTAATGTGATCCTAGATACAGGACTTTACAAGTAGCATGGATTCTTGCCTTTTACCCTTCTTATATCAGTCGCTAGGGGCATCCACATTCTTCCGATCTAGGTGTTATTATTTCATTTTTTGCTTAACATATTTTACTACTTACTTCTACACACTTTGAAATATTGGTTATCATTCTGACATGTTAATGGGTGTTCCATGTGCAACACTTGTTTTGCAGGATTACATGTTTCCATGACTACTTGTTTGTTTCTACTTGTCTCCTTTGTTTGCCATTGTATGCGGGATTTTCCCTTTGCTTGTGTGCACACTTGTCTATTACTTGCGGCCATGATGGCCTTTGCATGTCTTGCAACATCGTGAGTGATGTCCCATGTTTGAAACCATGCTTTATGTACGGTCTACTTTATTTTCTTACATGTTTACACTACTTTGTTTGGTAGTTTCTACATTGTCTGTGTATTTTACACTTATTTACATGCATGTGTTTTCAAAATAACACTTGTTTTGGCTAGCCATCCCCTTTTGTGCACACCTTGGTATCTACCAAGCATGTTTCCCTCTCCCCCTATGCAGTTGTTCTACAGGGCAGAGTGTGGTTGGTCCTCTTTTGGGGCTGCATTCTCCTTCAGTGGTCACCGCATGCACCCCCAAAGAGGGGGGGCATCATTGAGGTTTTCTACTAACACAACCTATTTACATCAGTTCAAACATAGCACGAGTGAGTTCAGACCAGTCTACAAACTCCATACACAACAGCCTTAACAGGACATGGTGTCCTTCATAAATTTGTGGAGCAATTACATAGGCTTGGGGGTTACAGTGGGTGTGCCTCTCTACACTTCTTTGTCCAGTGGCGTCGGATCACCCAAAAAACCAAGACACTACAGAGATATCTTCACACATTTAATTCAGAAGCAGGTTAGATTTGGAGGACACAGATACATTTCCACCCTATACTTCTTCATCCAGGGTGGCGTGAGATCGCCCAAAAAACACGCAAAAGTACATGATATCCTTCTACACCCTTTTTCTCAACATGGATTAGGTGCACATGTTCCATTTACACTTTTTTAATGTATTTTACATTTGTGTACTTTACATTTACATATTTTACACAACGTTTTTACATACATACATATTTGACTACTTGATTGTTTTCTCCTTGTAGGTCCGTTGTATGAGAAACAAGCAGTCAAATTGGGGGCAACAACAATAACAACAACGACAATGAAAACACACTACGCCGATACTTGCCTTTACTAACCATGTAGGTACACTACACACAGCAAGAGCTACACATGCATTCCGCCCTAGGTTCACTCTCATCACTTTTTATGTGCATTTTTTATCTTTAGAATCCACGATCCTCCACATTTTTTTTTTTTCATTCCACGCTTGAGTCTAGTCCATTGGCATGTCTTCTTCTACATTCTACATGGATATCAGGTACGCATCTCTATCTAACTTTATGTTACCGAGCTTTCCGACTCACCAACATAAAGTGGGGGAAAATGTAGTCACAAAATCATGCACTTTAGGCATTATTTAGCCCCATCTTATACTACTATTTAGAAGGTTCTCAAGTGGATAAAGTACTTAATTAATCCCACCTTTTGGCCATCTTTATTTTATATTTTATTTTGTCATTCCCACATATTTTATTACACTTATCCACCCATTTCACAACTTCCTCATCATTCTATCCCAAAATCGGGGTTGCCCCAGCCTATACTGGGGTGCCATTGGTTCCACCTTAGGTACCCCAATCTATGCACATCATTCCCACTTCTTTTTGGGCCTTTCTAGCCATTTGTTTCATCTTTATCTTTTTCCTAGTTGGCCTTTTCGGGATTAATTACGAAATTAAGCTTGAGATCCCTATAAATATAAATTTATAAGACCATAATAAGGGTCTGAGAGCATCACATACTACTATCACTCCATCTAGAGTTTCATCCATTGCATCACTTGCATCCACATAGTGTCATGCATCAAGGCTAGGAGATCTGCATCACACACACTGCATAGGGGGAGGGATTCTATTATATTCCATGCACACATGTTGTTTACATTTTCTATAGTTATTATTGCTCGATACTTCACAAAGTGCGACTGGCACGAAGCACCTAGGGAACTATGGCACACACACACACACACATCAAAACTACATCCGGGTCCAAAATGTAGTGTAGATCTTAGTGATTAGTCCACTATTTTGGCAGCTGAGGTCAGTCATACCCCTTCATTTATATATTTTATTTTTATAGGTATTGATACTTCCTTTTGCATTGCAGGTCATTTTCCATCTCATCTGGCAGATCTAGTATGATAGACAGAAACCACTCGAAGACACCTTACAACCATACCAGATTCAGGTTTTGATAATTATAGAGATCAGAGTGCCCAGATTGTAGACCAGGGCACCCCATAGGGTACCCCAGTACACTCCCAAATGCCCCATCATTTCAAATTTCTAGATCCCTTTGTAGGGTCCTTGAGTGTTCATTTGCACTTCCTAATTTCATTTCCAGATCTGCGACAATTTGCGATAGTCACTTAAAATCAACTGAGTCATTTCCTTTCCTTTCATATTGTATATTAGGGTTTCATTTCACTTAGAATAATTTTACTTGCATTTATTCCATATAGTTTTTAGTCTATTTACTATAGTTTTTTATGTCCTCTTAATTAGATTAACATTAATACCTTAGTGTCCCCTTTTAGGCCACTAGATACATGTATTTTTTTAATCAAGATCCAAAATAGAATCAACATGATCATAATAAATATTCTCAACTTGAGTGGCCACATTGGTCACACTCTCTAGACAAATCAATATTCCTTGTAGCACTAATAGATTTAGCCATCTCCTCAACTCCTATGGTAAATACCTCTAAATATTGGTCAACCCTTTGCCTCTTCTTAATGTGAGGAGGTGTATTTTATGATCTAAATTTTTCATGTACACTGGCCCTTTCTAGCACCAAAAAATGAGGAATTCATTGTATAATCTACATCAATTCCTAAAATAGATCTCAATATATAATTACTTTACGAAAATATAAAGGAACTTTTATCCTTCACATGCCACCTCTTATGGGCTACTATATAATGAGTGTATGCAAGAGGCACTAATCATCTCATCCTAGTATGAGCTCATGTAATAATCTTTGTATCTCTTTTTATAACTAAGACTTGAAAACAATGGTTTGGTTTTATTTGTATCAACATAATTATTGCAACCCATAATCCCAAGGCATTGTTCCTTTCACGCTAGTAGATAATCTAAGCATACAAAATATTCAAATTAACTCTATCATAGGGATTATGAGATTTAATGTGATTACTCTTTCAATCCAACTCATTTTTAATATTAAAAATATTTTTACAATGAGATATTGTAGTATAAGATGTCAATGTAATTTCTAACTTAATAATGAAATATTCAAAAAAATCAACAAAAACTCCCTAGAACTTCTATCAGCCATCTCCTCACAAAATGTATTAAACAAACAATTTTTTTGTGAAAATTATATCTTTATCACCTATGCTCAAAATTTATATTATGTAACTTATATTTTTAAATTTTGAAAAACAATAACTAATATGTAATTAAATTAATTCTTAAAAATTAATTGATTTAACATAATATTTTTAAATATTCCTCAACATAGTGATAAATATAATACATTAGTATCATTAAACATATTGTGGCCTCCTTTACATACTAATGAATTTTTTAAAATTATAGAATACAAAATTACATTCTCATTAAATTACATAAGTTAAATGATGAAGATACCCAATCAAACTCAAACCAATATCAATGTTAGAATGATAAAAAAATCTCCAAAAATAGTTCTTTCCTAGGCAAATAACTCACTTTTCACAAGCTAGGAAACTCTTCAAACTAGAAATTTTAGTATTTATAGCCCCAAATTGGCTTATTTTATGTTTGCATCATGTTATTAGACCATATACCATCCCAATTCAATAATAAAATTAATGTCAATACCAAAGATATTTTCCAAACACTCTCCTTCTCAATAATTGTCCTCCTTGGTTTATTAAGCGCAATGCTCTTCCTGAGGTTCATTGTTTGGAATCATCTATAAACAACAAAGATAAACCAAATTAAGTTTTGGCTACCCATTTTACCTCTTGAGGTTTGTGATATATTTTATTTCCTAACTCCAAGATTAGTTTATCTTCCTAGCATCCACCTGTCCTCTCCAATTCTTTCTCCTTATAACCCTTCCTTAAGGGTTTCCCTAACTTATCTTTGGTTTCAGATGTCTTTCACACAAAATAAGATGATTTTAAGATACCCTTTATTGATTATTTTCAAAATAAAAAGTTTTAAGACATTTCTCAAATGGTGTAAATCCTCTTTTTTGGGAAAAATCTCTTTCTCCAAGGCCTAATTAGCCTCTTAGCCTCCAAGGTTATGACTCAAAAAATTGTAGAAATAGTTACCAGGAACTAACATTTGATTTGAATACCCTTTTCCTTCATCAACCTATACACAAAATTTGAGAGTTCAATGTTCTTCCTAATCCACTTCAATGTCATCTATGCAAAATATTTTTTTCACGGATCGATGCCTTTAACTCAAGACAGTACATGACTTCATGTCATATAGAATGTGTAAGACTCATGAATGTCAATTCTCAAATTATCCCATCATCACATAGTTTTCTTTTGAAAATGTATTCATTTACATGTTTAAGAGCTATATCGTTTAGTAACCCTTATACAGGAGTTTCATTAACTTTGGTAGCATGGGGAATTAATTGGAGAAACAATAAATATGCAAGGTTTCAAACCATACAACTTCCTAATAAATATTAATTAATCCATCAATTTACAAATATAACTCACTTCTTACCCCATATAGAGTCTCTCGTCTTGTAGGGTCCATCCATGACAATTTACTGCCTACAAATACAAATAGAGATGATATTATTTCCACATGGTCTTATAATACTTCAAGAAGAACTATACAATTTCCGTAATGGTTTAAGTTAAGATGAAATTATTCCTTTTTCTGACTATAACGTGTATTAGGCTAAGAACTAGAGTACCATGATTGTTTTCTATTGCATTATTATGTTAGTAGGCCTTTCCTGTAATTATTCCAGAGAAAAACATAGCTTTACAACCCTTAGTTGTTCACAATACCTCAATATAACACTTGAATCAAATACCTTACCTATTATTCAAAGCAATCCTCTAATGTGCTATGTGCCTATACTTTATCACTTTCATTCATCTACATTAATTTCAATCAAAACATAGGCTTGTGTGAGCCACTACACCATTGATATATTGATGGATTACTATCACCTTAATATCTTTCTAAATCAACGACTGATTAAACGTCTTGGAATTACAAAATGACTTTAGCTCATGCATTGGCTCTTAATCCACCGCTAACCTAGTTATGGAGTCCTCTAGACACTATATTATTGGGAAGAGTTTTAGCATGATAATCATATAACATACACATAGTAAGACCATAGTGCCCCAAAATCATACTTATTATGATTCTTTACGCCTTTGGTTGACCTAATGCAACCTTGTCATGACTTCGTGTTTGAGTCCCCTAAAAGACTTATGTGTCCCAAAAAACTTTAGTGAGGCACCTAAAACTTGCCCAGTATAATATGACTTGCACAAATTCAAAAGTCCTACTTTGGCAGGAAAGGAAAAATTCAAATTTTTAAAAAGCTAGACAGACACTAATAATTTCAAATGTAAAGTATAGACTTCCTAAGAACCCCTAGACTCTTTTTCAATCCAAAACTTGATAACTTAAGAAAAAATGCATGCTGAGGATAGATTCCCCTACATCATACTCCCAAGGAAATGATAAATCTTCCCCATAAACTTTTATTTTAAAAGCTTGTCTTCTTATTCCCAATCTTCCATTTTAAAATGATCTTCATTGATGGTGGAATCCTTGATTAAGTACCATACTTTGTTTGTCTTCATCAATCTGTATTATGTTTCCCGTAAGCTTCTTTACCTTTTAAATGGTCATGTTCTTGATCAAGGAGATAGTTCTAGGACTGTTTTTTATGTTCTCCATCTTATGTCTTGAATTATACATATGTTCCAGCTCCATATGAGATGAGACTTCATCATGTTTGACTGACTTATAAATTTATCTTCATCATATTATTTTTATTCCTCCCTAAGTCATCACATCCTTAAAATTGGAAAATATTAACTTTTTCTTGAAATAATCATCTTCTTTTTCTTTCTCCTTCACTATCTTAGATGTCCATGCCTATGTACACAACACTCAAAGAAAGATTAGATTGAAAAATTGATCCTCATCAACCTTCTTGACAACTCTTCTTCCACCTCTTGATTGCTTCCTTCAACTTGGTTTCTTGAATGCCTTCTAAAACTTGTAGTTTCATTATCCTTCTTGGAACTATTTTGACTCCATTCTCCATGACTATTTTCTTCATGCCCAAAGTCTGATTGCTTCATGTCTTCATCCTGCTCTAATCTTGTGTCTCATTCTTACTTATTTCTTGTGCTCCTAAGATATCTTGTTTTTCTTCTATTCCTTTGAGATCAACAGATCCCTTTACCTCACCTTCATTTCTCATTCATATTTGTCAAATTACTTTGATATTCTTCCTCTCCACTTAACCACTTCCATAGTTTCTTGATTGTACCTATTTTTTACCTTTCCATCATGCCATCTTCTCTATCATTTGTACCTTTCATAGTTTCAATGACCATATTCATTCCTCTTACTGAAAGTAAGTTTTCATACCCATTAGCATAACTCTAGGATATTTTTCACTCCATGTTTGGATGTCCTTGAGTGGATTCAATGTGTGTTTAACTCCATCCTTCATGAGAGTATAAGTGTTAGCCCATCCATCATGAATAACTCTTCTATCAAACTTCCATGGCCTTCCTAACAAGATATGACAAGCATCCATAGGAATCACATCACAAAGAACTTCATCTTTATATCTTCTAATTTGAAAATTAACCATACATTATTTACTTACCAGAACTTGATGATTTCTTTTGAACCCAATATACCTTGTATGGTTTATGATGCACTAATATTTTCAAATTTAACTTTTCAACCATTTGAGAAAGACACTATATTGTTTGTGTTACCATTATCAACAATAAGTTTACAACACTTGCTCCAGATTTGCACATGGTCTTGAATAAAGTTCTTACTTTGAGTTGGTTCTTCACAGTTTCTTGCTTTCATTGTATCAACACTCTTGTCATCATCAATGCCTCTCCAATTTCAAGTTCTTCCTACTTGTGTTGTTGAACCCACACTTTCCTCTTCTTCACCTTACACAATCTGATTTCTTCTTCGTCTTACTTCTACTTATTTCTTGACTTGTGAATTCTTTAGACATTCTATGATTTATGACCAACAATTCATGTTAAACTTGAAACACCTTCCTGTAAAATCAAATCTCTTCTCTTCATTGTCTCTTCCTCTATAGGAATAACTAACTCTAAAATACCTCTTGGAGTGAACTTGTGTTCTTTACCTATTTTCCTCTTTTGTTCCTTCTATTGTTCCTTGATTTGTTGTTGTCCTTTACCTAAATTTCTCTTCCTATGTACTCTAAAATACTTCATTTTTAATCATAAACAACTTATCTTCTTCCTTCAAGCCCAACTCATGGTATGCACTCTTCACTAGTTTTTAAGGTAAACAAACTAATTTCATCTTGAATATTAATATCTTAATCTATTCAAATATCTAGCTACTTTTTCAGTATCATCCTTCTATATGACCTGATCACATAGCTAACTTGTAAAATTCTTTCAGTGTAATCTTTTACACTTACTCATTTCTCTTTGCCTTAAATTTTGTAATTTTTTAAACAAACTAGTCTGATAATCAGATGGAATAAGAATTACCTCTTCAACTTAACAACCATTTTGTCCCATGTTTTGATTTTATCCTTTCCTCTACTCACTCCTTTCTTCTTGCATGTAATTCCTACCAAATAACATGCATGACCCTTCAATTTGGTTACAAGAAAACTTTACCTTTTTGTCCTCAGGTACTATGCCTTCAAAATCAAAGTACTTATCTAATCTTACCTATCCAGTCTATCAAGTCTTTTGGATGTAGGCTTCCTCCATACTCTGGAATATCCCATGACTACTTTCATGAGCCTTCATATACTGGTCGTTCCTCTTCTGCAAACTATTTATTCTACCACCTCTTCTTCTCAACTGTTCTTCTTTGATTTGTTTCTTTCTTCTCACTCAAATCACCATATCCACTCTTCTCTTAGATTAACTTCAATAATTGAGATCATAATCATAATCATGTCATATTCCTCAAATATGAATAACTCATTCCATTTTATCTAGGTTTTCCTCTCTGACCTACTCTAGGTACTCTTCTTGGTGGCATTTTGGCTCTTCTAGGAAATCACAAATGTATCTTCTTATCTTTTGAAATAAATCACTCTTTTTCCAACTTATTCAAATGTATAACCTCACTCTAATACCAAATTATACATAAAACTAATCACACTCAAACCAATATCAATTTTATAATGATTAAAAATCTCCAAAACAATCCTTTTCTAGGCATACAACTCACTTTTCACGAGAAAGGAAACTCTTCAGTACATTTCTAGGTCCTAAAAGCATACTTACATTCATATGATTCCTAAGTGAGAAAACTAGTAATTGACAACTATATTTGGCCTCTTTTCTTTGTTTCTTATCTTCTTTCTGGTCTTTTACACCCTACACCCCAGTCGGTATTTCACTTTTTTATCTTTTATGACTCTTGACACCAACACCCAGATAAGATGTCATTGCCTAGACGCCCTCATCCTTCTGGGTGCCCCTGACCCTTTTCTATCTTACTCACTTCTTTTGGGTCTCTTTTATCTTTTGGGCATCTTATTTTCTTATGGGTTGGCCTTCTAGTTGTCAATTACAAAATTCAACCAAGGGAATCATATAAATACAAAGCTATGTGACCAAAATAAGGGACCAATCTCTAAGCATCTATTATCATCACCTAAGGTTGCATCCAAAGGAATCTAAGAGCATAAAATGCATCCATCTAGCACTCATTCAAGGGACAAGGGACTGCATTTTCTGCATACACTTCATAGGAAGGGGAAGTTCATTTTTCCATCCACACATTCTATTTACATTGGTACATATAGCTATCACCCAGCTATCAAGTGCACTTGCACAAGGGCTTCCTAGGGCACGATTATTTCACACACGCATAAGAACTACATGGAGTTTGAGATGTAGTGCAATGCTCAGTCATAAGTTCACTCATTCGGGTGACCGTCGGGGTCAGTTCTGAACTCCCCATACATGCATTTTATTTTTGGATTTGATATAGTTTGAGGGTTTTACAGGTGATCATCTCTTTGCAGGTTACAGGTACATTCAATAATCATAGTATGACATATAGGTGACCAACAATGACTATGAGTGACACTTTTGAGACACCAGAAAAAATAGATTCTGAGCCACTTTCATAGTCATAGGTGCACCCAAAGTTTAGACTCTGGCATCTAGGCACCCCTGACCCAGTTTAGGCGCCCTGGTCTGGCTTATCTGACAAGTTCTATAATTTTTTAGTGCACATTGATGACATATCTACCCTTCCTGTTCATCAATTTTCCAGTCCAGATCAGTTCTAGGGATAAGTGTAAAATCAGCTAAGTCATTTTTCCCTCTCTTTGCACTTAGGGTTTCATATTTATTAGCTTATTACTTGTGTCAAATATATACTTTAGAATCTATTTATAATATGTGACTCTATAATTAGGGTTTAGCATTAAAATTCTATTATTTGTTAAATCATTTGGTGAAACCTGCATTTGAACACTCTTGGATCCTCATTTTTTTCTTCTATCCAATCTCTTTCATGGCTCCTAAAATTCCTCAAATTTCTTTACATGATTTACTTCAAATGCACACATAATTGTAAAGTTGTTCTTCATAAAATACCCTATACACTATGTATCTCCCTCACAATATGCCACCTTCACAAGTAAGTTCATTTTCAATCATCTTCTCTGATGAATCTATTGCCTTAATGATCCTAATCTAATCAATCCATCTTAAAGTCTATTCAAGTTTTACATTCTTTATTTCAAGATAAAATTCAAGCTATGGAATCCATGATTACATCTCTCAAATATGAAATCCAACATCTTAAGGATACTTCTCAATCTAACATTGTTCTTCTTCTACATCTCATCTCCTCATTCTATGTCTTCTACATGTGCTCATATCAGTGAACCCCAAGTCTTACCGCTCCCGAAACACCTCTCAAGTTTGATTCAAATGCTAAGAAACAATATATTCTTCCTCAACTCCTCACTCATCAATTGATCAACTTTCCATCTACTCATTACTATCCTCCTTATCATCTTGCAAAATATCAAGGTCATCCATATTGCAATTATCATCGAATTAATGGACATAATGACAATGATTGTTATGCTCTAAAATGAAAAATTGGCCACCTTAAGCATTATGGTATCATTTCATTTGCTACAAAAAATGCAACTACATGTTCATCTCCAATTGCTACATCCCACTGGGTTCCTAAATATGATTCATCTATGTCTAATGAGCATCATGCCATCACTTCTAATGTTCCTTCTTCGGTCACTCAAGCACCACCTATGCAACCCACTCCAACTAAGCAATCACCTCTCAAGGTCTGCCCTCCATCACCTACTCCTACTAACTATTCTTCTGTGTCACCAACTCCTAAGCAACCTCCTCTAAAAATTGGTCCAACACCTCCTCCTCTCAAGTCTTCTACAACGTTATCAATCCCACATAAGATACCACCATTCAAGATAATTCATCCTACTGTCAATTCATTTTTTCTATTCCTTATACTATTGATGGCCAAGACACATTTCAAACTCCACCAATGGCATGGTCCTTCTCACATCACTATGCATAGATATCCATCACTCACATTTTGGGGGCATCATAGCTTACTTTCCCCCCTTGCATTTCATATAAAAGTTTCTATCATCTCATTCACTTGACTATCCATGCTTAAATGTCTAATATTTCCTAAACATCATTATCAATACCATTTGATACACAACATTGTATCGTCACTACCCTATGACGCACTCTTGTTCTAAGGTTCACACTTTACTATTGATGCTATAATACTACATCCATGAACCTCACCACTACACATTTCATATTTTATGCTTCATGATACATATTTATACATTCCATTATCACACATCATAACTACCCTATGACGTACTCTTGTGCTAAATTTTCATTACTTGACTCTGAGGGCATAACATCCATGAACCTCAAACATCAAGCTTGCCTCACTTCATGATCATCTCTAGCATTATATTCTCAAACACATTTCCCGATGACGCAGCTCTTGTTCTATGGTTCATCTTGATATATTGAGGGGTATTTGAAATAAACCACAACTCTCATCTCTATATTCATACACATCTCACACATGGGGCACATGACGCACTCCTATCTATGGTTCATTCACATATAAATGAATACCATTCATCATCTCACTCAGGGGAATGTTGTTCCTATCACATACTTTGCATATCTTGGTTACACTCACGTAATTCTTGTCTTTCTTATGCTTACATGTACACTTTTGTTTTCCATGCTAGACAGATACTTAGTATGTCATTATATTTTCTATATACACATGTGCATTCACTTGTTCTTTAGTTGTGAATGTAAATTTCTATATATCTTTACACAAAAATGATGCTTGAAATTGTACCTCTTACCAGTCCCACCGAGGCTCCTAGGGGCATCTACTTTCTTACACATCACAGGTGTTATTGTTCATTATATACTACTTCTATATTCTTACTAGCACACAACTTTCCATTGATCTACATACATGCTTTGACATACTCTTTATCTTTCTAACATGCTAATGGGTGCTTCATGCTAACAACATTTTCTTTGTAGGACTATTTGCCACCATGGTTATCTATTACAATCTTTTCTTTCCATTATTTCCCTGCATTGTATGCTATTATTTATGGGCTATGCCCTTTGTCTTGTATGCACACTTGTATGTTTTTTTACTTCGGCCCTGATTGTCTTGTGACATTGTGAGTGATGTCCCATGTTTGAAACCCATTTTTGGTCTATCTTGTCTTCTACATTATTCTTGTTTACATTGTCTTCTATACATTTTATTTTTTCTACTAACACATGTTATCTAGCCACTTTTTTGCATGTGCCTTGGTTTCTACCATGCACATTCCCCTCCCCTATAGGGTATACAATTTCAACAAATCAGCACATCAAGTCCTCTCTTTGGGCCACATTCTCCTTATGACATCACATTCACCCCAAACAAAGGGGGGCATACATTGGGTGAATTAGTCACCCCATACAACATTTCAAAGCTACAGTACAGGCCTACATAGTATAATGAACAAAACATCTTTACAGTTCATAGAAACCCAGAATCTGACTTGGGTCCTCAATTCAACATAAACACTAGTGCCCATATACAAACACTAGCACCTATGGCACTCCTTGTCTCTCCTTGGGCCTATGTCCTGGGGAATATATAGTTACTTTCTTATATCAACACAATTTACATAAGTTACAGAGCAGTTTTCATAGTACAAGCACAATCCTCTAGAAATACAGAATGCATTCTTTCTCCATTTTCTATTGGAAAATTTAATGATTTGGAACTAATATGAATAACTAAACTAAACAGGATCACACCATCTTCTAGTGTGTATAAATTCGGGAATCATTCATAGAAGGAGGGTAACACTAGACCTCTCTCCCCAACACTCTTCTTACATGGCGTGAGATCACCCAAAAAACTTGCACTGGTGTGAGATCTCCCAAAAAACTTGTTCTTGGCATGAGATCGCCCAAAAAATCACTCTTGGCATGAGATCACCCAAAAAATTACTCTTCTACAGCATTTTTAGGACATATTTCTATCCTTTTTCACTCTTCACGGAACAGGTGCACGCTTTCATTTTTACACATTTTCACATACTTTTACATATTTTTACAAGAGTTTTCATAATACATGACTTTGACTACTCTTTCACTCTTCTTTTACATGCATCGTCCTTAATACACAACAAGAATCAACCCTACATCAAGCTACAACAATAGGTACAACATGGTACAACTCATACACTTCACCCCTAGGGTCACTTCCTCTTTCTTAGCTTCCATGCTTCATTTTTATCACTTCACACTTTCACTTGTCTCCTTGGCATGCTATCACCATCACATTCTACATGGTTATCAGGTATGCATCTCTTATCTACTTTATGTTATCGAGTATTCACTCAACAACATAAAGTGGGGGAAAATGTAGACACAAAATCACACACTTGGGTACATTTCTAGGTCCTAAAAGCATACTTGCATTCATATGATTCCTAAGCAAGAAAACTAGTAATTGACAACTATCTTTGGCCTTTTTGCTTTGTTTTTTATCTTCTTTTTGGTCTTTTACACCCTACATCCCATTTGGTACTTCACTTGCTTATCTTTTATGGCTTCAGACACTAGTGCCTAGCAGGACACTAGCGCCCAGGTGCCCTTGTCCTTATAGGCACCCGTTACCCTTTTCTATCTTACTCACTTCTTTTGGGTCTCTTTTATCTTTTGGGCATCTTATTTTCTTATGGGTTGGCCTTCTAGTTGTCAATTACAAAATTCAACCAAGGGAATCATATAAATACAAAGTTATGTGACCAAAATAAAGGACCAAGCTCTAAGCATATATTATCATCACCTAAGGTTGCATCCAAAGGCATCTAAGAGCATCAAAGGCATCCATCTAGCACTCATTCAAGGGACAAGGGACTACATTTTCTACATACACTTCATAGGAAGGGGAAGTTCATTTTTCCATCCACACATCTATTTACATTGGTACATCTAGCTATCACCTGTTATCAAGTGCACTTGCACAAGGGCTTCCTAGGGCATGATTATTTCACACATGCACAAGAACTACATGGAGTCTGAGATGTAGTGTAGTGCTTGGTCGTAAGTTCACTCAGTTGGGTGACCACCAGAGTCAATTTTAAATCCCTATATCACATATTTCATTTTTGGGATTTGACGTAGTTTAAGGGTTTTGCAGGTGAACATCTCTTTACATGTTACAATGACATTCATTGCCATCATATTGTGACATATTAGCAACCAACAATGACTATCAAGTGACAATCTCATGACATAAAAAAATCATATTCTGACCCTTTCACAGTACACAGGCACCCAGAGTAGAAGTCTCTGGTCACCTAGGCGCCCCTAACCCAATCCAAGGCACCCTAGTCCAGGCTTATCCGATAGTTCCAGAATTTAGTTGTGCATTTTCTGATAGTCTTCCCTTCTTGTTCAACAATTTTCCAATCCAGATCAGTTCCAGGGATAAGCACAAATCAACTAAGTCATTCTTTCCCTCTCTTGCACTTAGGGTTTCATATTTATATAGCTTATTACTTGTGTCAAATATGTACTTTAGCATTCATTTATCATACGTGTCTGTATAAGTTTTTCCTTCAAGCTCAAAGCTTCCATTTTTTATTTTTAACATTTATGTTACTTTTTATAGGTTTTTAGATGCCATTTTTGTCAATTTCATAGATTTAGAGTAAGTTTTCTCATAAAATCACTTAGGGTTTGAAGTAATTAATCTTGTTTCCATGCTTTGTATGATTTTGTGTTAAGGTGTGTATGCTCTTCTCTTGGATTTCGTGTGACTTAGAGAATCAAAATCACTCTTAAACCTTCTTTTTTCTGTCATTAGAGTAAGTAGGAAACTTTCTTAATCATCTTTTAGTTTAAACTCTTTTTCACTTGTTAAATAACGAAGGCTAGAATTTGTGTATGCTCTTCCCATGCACCTAGTGTGATCCTGGGAATCAAAAGAAATAGTAGTATTTTCATTAAAAATAACTTGGATGAATTGGGAATAAACCTTGTTTTTACAAAATTTGATGGTAGTTATATGATTTACAAGCATTTTTCATGGTTATTTTCTTATGATATTGTGAATCTATTTTGAAACTACTAACCATTTTTTGAACGACCTAACGCTAGTCAAAGAAAGGAGGACCTAAATAATTTTTTAACTACACATGTGATTGTAGGTTTCCAAAAGGAGCATGAAAAATAATAATTAAAGTATAAAAGATAAAAAATACACCACAATCATCACATTGTATTTGCAAGTTTTGGTTAAGAGCTACAACTCATCCGCTAAACTAGGACATAACCCCTTTAGAATAAACCTTAAGCTACAAAAATGGGAGTGCTCATAGGAACCCTAAATTAGTTCACGCAAGAGGGAACCTTGTGAACGAAATAGGAAAGTGCTCCGCACTACTGACTTGTCTAGTACACCTTGGTGAGATTAGCGTCAAAGATATCTATATCGCGACCCTAGTGAAAGTATAATTGAATGCACTTCAGTGCTCATTATACTGAAGGGGGTAAAGTAAAGCTGAGATACTCCCAAATTAGTCAGTGTGACTTTTTGGGTAAATTGAGCTCACTCCTAGATATCTTGTGACACCTAGAGAGAGAACCACCTAGGAAGATTTTTGGCTTGGAGCCATTGTTTTTGTCTTAGATAGTATACTTGAGAGCTCTCACAAAGTGACAACTTTGTTAGATTCAAACTCTTGTTTTTCAAACAAGGGAAATAATCTCTTAAAGTTGAAACCACGTGACATTTCATCATGAAATCTACTTAGTGTCATTTTTTCCTAGTTTTTCACTTGTCTTAAGACAAGGTGAAACTTTGCCAAAATAACACCAAGTTTATTTCAACACCATTTGGTCTACACCCTTGTTTTCTTGTTGCCCATTTTTGGACAAAAGGAAACAACATATATGGATACCACTAGATATCATGTGTCCACCACTTTTGTATTCTACTTGCGTGACTAGGTTGCAATGCTGGAGCGCAAGTGTTGAAAGTGTGCATGGTACGTACTCACGATCTAGTAGGCCCCCTTGTCTCAAAAACCCATATTTGAGACTTATTATCATCATAGTTAGGTGATTTCATCCTTGTCTTCTTTTGAGTTGTTACGTTACCCACATTGTAGCCATACAATTGAGATATTTACGTCTTGTTTCCATTGTGAAATTAGGCCTAAATCTCTATATTGTAGAGTTACGTTGTTCACATGCATAGCAATTTCTTGTTATACTTAGACATAGTTTTTACATCCTAACTTTTTCTTGAGTTTTGTGAGTGTTGAGGATACATTGTTAGCATCATGATAACATCATTTTGACACTAGAAATCTTTGCTTTCCCAAAATATTGGTTCATGTGTCCAAATAGTGTCATTACACTACTCACATTGTTATCATCCATTTTACGAGACTTGGACTTTGTTAGTGTTTACAAACTAGTTTTTAGTATATCTTGTTAAAATGTCACGTCAACATTCTCTTATTATTTAGGCCTTGTTTGTTTCAAACTTAACCTAACTGGTGATATTGTGTTGTCACTATTTGTTTCAAACCTATTTGGTGTAACTAAATTTTGAGCGTTGTACATCATTGTATTATTCTAAGGAAAACTTGTGTCATATATTACCTTGTTAGGGTAGTTTGTTCATTATTCTTTAGTTTGTACATTCATTTTGACCTATCACTTTTGTGGTTATTCTATAGTCACCTTGTTTTAACAACTTAGGGTCGTTACGCTGCAACAAATTTGACTAGGGTCCCTTGTTAATAAACCTTAGTGGAAATATTTCATTTTGTACCTTCTATTCTAAGTAATTCCTACTACGAGAATGGGGTCATGAAAGTTGGCAGCCAATATATTTGGAGGTGACAACCCTCATTTTGGAGGATAATCTCATGGTTGACCATAGTGGTGGAGAGGAGGAGTCTCCTCGCATGGATGCAAAGTTTCATTCCACCCATTTTGATGACTACATTTTTCATAACAAACATGAAGTTCTTATGCGGGTTGTGGAACTAGGAGCCAAATTACCTTCCACAATAGACCCTTCTCTTATCTCCGACATGGTTCAGGGAGAAGAATAAGTAGACCTCCCTCATCACACTCTTAACAAAATTTTAAATCCACAGGTCATGCCTCTACTTCTACATGCCAGAATAATGAGGAGATACCATTTGAAAAGGATGGAGACTATTGTTTTCCTCCTATTAAAATTCATTGTGAAGACCATGAAGAACATGTTCATCATGCACAACCTCCTCCTAATGAAGATCATCATGAAATACCTATTAAAGAGGTTACGTTAGAACAACAGGTCCAAGCCCTCACTCATCAATTGGTAAGTTTGGCTTCACATATACAAAAGGAACAACCAAAAGTTGTGAAACAAACTATACCAAAGGTCAAAACCTAAATCTTTGTTTTACAAATTCCCAATAAACACTCCTCGACGGGAGGCACAAAGAGATCCTTATGAAGATATTCTCACAAAAAATCAGGGTGGGCATACACCTAGGCTTAACCCTTTGTATAGACCTACGTTGCCACCCATGCAAGATCCACTTTTTAATCAAGAGTGGTCAACAATGAAGAATGCCCTTCAAGCATTACAAGAAGGCCAACCAGGTAGAAATAACAAGAAGTATCAGTTCGATGAGTTATGTCCTTACCCATTTGACAAAGCCATGCTACAAGTACCTTTCCCAAGACATTTTGATTTTCCAAAATTTGATAAATATAAGGGAAAAGGTGACCCTCATGATCATATAAAGGACTTTTATATGGCATGTCAAGAGGTGGCATTCAGCGACAATTATCTTATGCGCTTGTTTCCACAAAGTTTAGGAGCAACGGTGCTAGAATGGTTTGTGCATATCCCTAAGGGATCCATATCAACATGGCCAGAACTAGCAAAGAGTTTGTATGAAACTTCTCTTTCAATATAGAAAATGACGTTACCATGTTCTATCTATGCAATGCCAAGCAACGAAACAACGAAAACTTCGTTGCATTTTTACAATGATGGAGAGGGTTAGCTAGTCACTTTCCTTGCTCCATACCCAAAAAATAGTTGATAGGTATATTTGTTCCCAACCTCCATCCAGACATTACGTTCCACTTGCAAATGCATTGTGGCAACACATTTGAAGAGGTAATAGAAAAAGGGAGTCAAAATTGAAAAGGCATTGTTAGCTAGAGGGACCCTAAAGCCCTTTTCAAGGGATCAAACACAACGATTCCAAGACTAATGAAAAGCCAAATTTTGTTCCTAATAAGAACAAAAACATTGTTAATGATGGGATAGTAGACTCTAAATGAGTACAATCCATTAAAAACCACACTCCTTTAAAGCTTGCAAAGGGAACCCCACCTTTGGAGTATAAACGTCATGCACTTTCACTCCTCTATTGACTCAATGTCATCAATACTAAAACAGCTAGAGGTGGTTAATATGGTTAGATATCCTGAAACTACACCTTATGAGGATGACGTGCCTAAACCATCATGGTTTAGAGATAATGAATTATTTCCAATTCCACCGTGTTAAAGGTCACAAAACAGATAAGTGTTTGAAGTTGTAGCACTACATCCAGGACTTAATCGAAAGTGGCGATGTGGAGATGGATTCATCCACTCCTAACAAATCCCCCAATATGAAGACTTTCCTAAACATAATCAAGACAAGAATGCTAATTATGTGTCTAATGAGGATAATAATTTTGATGCTCTCATTGGTTGTGTAGATACACCTGTTGAACATGTTAACACAATAACCCCTGTGATATCCCCTGGACTATCTATGTCTAGGCATGTGCCAATAAATACTGATTATCATGCAGTTCTGCATACTTATGATAGTAAGGAACCTAGGTTTCAACATTCCCATCAAAGGATGCCTATCACAACTAGACCTCGTTTGATTCTTCATGCTAGAGAGCCCATTCGGGTACCCTGTTCCCCACCTTCATCTCATAGTCAGTGGTATGGTTTGGACACTTCTGATCCAAATTATTATTTGGGTTCCTCCCACTCTTCTTCTGACTCTGATCCAAACTATTATTTTGATTCTTCAAATTCACCTAGATCTTCTGAAAATTCTAATTTGGTTCTTGAGCTGCAGTCCTCCCTTGCTTTGCAGGACCTCCCTTATTCACTTGCCTCAATAACCCTTCTTCTTATTGAAGAGCTCTCTGACTCAAAGTCATTCTAATCAATCATCCAAGTCGACTCCCATGTTGCATTCATCCAATCAACCTCTTGTGGTAGAAAAACTACCGCACACTGATTGATTCATTTCATAATGAAGAAGCCATTAGAGAATTTATGAGGGTATATGAAGGCATTCCTCTAGAATTTTATGAGCAAGAAACCTCCTTAGACCTCAATACATTTGCATATTGGGAGGAAGAGATTGATGCCTTTTTTCAGAAAATAGAGGAAGACCCTAAGATCATCGAACATGATCCTCCTATTATTCTTCCATCTTCACATTCTTCATTAGGTGATGAAATACCTGGGTCTAGCATTGATCCACAACCTATCTTCTCATTACCTAATCATTATTTATCTATCAGGATTCCTCCATTGCAATCTTACCTTAGGTCACCACCTGGTAGCCCATCATCTTCTTCTATATGTGGGCCACCTCCAAGTAGCCCCACATCCTCTATATGTGGCTCACCTCCTGGAAGCCCATCTTTGTCTATATTGGGGCACATCCTAGAAGTCCCTCATCTTCAATTCTTGGGCCACGTCCTAGTAGCCCATCATCTTCTATATATGGGACACCTCCAGGAAGTCCTTCATCTTCAATCTTAGGGCCACATCCTTGTAGTCCTTTATCTTCAGTCTATGGGACACCTCCTGGTAGCCCATCCTCTTCAATTCTTGGACCATATCCTTCATGTCCATCATATTTTTCTTCTATCAATGATTGTGGCTAAGCCCACTATCATTTCTCACATCAATTCTATTCATCCACTTTCTTCTCCCACTTCTCGGGATCATACAAGTCACGTATCATGTGCTCTTAGTAGCTTATAGGAAACCAAAACGGTTCCTTCATCAGGCTCAGATCAAAAATTCCAAGAGCTCCAAAGCTCACAACAATTTAAACAATCTTAAAGTTCATAATCAAATGCGCTTCAAAAATGCACATCAATGCACCCATCAAGTATGGCGTAAAGTGCATAAACCTCTGGATAGGGACCTCAAGATCCTCACATACAAAATCCACATTTCATGATAAAACATATCATCTATTGAGTATGAGCTCACCACGATCATTGAGATCAAGGATACTATGAATCTTGATAAACAAACATGCCTAGTCTTCCTTATCAAGGAAATTACTAACATTGTTGTTGGATCTTATCATGCCAAGTGACCTTGTTAGTCCAACCTTTCAAAAAATACAAAAAAAAGAAGAGAAAACATTTCAAAAAATCAAAGGTAAACGAACACACATTGTAATCAGGTATTGCATACACATGGATGTTCTTTCTTCCCTTCCTTGTTATTCTTCTGCAAGTCTTTCCTACCATTTTCATCCCTTCGATGATATTTTGGTTAGCCAATTCACATGCATTTTGTGACATTTATTTCTATGGTATCCATTTGACCTTGGATATTTTATCACCTTGGTAAATTAAAGAATGACTGACCTCATAGAGATCCTATCACAATCAACATCTAAAAAACTTGTTGCGAAGAAATTTTGGATATATTTGTTGACACTAGCCAATGTCATCATCGTAATCACTTCCACCTCCTTCCATCAAGCCATCAGTGGTTCTTAACCCCTTTTCAAACAAGAGAGCTGAAATAAGTTTTCAGAAATCAAAAGAATCAATCAAATCAAAAAGCACAAAGCTGAAAGCAAACGCTAAAAGTAAAAGCAAATTGATATATAACTCTCTCTTGGGGTATTTCCAATAATCTCTACTAGGGCTATGGATGTCTGACTGGTAGTAGATAAATGTTGTGATTAGAATCAAATGCATCTCCATCAAGGCTATAGACACCTGGTTAGCAACGAAGCAATGTACGACTCACCTTCCACAATTCATTCACAAAACAAAAATCAACTTTGAAAAATAAATCATTCCTACACATTGGCTAGGGTGTCTTCACTTGTTGTCTATCAAATATTCCCTCCAAGAGGTAATAAATTTCCATGTGCACACACTGGATCTCTATGATAAAATAGGATTAGTATGTTACCAAGTGTCTTTTTTTGGACCTTGTTCAGACTCTTACTCTAGTCTGTATCTTGTCTCACGATTCATGCCTTTGGCTAACTACTTCTTCATCGTGAGGCTTCTAAGCTACATTCACAACATTCACATTGTTCTTCTACTTCATTTAGAACATCCATGTGTATAAGATTTCCTTTTTTCCATGTTTGCAGGAACCTTTGTCCCTTTCATAAAAAATATCTTCTACTTCTTTCTATTATGTGCTTCTTGGCCAGCTTACGCTGGGGGCATCCTTGATCCTTCTTAGCATGTCATTGAGGTTACGTTCATCATCATGTTGAACCTATCCATATTGGCCTTGATCCAAATTTTTCATGTGAAGATTTTTCCTTTGAATATTCTCCATCTAATGTCTGGGGGAAATTTTTCATCTTCACTTTCTTGCACACATGGCATTCTGAAATCCCATCTGTTGTTGGGGGCATCCACGTTTCTTCAGTTTCCTATACATAGCTTTGCAGAAAACTTCTAGAAAATCTAAAAAAACATTCAAATATGTTTCAAAAACATTAATCAAAATGGCTTTAGAAAAAACCAAAACAAATTGGTAAAACAATGAAAACCCCCAAAAAATTGGTAAACAACGTGCATACAACTAAAGCCTGTATCACATGCATTATCCTCAAACATTGAAATTTGTCCTACAAAACCATCTTTCTGATGTTCTTGCTTGTTCTTGTGTCAAACAACTTATGGATCATCGTGATCTACCTCCATTAATAAAAGCTAGGCTGCATGATATGTCAGTCCTCCCGTGCAATAGTGAGTGCTGTCCAAGGACTGTGTCATAGTACACGAAAGTTTTTCCATAGGAATACTTGTGTCCTCCATTTTTCCCTCACATGTGTTATTGTTTGGGGCATCATTTTTAACCCTTTTCATTACAACATGAACATTTGGGAACTTTAGCTTGATAAAAAAAAACATTGGTGCAAATCTTGAATATTATTTGTTTGAGTACGTGTAATTGTACTTGTTTCTCTTTTGGGTTAGTTGGTTTACTTTCTCGTATTGCATTACATTCTGTATGTTGCATGAAGTTAAACAACATTTTACTTTCTCGTATTGCATTACATAATGTATGTTGCATGGAGTTACGTATTTTTAGCAGTAAACAATTGTTAGTAATTTAGTCTTTTCATGTTATCTTACACTTTTGTTTATTTTAAATAAAGGCCGATGATGTAGACCTAGGGGAAAAATGATATAAATTTTAGGTTGCTTATTGAAAGGTTGGATGCAAAGATTGGGCTTGTCCTATATTTCTCCATTAATCATTTCTTCTCCATTATCATTTATTATCATTACTAATTTTTCTTCCAAATCACCTAGGGCAATAAACAACCATGTTTATCCCTATCCTTATTCCTTCTCAATACCTAAGGGTTTTGCGCCTTTTCTGACTCATTTTCTTCTATCCATTTCAAATCATATTTTCGATTGTTGATTGACTTCTTCTATCACCCATTTGACACTCGAGGGGGCATCCTTCATCCTGCTAATTTTTCTTCAAAAATTTACTGTTTATGCATGTCTATTATATTTGAAGTGAAGTCACTAACTTCACCTCAAACAAGGGAAAATGTAGACACCTAAATTCCACTTTTGCAATCTTATTGCCAAAACGCACACAAATCACTCTCATTCTTGCCAATTCCATTATAATTAGTGATATTTGCTAATTAACTAATGTTTCTTACCACTTTATCCAATTAACACCACGTTGTTGATTGTGTAACCCCTTTCGCATTCAGGATGCCACTTTACGACGAATCGTAAGTCAAAATCCTCTTCAAAATAGACAATTAGCATTTATTAGCTAATTAAGCCTATTTTGCCCTTGATTTGGTCAATATACCCTAGTATTGACTCAAACCCCTCTTCCAACCACTCAAAATCACCCCATTCACCTCCACAACATCTCAGCAAGCTTCAAAAGCTTATCCTAGCCTCCTAGTTGACCCTAAGTGGTTGATTAAGGCTTCACACCTCTTAATCACTTGGTAATTCACTAATTGTGATTAGCAAGGCCTAATCATGATTAGAAATTCTAATCTAATTTGGGGCTTTTAGTCCCACATGCACCAAAATACAAGTTTCTCCCAAAAGGAAAACTATAAAAAGGGTGCACCTCATTCCTTTATACTTTACACCATGCTTTGATTTGCATCTCATATAATAAATATGATATATAGCCAAGTTCAATCCTTGCTTAAAGCCTTCAATGGGGTTAGTAGATGGATATCCAAAATGACCAAGTAGTCATTTGGAGAGGCCATTTCACCTTGTTTGGAGTAGCAACCATAACCATTTGATTGCCCTCTTAGGTCTATTTAGGCCCATGTTAGGTAATTCAAGCATATTAGTAGGCATGTTTAGTTAGATTTTGTATTGTTTTCATACTAGTTAAGCATTATTTTAAGCTTCTATCTTAATGTTACATTCCTAGACTTAGAACCTTGGCTAGATGGATGACAATGGTGTTAGTTTTCCTTGTTTAGTCATGCAATTTGCTTTGTAAATTTTAGGGTGGGCATAGCTATCTAGGTGAGGGTTGTCTAAAGTATAACCATCATTGTAATATAATGTAGATTCTTACACCACACAAGAATTGACTATGGTCTCATGTTGGACCACATGCCCTAGTAGGGGCTATGGGGTATGTGAGATGACTGCAAGAACTAGAGGCTCTTTCTTTTGAGGCCGTAAGGAAGGATAAAATTAATATATGATAAGTTAAATAAGATCAAAAGTGTTGATTCTAAGCATGACCTCATCAGGATCATCATCATACGACTCTAAAATATTGGGAGGCATGTGCCTAACCAACTCAAGATGACTGACATTGCCACAAAGAGTATCTATAGGGTAGTTAAAATGATGATATTGTTGTAAGGGAATAGAATACAATTCATCAAGTGTGGGGAGATTATAAGTCCCATTTTCCTAAATGTATCATATTTCTAAGGTTTAATTTCCACTTGAATCTTATAAATAGCTCCTTGGTGAGAAAAATTCACACACTGACATGCGGAAGAAGCAATTATGTGCATATGATGAGTCCAAGGATTCCCTAGGAGAATTTTATAAGATGGAGGAAAATTGAAGACCATGAATTTGATGTGAACAATCCTAGGGGGATGGTGATGGGTAACCAAATACAACCCATGGGAGGTATCTTTTGGAATTCTTATCCATGACAAGTGGTTGGTGTGGATTTTAAGTTATATACAGAATAGCCAAGATCTTTAATGAAGTCTAACGAGGCCACACACGTGCATGATCCCTCATCAATGAGACAACACTCAATATTAGTGTTATTTATATGAACTAAAATAAAGAGAGACATATCTTCTACACGAAGCAAGAGCTCATCCATGATCATAAATCTATAGAAAAATGAATTCAAGAATGATCATCCATGGTAAGATCAATATGATGGAGATCTCCTCACATTGACAACAAATTCTTTCCTCTAAGCCATGTAATGTGGGAATCCGACCCAAAGAGTGAAGAAAAGGAATATGCATATTAAATAACATAGTCATGAGACACTCATGGTCATGAGGTGACATATGCTTGAGCTATAAGAAGGGAACTTGGTTAGGAATTTAGAAACGTAGATCAAGAGGATCCCGCTTGTCATGATTGGACTATGCAGTAGGATGGGTGTGTTGGGAATCCTTAAAAATAGATCCAAAAGGAGTAGGTGTGATCAGGGATATTTTTGAAACTAGTTTTTTTTCTCATATCCTACACCATCACCTCTATAAGTTTCATTTGCATAGGGGACAATGGTGTCTTTGGCTAGAGATACAAATCCAGACACCGTCGGCCGTGTAGGATAATTTCCACAAGGGTTGATGTCATCTAGTTTTGAGATACAAAGGGATATATGACCCTATGAGTCTGATGTTGGAATGATAGATGGTATTTTAGTTCCACATAAGCTATGACATGTGTTACATCATTAATTGTAAATGTATTTTCATGAGGATAATTCATGTCAAATAAAATGGTTATAGAGTTTTTCTTGCTTCTTATAACTTTCAACAACATCAAGATTAGGCATAGGATTAGAGAATATCTTTAGCTTCTCATTATCCTAGTTGATAGATTAATGATGATCCTTTTTTTTATCTACATCATGAGCTTTGATTTCTTCAATCTAACACTTTCGAGTGATGGTCTCATAGTCAAATTAGGGACCTAGGAAGAAGCTGATGGTAACCATTCCTAATGCATGAAAATTTTCATGGGAGTGATTCTAATTAGTGTGCCACCAACAAAACTTACTCTCATCATGTCAATGATGAATAGGTTGAGAAGGATCCAAAATCATGGTAAACATATTAGCTAAGCAATGTTTCAATTCTTCCTTACTTAATGGTTGATGATAGTTAGATTGACTCTTATTGTTATTAAGTTGTTGGTCACTATTGATAATAATCCTATTTGAATAAGTGAAAAGAGGAATATTATCGAAGACTCCATCATTTGCTGCATTTTTGTTCTTATAATTTTTAAGGATTTAGACTTGTTTGTACATTTGTGTTCTAGGATTAGCCTTCTCAAATTCCATCATAAGATAATCTTTCCTTTTGGTTTGTTTTAAGGATTCTTCTAGGGACTTAGGAGAAAAGGAAATCACATTTTATTGAAGGTGAGGTTCAAGAGCTCATAAAAAAATTTGGAAGAGTGTATCAATAGGCATATTATGTTATGATCATGTAGATAGGGTCTTTCAATTCTTGATTAAAGCTTCTGCTGACTTATTTTCATGTTTTTTTGGAAATTGATGAAAGCATTTATATTGTTCTCAAGGAGATAATAATATTTGAGTTCATTCAATAAGGTTGTCACTAGGGAATCTAGCTCAACTATGGAGTTAGGAGGTAAAATATGGTACCTATGAACAGTGTGAAAAACAACTAAAATGGAAGACAAACAAACTATAATTTGTAAACCTTCTTATAGCTTCTCCTTGTAAACCTTGATGTAAGATTGTACAATCTTACCTTATGAATTCTTTTGGAATTTATATTTGTGGGTGCTCTTGAATGACCTCCAAATGAGAAATAAATGAATGCTATGAGAAGATGTTGACTTGGAAAGCTTCCAATATGTAAATTAACAGAGTTTTATTACAAACGGTCCAAAAGGATTTGAGATAAGATAAGCATGTGTTTTATAAGGTGAAGTAGTGGTTGGAAGTTGGTTGTAAGTGGTTGAATGCATATGATAAAAATATCATTTGAAGAAGTTGTGGTAGTTTCAGGAAGATAAATGCTAATAAGGGGGAAAAAATGAATTTAGTTGCAAAAGTTGCATTTGGAAAAATGGTTGTACGTGTAATTTAATTGCCCCACCTTTCTAGGATTCTAGAACATGAGTTAAGTGGATTGGTGAAGTGGAGTCCAAGTGGAGTATACTCTGATGAGGAAGTGGAGTATAAGTGTAATCCAAGTGGCTATTGACTAGGGAAATAGGTGTACTTTCCCATTTAAATAACCAATATAATTAGCTATAATGAGCACACTAGGTAATTAATCATGTATTTAATAAATGATAACTAAGATAGCTAAATGGGTACTAAGGATTAATTTAATTAATCTAAAGGGATGTAATTATTAATTAATTAGATTAATCAATTATAAAGGGATGAACTAGGATGTATTTCGATAAGATAGAAACAAGTGTGGAATCTAGGGTGTTTACATTTCCTCCTCTTTAAATCATTGTTGCGAAGTAATAGTGTTTTAAATATAGTAGACGCATTAATATAGGAAGAAATTGAAGCATTTGTATGCTCCAATGAGTAGAATGGTAAAGGAATTCCACCTCAAGTGGGTGGGTGATGCAGCAAAGTGGTGGACAACAACTTGATAGGAAGAAGAAAAGGGATTTTATTATGAAAGAATTTTGCTCATAGCATTTGAGCATCATTTGGAGAATAATTTTAGAGAAACCTTGTTTTTTCTATTGCATAATATATTTTTTCACCATGATTATGAAATAATCGAGATGTTTAACATATACACATACATATATAATTAATCATCAAATCATAAATAATTGTAAGTCTTTTAAATAATAAGAAATTAGTGACCTTTTATATATATATATATATATATCTCAAATCATAAATAGAACTTTTAAGTAATAAGAAATTAGTGACCTATGAGACATATATTGGTTGGTTAAGTGGTTAAGTGCACTGGTTGTACCCAAGTAGCCCAAGTTTTGTTGAGTATTTGATGTTAGTTGTGGGCATTAGGGATGCTTATGTTTAATTTTAGGCTGGTTGTGATCAGTTATTGAGGATTGAGATCCTATTTGTGTCTTAAAGAGTTGTTTGGCTTTATCTCCAAAAAAATAAAATAAAAAAATATCAATTAATTTTAATAAAAAAAATATTATGAAATAATTGATTGCTATTATTTGTTTTTTTATTATAGGTATTCTACAATGGTAGTAGGAGGTGGAATTTGATAGTGTGATTACTGTACATTAAGGTGGAATTGTTGACAGTGTAATATGTTTCATTTATTTCCAATGCCTTAGTACACCTTATAAGTTTACTTGCAATACAATGAGACTCATAGGATTATACAATATAAATGGTTATTCCATTAGTACATCAAGTATAGTTTTATTCCATTAATTGGAAAATAAAAATCTAAAGAAGATCTTAAAGTTAGATCAAAATCCCTATCAGATTCTTTCCTTTCCTTTGTCTCCAGATTAGCGTGTATTTTCCACAAAGGGTCAGTTCAAACTGAATAGACAATATTTTCCATTTTCATACATGTATTATTCTACAAATAAAAACATATCATAAACACATTCATGCATCAGTATATTATTCATTCAATTATAATAATGATGTCAACAACATGTAACATGCATGAACTAATGAAGTTCAGAATCTCATTCATGAATGATGCGTTCAAGCATAAGATAGAAAATACATAAAAAATTAACATGTAAGGATGGTTACATAGTTAATTTTTTAGAACCTCACTCATGTTAGAAACCTTCAACAATCATACATAAAATACATAAAACTTACAACACGTAAGGCTGATTACATAATGCATTTATTTAGAATCTCATTCATGGATGAAAAATTCATCCATGATACAGAAAATACATAAAAATTACTATAGGTAAGGCTGATTACATAATGTATTTCATAATAACCATAACAGAAATATTCAGTCATGCATCCACATACATAATCATCCATTAATATAATAATGATGTAGATAAGCATGTATACATGCATGAACTAAATCAAGTTCATATTATCATTCAAGGCGGGAAGCCTTCAATTGACATATAGAAAATACATAAAACTTACAACAAGTAAGGTTGATTACATAATGTATATCTTATTAATTGTATGTATCAAAACCAATAACATACCAATTGTTTAATGCAAATGCCATAAACATAATTTTATACACTAAACCGAGATAAAATTCTAACTATTTTGACATAGTGCTAACATATTAATATTTATGCAAAAAAATGGAATAACATACAACTTTTGACAAGATTCCAACAGTAACATCTTATATACCCATAAGAAATGCATACTAATTTCTTTACAAAATTCCATAGATAATAATCTCATAACCATAATTACAAAGCACAAAAATTGTAGGACAAATTTCCTTCAATAATAATATCATAAACCATCATGATAAATCATATTAAATGTATGAAAAAATGCCCTCAATAATAATCTCATAAACCATCATGAGAAAGCATTACAAAATATATGACAAAATGCATTCAATAATAATATCATAATCTATTATGAGAAAGAATACCAAATAGATGATATAATACCTTCAATAATAATCTCATAAACCCAAGAAATAATGCAAACAATACGACAAAATTTTAACATGTACATCAACTTCACATGCTCATAATGGAACAACATGCCATCTTATTGATAATAATGCCAACATAGTAACCTTATATGAAAAAAGGAGAATGCATACATACCAAATTGACACAATGCAAACATGGACATCAACTTAACATGCCCAAAACAGAACAACATTCCAACTACTTGAAAAAATGCCAATGTAGTAACCTTATATGCAAAAAGGAGAATGCATACATACCAAATTGACATAATTCCAACATGTACATCAACTTAACATTCCCAAAACGGATACAAAATGCCAACTACTTGACAAAATTCCAATGTAGTAACCTTATATGTAAAAAGGAGAATGCATACATACCAAATTGACACAATGCCAACATGTACATCAACTTCACATGCCCAAAATGGAACAACATACCAACTACTTGACAAAATTCCAATGTAAAAAAACTTCTATGAAAAAAAGGAGAATGCATACATACCAAATTGCCAAAATGCCAACATGTACATTAACTTAACAAGACCCAAAATAGAAAATCATGTGAACCACTTAAAAAAATGCCAATGTAGTAACCTTATATTTAAAAAGGAGAATGCATACATACACAAAATTCACACAATGCCAACATGTACATCAATTTAACATGCCAAAAATGGAACAAAATGCCAACTACTTGACAAAATTCCAACATAGTAATCTTATATGCAAAAAGGAGAATGCATACATACCAAATTTATAGAATGCCAACATATACATCAACTTCACAAGCTCAAAAATGAGCAACATGCCAAAAAGATCAGTAACTTAACATATTTTCAAAAATACCCAACATAATATTTATACCAAATAATACATGCCAACCGTATGATCAGATGTTCATAAGATGAAATTCGTATATAATCCAAATAATATATGTCATATCAATCAAAAAATTCATATAATGGACTTCACATATAGTCCAAATAATGCATGCCAATTGTAGTACAACATGTCATAGAATGAACTTCACATATAATCAAAATAATCTATGGAAACTGTATAAAAATATATCATAATATGAACTTCAAATATAATCCAAATATTTCATTACAACTATATGAAAAAAATGTCAAAACAATGTATCTCATATCTATTCCCAATGAAAGGTTAACACTCAATACTTTTTGACAAAATGTCATAACACACACACACACACACACACACACACACACACACACACACACACACACACACACACACACACACACACACACACACACACACACACACACACACACACACACACACACACATATTATAAACAATGGGTTTCACAAAAATTATTTGACAAAATGTCACAACATTAAAATTCCAAATATGTTCCAAATAATATAGATGGCACACAAACTGTTTGACCAAATGTCACAACATTAATCTCCTTAAATAGGTGTCAATAATATATTGCACTGAAATTGTTTGACCAAATTCACAACATTAAACTTCCAAATATGTGCCAATAATAGATTTCACACAATTTTTTTGACCAAATGTCATAGACATTAAACTTCCAAATATGTGCCAAAATAAAAGATTGCACACAAACTATTTGATGAAATTTCATAACATTAAAATTCCAAATATGTTCCCATAATAGATTGCACACAAACTGTTTGACCAAATGTCACAAAATTAAACCCATATTCATATAAAAATGCCAAACAAGAGGTTGCATTACTAACTGTTTGAAAAAATGTCTCAACACATACTCATGTTAAATATGTCAAATAAGAGTTCACACTCTAACTGTTTGGATAAATATCACAATACATATCTCATATGTATATTCCAAACAAGAGATTACAATCAAATTGTTTGACAAAATGCCACAATACTTATCTCACATATATAAAAATGCTAATTAAGATATTGCACTCAAACTCTTTGACAAAATGTCACAACACCATCTTCATGGAAATATGCCATACAAGAAGTTATATGTGAACTGTTTGACAAAAATGACTCATTCCATATTCATATAAATATGCTAAACAAAAAGGTTACATATGATGTATTTGACAAAAAGGTCTCAACACATACTCATGTTAAGTATGCCAAATAAGAGTTCATACTTCGATTGTTTGACAAAATGTCACAACACCTACTCACATTAAATATACCAAATAAGAGTGTACACTCCAGTTTTTTGAAAAAAATGTCACAACACCTACTCATGTTATACCAAATAAGAGTTCACACTCCGTTTGTTTGACAAAATTTTCATAACACCTACTCATGTTATACCAAATAAGAGTTCCCACTCCAAACTGTTTGACAAAAATGTTTACAACAGAGTAGAACCACAGGCCAAAACACAACAAACATATAAGCAAAAATTTAGTAGAACCGTAACCCAAACACCATAAGCGTACAACCAAGATCCAAACCCATGAATGAAAAAACATTATAATATATACCCTTATGTATACCTAGAAAATGTAAATGAAAATGTCATATGTCATCTACCATATGCCCAAGAGTAGAGAATAAATACTTCCAAGTATCCAATAAGGAAATAAAATGAAATCTCATACACCCAGAATGAGAAAACCAAAATTTTCAATACCCATAGAGGGAAAAATAAAAAATATGAATGCTTGGAATGAGAAAACCAAATTTCTTAATACCTACAAAAGGGATAAATGAAATATGCATTCATTTATAAAATACATTCATAAGATAAAAATTAGAAACCCTTGCTTGAGAATTCAAATTGAAAGAAGACCAAAAAACTCTACACTTTTCCTCCTTCTCTACTATTTTCTTCAACTTCCTTAGATCCACATAGTTCAAAATGAAACTCCAAAACCTTCTTTATTTTCCAGAAAAAATCTCCACAAAAATGGACTGCACCAAAAAATGTGGAATCCCATGATGGAAGCCCTAAAATCAGCCAAGATTTCCATAACAAATATCCACAAAATCCTCCCAAAATTTTGACAGAATTTTCCCCTCCAATTCCTCCTCTCCTTCATGCCATGACAAAATGGATAAAATAAAAAAACCTAATTCCCATTTATTCCATGGATTTCAAAATCCATTAAAATATTATTAAGAATCCAAAATGCCACCTCTTAGCTTAAGTCTAAGTTATAAATAAAAAATATATGCCTCATTCCATAAGGAATGAATTTAAGACCAAAAATTAATGCCAAGACATACTAACAAGCCTAATGCCACCAAATAAAAGTGCCAAGTCATAATACCAAGTAAGCACCCAAGAAATTTATTTCCAATTCAACATAATTCACAAATGCTTCAATTCTAACACATATGGAGAATATTACACCAACCACCCTACATTATCACCATAACTGCCAAAAACATTGTCACACATTATTAAGGTGTGAGTGTCAACTCAAAAAAACTACAACCAAGAAGAACTAAACAAATAGGATTTCAATTTTAACACGACAGTACTTAAAAGTCGAGCTATAACATAAGATTAGAACAATCACTAAATTAGTAGGAAAAGGTACTAAATGGTTTTTTTTGTTTTTATATAAAATGATTCCTACTTCCTAAAACACTTGCAAACATTGTAAGAAGGTTACAAGAATAATTGAATTTTTGCAACAAAAATTTTGTAATTTTTTGATTGATTTGGACTACAACGTGCGCGTGATTCATGTCTCTACACAATTTTTGCAAAGGAAACTGAAATACAATTCATAGAACATGTACTAAAAACAAATTTTGAAATACACAGTGAATCCATATAAAAATTTCATGAATTGTGAATAAACGCAATGATGGAAAAATGATTCCCACGTGAAAATGTGCCAAATATAGACTTACAAGTTGAACTTAAACTAATATGTAAATGGAATCCAACACCAACGTTGGAAAAAAATGTGAACTAAGGGCACACATATGATTTAGTTCATTGATTTGTCTATAATCTCAATAAGGTTCCATATGAATGGTTGAGAAATAGTTAATCTCCAATAATTGATTACACAGTGATTTTGAATGGCGCATGTACTTTTAAATGGGGATGAAAATTTTACATAGCTATGAACAATAGATAATGTAATGTTGACAAATGACAGACATTGGAAGGTGAACATTTTTGACAGTACTAAATGTGTTAAATCTAATAGAGTCAAGATATTTGTATATAACACAGTTACATGCGAATAGCATATTTAGTCTTTTAAGAGGCTGATTAATGTAGTTTGATATATAGATTGACAAAAATTGGTCGAATTCACATGCAATATATATGGTTTAGGGAGGATTAAATTAGGTTAGGGAAGATAGAATGCCATTGAGGGGATAAATCCAAAACAATTTGTTGACAGAAGTTCATATTTAAAGGTGATTTGTGCATGACAAATTACAGATGCTTCCCCCAAGAACATTGTATGATTCAGGTGAAGTTATCGCATTTAGTTTGAAGAATAAAAATGACTTGGACACTAATCAAGGTGATGAATTGACTCGGAACCTAAGTTACATAGTTGACAAATGTGCATTTGTCTTAATGCGAGTCAACTAATGTTAATTTTTTATTTAGTGATCATCACTAATAACTTATCATTGTTTTAAGTGGAGTCCGATGATTACAGTGAACTATTCCTGAAGGTGTCAAAACACTTATGATTAATTCAATTAATGCACACCAAGGTGGAAATTATGTAATAAAGATGTCACTGGATTACATCAATCCATAAAAGATTTTACCACTAAACGAGGTGATTATGCTTAATACTATGATAGAAAAATCCTATTTATAAAATGTATTAACATATGTTACATAGTCACTTGATAAAGAGAATGCATGTAACAAATATCGAAGAATCTAGGAAAATATTTGCACATATGAAGGAGACTATCAAACAGGGGATGATTCCAAGCTACAATTTCTTAATTGAGTATTTAACAAAATTCAACTTCAGGGAAGGATTACTCAATGTTTATGATATCTGAAAAGTATAGAACTTTCATCAAAGATGATTAGAGAATTCCATGTGTGCAAAATGACTCTTATACAATCACTTATCTAGATACTTGATCATGCAATTAGAGTCCAAATTTGGGCATATAAATAAGTGGATGACTTATTTTAGCCCCTCGTATAACTTGAAGGTGGCTTATTTCAAGTCAGATCACTCTTGAGGGTATTTGTAATTGCAAAATAGGAGTCAAATACATTTCTTGGTTATTGTTTTTGAATATTTAATTAAGTTAAAATCATTACCTAATCTTAGTCTAACTTTAAACGAACATTAATAATAATACATAAATAATATCATGGAATCTCATACTGCTATAATGGAGCATGTTCCAATTCTTTCAAAAATAGAGGATTGAGATTTTTTCCTATGGGCATGATGAAGTTTAAAGGGTTTATTAGTCTGACCGAATTCAGAGGAAGTTTAAGTGGTACCCTATCTTGTGACAACCAGAATTATTTACATGCATGAGAAACCTAAGATAAATTCTAATAACATACAAAACATCATCAGTATCAAATTTATTGTAATAAGGGCACTTAGGAGCCCATAAAGAGAAACTAACAGATAACAAAAAACCATAGTGAAACTAACAAATTAAAAATGAGATTAACTAACAGCCATAGACAGAGATAGTGAAAAAACATACACCCCACACCAAAGTCATTTGTAGGATTTTTCAAGACCCTCCAGCACCTTAGTCCATTCTTTTGCAAGAGCATTCAATATTAACAGCCAAAGAGCCCAGGTCTAAACCATCTGGGGTCTCCTTCCGTTTCCTTCCTTGACTATCCACGACACAATAAGAATTGACAAGATACCCCAGAGTTTAAAGGTGTTGTAGGGTCGACTTAACAGTCATGATGCTCCATTCCATATAGCTATGGAGGATAGCTTTAACCTAATCCATATCCCTTGTTATGGCCCCAAAGTTGCCCTTTAGTATCTCAATCTCGCCACCCAGCCCATTGCTAACTACTTCCTACACCTGCTCCTTCATCTTGTGCCAATCATTAAAAAGAAACTGGATCGAGCTTTTAGTTAGACGTGTGTCCCCCTTTAGCTCATCGATAATAGCCACCATCTTGGCCAAGTGATTTTCCCCTTTTATCAGGCCAACATGACCCATAGTCTCATAGTGTTGTTCCAATTGAGCATTTATAGGAATGAGGGCACCCTCTTTGGTAGACTCACCCTTAGTGTTCAACTCAGTGTTTCGGGTCTACTTAGATTTAAGATCCTTTAGGTTTTGGTTCACGGCCACCTCCACCTCATCCTCTTCCGTGTCACCATCCAAAGAATCTTCATCATCACTCGAATACTCGTCCTCCGATTTAGACCCTGAACTATCCGCATAAGATTCCAAAGCCAGCTTGAGGGAACTAGTTTTGTCAATGTCCAAGGCCACCCTTTTGACAAGGGCAAGGATAAATCCTTGGTGGAGAGGGACAGAGATCCTACATGATTTAAATTGTGTAACAGAGGCACACAGAGAATAATACAAGAAATAGGGAAAAGTAAAAGCCTGCCCCCATCTAAAATGGTTTAGCATTGGGAGGTGGTAAGCATAAATACATTTGTGGTGGCCTTCTAGGGTTAAGAATTGAATTAAGGTGAGATACACCTCGTCATATGGATTAGGTAAAGACATTCTAAGGTAGCCAGCAAAATGGGAGGTGAGATTCTCATTACCATTAAGAAATAGATTCAATTCTTCAGAGGCTTCCTTCTTCAGTTTGTAGACCTCCATCCCCACCACTGGAATACCCATAAATTTAACCACCAAATCCAAATTGATCTCCAAACTAATCCCTTTCATCTCCAACAATAACTCCTTTTTTGGTCACTTTCCATGTGCTAGGAAAGTATTTGTTGAGATTCTCATAGTGCCCTTCAAATATTTTCAAAAAGGGGGTAAAACCCTTGCTATCAAATAGGGACATAGCATCGGGAGTGACCCTAGTGAGGTCAGCAAGTTCAGTCCTGATGAGATCCCCACCCATACCGCTAAACAACAAAGGCCTCTTCACAAAATGACTCAGAAACCAAAGAGCTGAGAGCTTACTCGCACACCATAAAATGATTCTATAGTAGCGGTTGCCAGATAAAGTTCTCCAAAAATATGTGTAAATCACAAACCCGATCTTCTCATAATTAAGAAATAAATCAAATTCATCATACAACAAAAAATCATGACAGGATAGACACCCCATGAAGAGACCTTATACGTGGGCATTAGTGTCTTTTAATAAGTGTGCCCGCACCTTGGGATCAAGAATTTCCACCTTCCTCAAAAGTGTCAAATCATGCCCATTAACCCCCATGTTAGCAAAGAAATCCACCACGGCATTAGCTTCCCTATACACATGTTTGAAGGAGATAAAATTAAAAGAATGGGCCATTTTCTTAATACTCTTAATAGAGTTAAAATTGGCAATAGAGATGGGACCTTTCTTATTTATGTTGTTAATTATGTTCAGGGAGTCACCTTCCACTTCCAGATTAACAAAGTTGTGTTGAAGAGCTATAGATAGACCCAAAATACCCCAACAACTTCAACAACATTATTTGTTTGAGTTCCTAAATTGTAGAAGTATCCAAGAATAAAACTTCCTTCAGAATCATGAAATACCCCACCATAGCCAGCACACCCAGGATTACCTTTGAAGGCTCCATCAAATTTTAATTTTAAATAGTCCTTGCTAGGTTTGACCCATCCATTTAGTCTAGGGTTTAGACCAGGCCTAAGGGTAGAAGGCACCAGACCCCACTTCATGGAGAAAAAGATTCCTGCTGAGAGAAAGACTTATTTTAGGAGTTCAAGATAGAAAAGTTAGGGAATGGATCTCACACAATTCCAATTTTAACATGGGACTCATTTTTTCCCCTTTAAAATTCTTCTATTTCTTTTCTTCCATATTTCCCAAGCCAAATGAATTATAAGAAAATCCATACTGTGAAACTTTAGACCTTGGCTCTTAAAAGACTAGTCCATTGGATCCAGATTACATTTTATGTGATTCGGGAAGACCCAATTGACATCAAAGATGTTAAGGATGGTTTCCCTAACTGAAACAAGGAAAGGGTGTTAAGGAACAGGTGTGAGGCATCTTCACAATTTGATTCACACAAAACACATCTATTAAAGTGTGGAAATTTCTCTTGTTCAGATTTGACCGCAGTAAGAATCTTATCATGGATAACCAACCACCAAAACATATTAATCTTGGGGATTAATTCTTTGATCCATATGCTTCGCGCAATTAAAATTATCAATCTCCTCCTCATGACAGAAGGTATTATGGCGACATAGGCACTTTTGACTCGATGGAAAATACCATTGCGATTGCATAACATGGCAGCTTTTCCCAAGTGTGGGACTTTAAATCGGAAATCTCTCTGGATGAATAATAATTCCTCTAATTTGTTGTTAACGAAACAATCTGCAGAGTTTACTCAAAAACCTGATCTAAAGATATGGTTTTCCTCAGAGACAGAGAAGATGCATCCAAATTGAAACCTAATCTCAGAGGTTGAGTCACCGATGAATGGAGACATTTTGTTTGCCAATAAACACAAACCATAGAAAATGCAATGCAAGGACATGCACAGCCAATTTTCCTTAGAAGTGAAAGGTGTGAGGATTTCCAACAAGAACATTTGAGGGTTGAGAATCAACAGACATGCATTTTAGCTCCAAAATTTATAGGACACTACAAAATGCCAAGAGCGCGAAAGCATTACAGTTTTAAATGGGAGGTTTGAACAGCACAAATTCATTGCCAAAGAGAAGAATCAGGGGCCAAAAAAATTTTCATACAACCTTTAGAAAATCCCCTTTTACAATTTATAGGAAGACTAGAGAGGAAAGATAGAGGAATTCCATATTAGTCCAACCTCTCGATTTCCATTTAGATTCAAATCTTTATGGGGTAAATGAGAACCCTAGCAAACCCAAAAGTTTCGAACTTGGATTTGCCATTTCAAGAATTTAATTTCCACCCAATTAGAAATATTTTACATTTGGGAGGTCCTTGCTAATATTTCTTAAAATTCCAACCTTAGTGTAATCTGGAGCTAACAATTTTATGGCCGTCTGGGAATACTGGTAGGGTCTGATATAGAGTCAGTGTTAAGAATTGTTTCCCTAACTTGAAGGGAATGAAAGGGACATCTTAAGGAACAGGTACGTGAGGCATCTTCACAAATTTCCATTCACACAAAACACATCTATTAACCATGTGGGAATTTCTCTTTTTTGCCAACAGTTAGAATCTTATCATGAATACCAACCACCAAATTTTATGCATATTAATATTGGGGATTGAATTCTTTGATCCACATGCTTCCCCAATTAAAATTATTGATCTATCTCCTCCTCATAAAGAAAGAGCGGTATGGCACTTTTGACCGAGAAAATACAATTTTCCTTAGGGACCAGAATAAACTATCTTCAACAGGAGTCTCTCTATTAATAATAAATCCTCTTAATTTGTTGTTAATAGAAGAGATCTCTAAGATGTTAGAATGATCCAGGGAGATATGGTTTTCCATTATCCCAAAGATCATCCAAATTGAAATAATCTCTCACCTTAGTCCCATATTTGGACCACAGAGTCCTATAGATAGTAGGGAAGAGTAGTCTTGAGAGGAAAATTCTCCAGCCAGTTGTCCTCCTTGAAGTTTATGGTGCGACCATTTCCAACAAGCCATTTGCATCCTTCAGATAACACATGTTTAGCCCAATTTAAGGACTTCCAGAAGCATGAAGAAGCATTAGAATTCTTGGTACAAAAGCACCATTCATTAGTAGATAGGTTAGGCAAGTATTTACATCTTATGATACTAGTCCAAACATTATCTTCCTTTAATAGTCTCCAGCTCATTTTGGCTAGCATAGCTTTATTCATTTTAGTCCAATCTCTGATACCAAGGCCACCAAATTTTTTTGGGGAAACAAACCTTATCCCAGGAAATTAGAGGAATTATGTCTTTTGATTCAGTTCCACTCCATTAGAAATATCTTTTGTATGCTCTCTATTTGCATAATCTTCGTTGGGTAATCTATAGATAGACATTGTATAAACCGGTAAATTTTGTATAGAGCATTTAAGAAGGAAAACTTTTCCCACTTGAGATAGAAGCGATCCTTTCCACCATCAAGTTTCTTCAAAAATATATCAATTAATCAAATTCCATAACAATATAATTTCTGAAAGAGGTTAAGTTTCTGTCCCAATAAGCATACCAAGGTATCTGGTTTAGGAGGGTTTTTGATGAGGCATTGACCAGGAAAAAGTTTTGATGCTTCTTCTTTTAGTATTGATAAAGAAGATGATATTTTCCCATAGTTTATCAATTGATCCTGAAGCTTCCTCATAATCCATCATTAAACTACTCCTTAGTGAATTTCTAGCCTCAGGGATAGAAGCCACTCCAATTAAATGGTATCATCCAAAAAATGTTGATTTTGAGAAACCCTCTTCATAGTATAGCAAGGGAGATACCTCTGATTCTTTCCATGTAGCCTTATTAAGAGTTCTACTTAGGATTTTGTCCAAAATAATGAAGAGAAAGGGTGATATTATCACCTTGTCTTAAACCACATGTCTGTTAAAATAACCACAAGGAGTCCCATTAACCAGGACCAAGAACTTGGAAGTGGAGATACTCAAGATAGAATCATCTCCTTAAAATCCTCACCAAAGCCAAATCTTGAGAGAATCTTCAGAAGGAAAGACCAAGAGACTATTGTCATAGGCTTTTTCCATATCCAGCTTAATGAACATATCTTATTGAAATTGTTTTGTTTCATAGAGTGGAGGGTCTCCTGTATGGTGATGATGCCATCTTGAATTTGTCTACCCATAACAAAACCTCCATGCTGATTAGAGATAATTGAAGGTAGCACAACCTGGATTCTCAAGGCCAAAATTTTTGAACACATTTTATAAACACAGTTGTGAAGACTTTTGGGCCTAAATTTTTAAACTTCGTAGGATCATGATTCTTAGGAAAAGTCAGAAAAGTGCTATTTAGCTCCTATAGCATAATTTTTGTTCTTGAAGAATTCCTGGATAGCACTGAAAATATCATCTCTCACAATATCCCAAAAATTTTGAAAGAAGAAATTGAGGAAACCATCAGGTCCCGGGGCTTTATCAGGGTTTAGAGATTTGATCATGAATTAAATTTCTTCCATTGAAGGGATTTTAGTGAGCATGATATTGTCTTCATCATTTATCAGATAGGGGGAATCACATTAAGAAACTCATACTCTTCCTGAGTGTTGTTAGGAACCTGAGAAGAGGTCAAAATCATGTTGAAGAAAGAACACACCTCTTGTTGAATTTTCTTAAAGTCATTGAGCATAACTCCCTCTCCATTTTTATACTTATAATTCTATTATAGATTCTCCTTTTTAGAGTAGAGGTATGAAATAAATTTGTGTTCTTTTCACCCTCTTTAAGCCAAAGGGCTCTAGATTTCTGTTTCTAAAAAATTTCCTCCTTCGTGGAGGATGTTATGATACTCAGCAAGTAAATCATTCTCATTATTATGGCTAAATATAGAATTAAATACCTCCTGTGACTCCAAATCTTTCTGGAGTGAAGAAATCTCCTTGGCCAGGGATTGCTTCTTTTTGAAAATGTTGCCAAAACTTTTTTTATTCCATTTTTTCATTTTTTAACATGAGCAAGTTTTTTAACAATTCTGAATAAACTCGTACCTTTGATTTTTATATTCCACCACTCCTTCACTAGCTCAGTAATATCCTCATCAAGAAGCCACATCTTTTCAAATCTGAATGAGACTCTCCTCCTATCCTTAGCCTTGATCTGGAAAAGGATAGGATTGTGATCAGATCCTATGCGAGGAAGGGAAAACAACCCAGCTTCTTTGTTCAACCAACCCCAAGAGATCAGCGCTCTGTCAAGTTTAACCTGAATCAGCTGGTCACCCTTCCTTCTATTAGACCAAGTAAATATACTTCCTCTAAGCTCAACATCCATAAGATTATTGAGGGAAATAAAATCTTGAAAGTCTTCCATACTTTCAGTGAGATCTATATGTCCCCCCTTTTTTCCCTCAGACATAGAGGAGTGTTAAAGTCCCTCAAAATCACCCATTCTGTGCCTTTGATTATATTCTGAAATTTGGAGAGATCAGCCCAATTTTTTTTCCTTTCACTTTTACTATTAGGAGCATAGATATTAGATAAGATCCAGAAATCTTTAGATATTTTATCCTAAAAAAGCACCGCCATATGGTTTTTTCTGTTAAGGAGCTTCGTACCTTTGAGCTTTTGTTCATTCCAAATAACAAGCCATTCCCCCGGCTATTCCTATCGAACTAACAACAAAACCCCTAAAATTTTTGTAAGACCTACCACAAGTCTTAAGAAAAGGGCCCTCCATCATCTTAGTTTCCTGCAGGGCCAGGATATCAAAATTGTGATTCTTCTCAAGATCTTTATCAATCTCCACTTGACTGGGTTGTTCAAACCCCTGATATTCCAAGATATTATATTCATTTAGTCACTTGATTCTTAGTTCTTCTAAAACTCCTTAGATCCAGTTTTGATTGGGTACCATCATCTATTTCCTTTTGACTCTGTTTCTTTCTCGCCACATGTTTGGAGGGTCTCCCAGATCCAATTTTTTTGGGGTCCCTTCAGAGTTTTCCCCTTTGAGAGGAGTAGAAGAAGAATAAAAAATAGATAGGTTAAAGTCCTCCTTACCAGGCTTGAGCAGCTCCAAGACCTCACCAAACTGAGAAGAGACCTTTTCTATAAAGATTTCATGAGTGTTGTTTAAAACTAGTTGGTTTTCATTAGTCACAATATCCTTTTCCTTTTCCTCAATCTGAAGATTTTCAAAAGGATTTGAACACAATTCTATAACCTCATTGAGGATTCCTTCACTTAGATCTTTTGATTTAAATATTTCCACTTCCTTCAGTGGATTTTCCAGCTTCTTTTTTGTGGATAGAGCCTTTTCCACTTGAACATGGGTCATAGCCTTTTGGAACCGGGGTTCTGAATGGGCATTCTGTTGGAACTTCTTATTCCTTACTTCTATGAAACCTTCTTCATCCATAAAGATAGGCTTCAAGATATTTTCCTCTCTAGATTCATTTCCATTATTTTCCGTTATTTGGATGCCCTTAATTGAATTTACCTTCTTTGGAGTAGCTAATGGGGCACTTCCTTTACCTTTTTCCATATCCTTTGGATGCTTTTCTCTAAAAACCTTGGAGATAGTCAGTTTACATTGGTGCTTGGCATGCCCCCACCCCTGACATTTCTCACATCTTAGAGGGAAGTTTTCAAAATCTATTTTCTATTCCCAGCTTCCCAATTTTGAGTGCAGAGATATGGATTTAGGAAGGGAAGAGCCCATCAGAGAATAAATACAAAATCTCACACAAACCACTCTAGATTTAGTAAGTGTCACATTATCCACAACAATAAAGTTTCTAAGGGTATTAGCAACTCCTTTTATAATATCCACATCCCATAGTTCCAGAGGAATACCTGGGAGTCTTACCCATACAGGGAACTGATTAATATTCTCTTTTTTCAGGGTTGAAATTTGGAATCCATTTCCTAAGAAAGAGGCCAAGTTTCCCAAGAAACCAAGGGCCTTCAATGAGTATCCTCTGAGGATCTTCAGAGTTGTTGAAACTAAATAGGAAAAAGCCATTAGGAATGTCAGTGACATCTATGTGCCCCTTAGGTTTCCATTTAGCACCAGCCAAAGATCTAATAGAGCCAATATTAGGACACCCTGCCACTAGTTTTCCTATCAAAGCATTCTCCATTTTTCTCATATGTTGGTCAATAATGATATCTGGTATTTCTAAAAATTTACCTGAAGCATCCTGCTTGAGCTGAGGGATGATTCCAAGACTCTTCTCTTTCTCCAAGTTCAAAATATTTGCATAAGTCTTGGGGGACCCAGACACCACGTGATTCCCACCCAAAGAAAGGGTTTTTCTCATACCTTTTTCCCTCAAGGATTGGTCCATCGTATCTAAGATTCCAGGTGGGATCTATCTATTGTCAGTTTCCCTACCATCGTTTTCCATCCCTTCTTTCTCCTCCTCATCTTGATCATCCTTTCCATCAATCTTACCTTCCTTCTCATCTTTCCTGCAGTCCTGCTCATCCTTCCTGCTTTTCCTTCCCACGCTCCCACTCATCCTGATCTTTTAATTGTTTTAATTTGATGGGTAAATGAATTTTGAATTCAATGGATAATATGGATTCAGATACATATACGAGGGGAAATGGGGTAGCTCCTTTAGGAGTACGGAAAGATGTACGGTAGGCCCAAAGGGTAGGATGCAACTGTGTATGTCAGTTACATCCATGCTTATTGAATGTATTTTCCAAGATGGATTTGATAGTCTTGTTTGAAGCTTCATAGTGGTTGTTGTATTGTGGGTAATAAGGAGTGTCCCATTTCAGGTGAATATGATGTTTTTATCAATAGTTTTGACATTGTTTTTTTTTAAGGAACCACCATTGTAAGTGATAATGACACTAGGAATTCCAAAATGACAGATAATATGGTTGAAGATGAATTCATAAATATTACACCTAGAAGCATAGGTAATAAGAATATCCTCAATCCACTTGGTAAAATATTCAGTGGAGATTATAATGAATGTATGGCCATCAGACAATGCGAGATTTATTTTTATGATTAGATCGAGCCCTCATTTATAAAAATTCCATGGTGAGGTGATAGGCTACAAGGATTGGGAAGGTGCATGAATTAAATTAGCATGCTTTTAGTAATATTTATATTTCTTGACATAGTTACATGCGTTCATGTTCATTGCAGGTCAGTAGTATCCAAAGTGAAAGATATTATTTGAAAATACCATTCCACTAGTGTGTGCACCACAAATACTTGAGTGTACTTCTGCTAGCATTTGATTAAATTCATCTTGATTGAGACATCTGAAGAGATTCCAATCATAACTTCTTTAATGCAGGGTGTCAATGAGGATGGTGTGTAGCGTGAGGCACGTTATGACAAAGGCTCTTTTGTTAGCTAAATTCATGTTTGAATGGTAATCTTTATTTTGAATGAAGGTGTATATGTCATGATAATAGGGATGATCATGACCAAAAATCTAATAAACCATAGTATACTCTTAAAATTCATATGCGGGCACCAAAATATGTTCAACGAGGAACTCATTGTGAGTTTGATTAGTGTTGAATGCAAGAAGGGATGTGATAGTTGCCATGAAATTCACTGCTTTGTTTTGTACACAAGGAACTTGTTTGAAATTAATAATCTAGAAATACCCTTTGAGACTATTAACCATGCACTTCTAGGGTAAAACATTCTTATCTTTGACTTGATATTCACCATTTACTTAATTGATTATGATAAGGGAATCATCAAAAACTATCAATTCTTGTAGGCGCTAGGAGATAAAAAATAATAAGCCTACTATCAATGCTTCATACTCGGATATGTTGTTTTTGCAAGGGAAGCCGATGAGATAAGATTAAGGTATAAGGTCCCCATAAGGTGTACATAAGATAATTTCATATCCTGAACCATGGATGTTGCAAGATCCATCAAAGAATAAATTCCATGATGGAATTGCATCTATGTACAGTAGGTCTTCATCTGGAAATTCAGATTGTAAGGGTTAAGAATTTGTAAGTGGCGATGCGGCTAGTTGATTTGCCACTGCTTTCCCTTTTATATATTTCTGATTTAGAAACTCAATGTCAAACTTACTTAAGAGTATGATCTAGCTAGACATCCTTCATGTTATCACAGCTCATGAAATTAGATACTTGAGGGGATAAACCTTTGCAATTAGTTTAGTGGTATGATGATGTAACAAATAGTGACGTAATTTTCCAAAAGTGTACACAACTAATAAGAAAAAAATTTCAACTTGTGAGTAATTTCAAGAAGGGTCCTACTCAAATAGTACAAAGTTTGTTTCTAACCCTTTTCATTGTGTTGTGCAAATAATTCCCCAATGGAAAGTTTTGTTGCAAAAGTGTACACAACAACAACATAGGCTTTTCTTGTATTGGTGGCATAAGTATAGGTGGAGTGGATAAATATTATTTTAACTTAGAAAAAGAGTCTTGGTAGTCTTGTGTCAACTTGAATTTTACATCCTTGTAAAGCAATAAGTTAAACTGATGGAACTTTTCTTTGAGTTGAGAGATGAATCACTAAATAGACTATATTTTACCTTGTATTCCTATTAGTTGATGTAAATTCTTGTTATGCAGAATATATATGATGGTTTTGACCTTTGTATGGTCCACTTAGATTCCCCTTCGTTAGATAATAAATCATAGAATTTTACCAAAAGTGAAATCAAAAACAAATTTTTTAGATTAAAGTGAACCTTATATTCACTTAATCACTCAAAGATATGTCTAAGAACTAATGGATGATCAACCCTAGTTTTTAATTTTACAAGGATATCATCCACAAAATCCTCCATGATGTCATAAAGGAGGTCATGCAAAATAATAGTCATAACATGCTGATAGGTACGGCATAAAATTTTTGCATCGGCTTTTTTAAGGCCAAAATTCATGAACTTGTAATAGAATGTCCCCACCCACGGGGTTGTGAAAGATATTTTATGTTAAACTTCTTCAGCAATTTGAATTTGGTTGTACCCTAAAAAAAATTCCATAAAATATAACATCTCGTGTCCCATGGTAGATTTGAAAATCATGTCAATAGTAGGCAAAGGGAAGTCATATTTTGGAAATAATTTTTTGATGTCATGAAAATTTGTGAAAATGTGAATTCTATAGGTCTTCTTTGCAACAAGTACCATGTTTAATATCCAATATGAGTAATCAATTGATCTAGAGGAAAATTTAGAACTTTAAAAGTTCCCTAAATCTCCAAAAACCATGAAAATATAGTACATCATTATAATATATTTCTGGTAGTATAAGGAACACTGAAAATAGAGATCATATGCTCAAGTTACCACTGGTGAAATTTTGGTTAAAATATAGACAAAGCAGGGTCGATTGGCCAATCAAGCTATGACACATGGTAAAAATGAAATGGAGAAAAAGTTTAAAATTTTGGTTTCATGACTCCAGTTTTCAACACTCGTTTACGGATGGGTAGTCCCCACTATTTTCTGAATAAGGGACCTCATCCATGGTCGACACACATTTTTTTATGGAGGGGTGTCTTTTCTGTCGTAACTTCACATTTCTATTGCCACAATTTTACACATATATGCCAGTGATGTTAATTATAAATTACATGTGGGATATATTGGAATGTTTTAATAATAATGTGTGTACGACTGAGCCAACTCGATAAGTCACAGACATCTCGGCGAGGCCAACAAAAAAATTAACCAAATTGGTTGTGCTTATGTGGCACATCAAACATAGCATGCCCAATCACCCACACAGCTCGACCCAACAACGTGGCAGATCAATCTGACAGGTCACCATATGAATGAAACTACCATGGCATGTGGCAAATTCAAAATGAAAAAGGCATATATGCGTGGTCGCAGCCACAAATATATAGCACCATTAAATTATATTTAAAGGCTAAGATATAACCTAACCCAATGTGTGTGGGAGTATTATCCCCACATAGCCCAAAATACAAGCAGTTTTGTTAGGGAGGATAAAACCGCCAACCACCCACATGCTAAAATAAGCCTCTGTTTCCACACCATTCGGGTTAGCTATACTGATATAAGGACCATTCGGGTTGGCTATACGTATACTAGAGCCATAATAAGGAAAAAATTTAAAAACAAAATTAGAGGCATTTAGGAAGAGATTCGGTCTTTGGAGTAAACTAGAAATTTTTCCAAAATTATGAGACTCTCCTCATGGATTTATTATTTCTATGTTCTGGAGTTTTCGTGATGTTTTTTTTAGCAACAAAACTTAGTAAAAGGCTAAGAACAACAAGCATATGCATCTGTAAGTAATTCAGGAAGGTGAAAAACAAACACTGGGCTCTGTCGGGATCTTTCGAAGGTCTAGAGGACTAACATTGCAAGTTATTGATTTATTTTTTTAATTATGAGTTGATTGTACTTACGATTGTGCCAAATTTAATACATTATTTTATATGAACCCGAAGACGTAGGAAGTTTCCAAACTCCATAAACAATTTTGACATCATCTCTCTAGTTTGGTATATCTGCATTTGAATATTCATTTATTTCTACATTTAATTGGTTAAATTAAAATTCAAGCAATATTAAATATCATTATACGACACTTTTAGATGAATCGATAAAATAGTAATCTAAATTGTTTGACCAAATGGTTAATTTTACGAATTTCGGAATTAGTTCTAGATTAATTTTATTTTAGATTATATCATATTCTAATGAATTTTGGATTAATTAAAGTCCTAAAAGTCTATGAATGTTTAAATATCCTAGTAAATAGTTAACTAATAGTTATTTTTTATTAGTGTTTACAGATCATGTTTTGGTATCAGAGATAGCTGATTTAATAGTTTGATTGCTTTGTATTGTGTAGTTGGTTCGGTTTTTGATTGGATAGGTACATGTGCGCTATGGGAAAGTTATCAAAATAGGAAAATATCGATGATCTTGAGGCACATAATTGTCAGGTCTATGAATAGAACTCTCTCCTGATATTAATATATTACTCCTTGGAAGAGAAGAATGCTCACTTGAAATTAGAACTAAAAACCAAGGATGATCTCTTAGTAAGGTTGTAATGTGGTGATCAGGAAAATGAAATGCATTCAAATTTAGATGCAGAGACCATTCTTAGAGATTACAAGCACTGAGAGGGGGGAGAATCATTGTAGATTAAAATTTTAATGCATTCCAACATAATATCCTTATTTAATAGTAGTAGTGTATCATGAGACATACAATCAAACAAATGGAAGAGAATAATACACACTAAAAATAGAATTTATAGTGGGAAACCATTTCAAGTAGAAAACCCACTTTAAAACCAAGGCTTTATTAGGAACACCAATTCCAAAGCATACAATAATTGGTTTTTATTGAGCACCCACTCAACTTATGAAGCACCCACTTCAGAGTCTTCTATCACCCACTAGAAGAAATTCCAAGCACCCATTCAACTAATTTATCAAGTAAATAACTTGCAAGGAGCACCCACCCCTATGATCTAAGCACCCACTTAGAAGAAATTATAAGAACCCTTTTATCATAATTTAGGAAGCTTAGAAACTTGTAAGGAGCACTTTCACCCCTATGATCTAAGCACCCACTTAGAAGAAGATATTGCATAACAAGTTGATCATATAGTATCAAGATTTCTTACAAATATATTATGATCACTTTTCTAATTTTTTATTTACACATAGATCTACGGTAGTCTCTTTTAGTATTCAAACACTCTCTGAATCTATCTCAGTATTTATGCATCCATTTGAATTGATTTAGAGTCTATGTATCTACATTTCACAGTTATTTGATGATACATTCAGGTATTTTTTTCTATCTCTTCTTCTCTGGCTTGAATATTTCTCTTCATCTCATAAGAATGTTCATGTTGATTTTTTCAACCTATAATGCATCAGAACAGCTCTCAAACTCTACCCTTATACCTACGAACAACTACCTTCTAGGTCACACAATTCTCTCATGCTCGACTCTCTTTTCATAAAAAAATCCAAAGCATTTATTGTATATGCTTTTCTTCTCTCCAACTCAAAGGAGGTTGGTCCCTCATGTTATATTTGACCCAAACACCTTCATTATATTCAAATAACAACATTACAATGGTCACATATGACCCAAGTAGGTCAGCCTCACCCAATATACCTGAATTTTCAAAATGAGCAATCAATTTTTCCTTTTGACATTGATAAAAAATTTTACTTCAGTCCCAATGCATAGTCAAATGAATCAAATAACCTTTCCAATAATTCCAAGATCATGAATTATCTTATTTTAGGCTTTTCGAGGATTTGTGTCAGTTTTTGTAGATTTATCCTATTTATCGCAGCTTCATCCAGTGTATTGCGGCTTTCCTTCTTTACCTACGGCTTCTTCTAGTCTTTTGCAGCTTCCATTCTTCTATCTATGAATTTCTAGTCTTTACTTCATTCCTATACAGATTTATCCTAGTCTTTACTTATTTTTCTATCCATTTCTTCCTCTAGTCTTTCATGGCTTCATTCTTCTATCCACGTCTTTCTATAATCCTTCACAACTTTCCCTAGAATTTGGAGGCATTATTTTTCTATTAGCAGTTTCCTCTAGTCGTTTGTGGCTTCTTTCTTCTATCCACAGATTTCTCTAATCCTCTGCAGCTTCCTCTAGACTTCGGACGACTTTCTTTTTATATCTGCGGCTATCTCAAAATTTTAGCTTGCAGAATCCATTTTTCATCTTACAATCTCATATATCAATCTGACACTACCAATCAACCTTCATAAATTTCTCTTGTAGATTGTTTCTTCACCACTTCACTAAAGCCTGTTACTTACTTGTTGACTTTAATTCCACACATGGTAATGACCTGAACCTCTCTGACAACTGGCACTACAAATCACCCTTCACATTTGATGATGACAAAGATACAACAAACTCCCCCTTTGTAATTGATGTCAACTTTCTCAGAAACATTGAACCCTTGATGGAAAATGCATTTGACAAAGATCCATGTCAGATTTTACTAATTTTTTCATTAAAAAGTGTTCCACTTTCAGAAACCTCATGAACCATTTGATGGAAAAATGAATTTTCATTCAAGGTGGTTATAGATTTCAGTCTCTCCCCCTTTAACATTATGACAAAGGATCTATCCAATACCATGATAAATTGCTGATAAGTAGGATAAGCACATGTTCTTACCTCAAGAATCTCCCCCTGGGATTGCATTCCTATTTTTCTATTTCAAGACTCCCCGTGAGATAATACATGACATGATGATCTTTTATTGTTTCAGAACAATAAAATATAAAACAAGTTTCCAAACCAGGATTGTCAAAATGAGCTAGCAGACTAGCTCCCCCACTCACATGAAAGCTTCATTGCACTGATTAGGAGCTGATATTGCATGAGAATTCTCCCTTACCTTGTCTCAACACTTTCTAGTTGCTGGTGGGATCAGGAATGACCCCCAATTCATTCCTCAGGTGCTCAAATGTTGCTTTTGGTAGTGGTTTTGTCATGATATCAACAATTTCTTCTTTTGTGCTCACATACTCAAGATTGATTTTCCTGTCATTCACTTGTTCCCTCAAGAAGTGATATCTAATTGGGATGTGTTTGGTCTTTGAGTGAAACACAAGGTTCTTGGACACACTTATAGCACTAGTACTATCACAGAGCAAAGGAATTGGGCTATCAGATTTTACCTTGTAATCTTCCAATGTTTGTTTCATCCAAAGAACTTGAGTACAACACATTGCAGCAGCTATATACTCTACCTCACATGTTGAGAGTGCCACTAATGATTGCTTCTTTCTCAACCAGGATACCAGGAAGTTTCCAACAAAGAAGGCACCACCACTTGTACTCTTTCTGTCATCAATGCTTCCTTCCCAATCAGCATCATTGTATGCTTTTATATTGAAGTCATTTCTTTTGGGGTACTAGAGTCCATATTCAAGTGTTCCCATGAGGTATCTTAGTATCCTTTTGACTGCCTTGAAGTGTGTTTCCCTTGGATCTTCTTGAAATCTTCCAACTAGACCCACAACTTGCATGATATCAGGTCTTGATGCAGTGGAGTAGAGGAGACTGTTGTCTATCATGGATCTATACAAAGTCTTGTCAACTTTTGGTGAGCTGTCATCTTTGCTCAGCTTGCATCCCACGTACATTGGTGTTCCTATAGGTCTGCATTCTTCCATCCTAAACCTTTTGAGCATTTCTTTAATATATTTGGTGTGAGATATATTAAAGATACCTTGGTCTGTTTGACTAATTTGTAAGCCCATAAAGAATGAGATATCCCCAAGCATATACATTTCAAACTCTTCTTTCATCACATCAGCAAATTCATAAGTCATCTTATCATGATCTCCTCCAAATATGATATCATCCACATACACAATGACAATGAGTAGATGATTTCCTTCTTCTTTGATATAGAGATTACTATCAGCAACACCTTTTCTAAATCCTTTCTCTATGAGATATGAATCAAGCCTATTGTACCAAGCTCTTGGGGCTTGTTTGAGTCCATACAAATCCTTTTTCAACCTACACACATAGTCTTTATCATCAGTTAGAGAGAATCCATCAGGTTGTTCAATATATACCTCTTCATTTAGATAACCATTTAGGAAGGTTGATTTAACATCCATCTGGAAAACTCTGATTTTCTTGTGAGTTGCATATGCCAGAAATAACCTGATTGCTTCCATCCTTGCCACTTGTGCAAATGTTTCATCAAAATCAATTCCTTCCATTTGTGCATAGCCTTTGCATACAAGTCTTTCCTTATTTCTTGTCACTTCTCCTTTCTCATTCAATTTTTTTCTGAATACCCATTTTGTTCCTATCACATTCTTGTCTTTTGGTCTTGGTACAAGCTCCCAGGTCTCATTATTTTCAATTTGATCAAGCTCCTCATTCATGGCATCCACCCAATGCTGATCCTTGCTAGCTTCTGCCACATTCTTGGGTTCAATCATTGATAAGAGTGTTATGTCCTCATGATTTTGTTGATCTCTTAACTTCCTTCTTGTGAGAATACCTCCTTCTCTGTTTCCAATGATCTGATTTGCGCGATGGTCTCTCTTGACTTGCCTTGAGGGTGTCTTGGTGTCTTGTCTTTCTTCCACTTCTTCATGTGCACTTCCCACTTCTTTCATCATCTTCTGTATCTTCATGGTTTTCCTTAGGCTGAGTGTTGGATTTGAAGGAATATAAATCATCAACTTTAACATTTGTACTCTCAACCACTTTATGTAGTCTTTTATTGTAGCATCTATAGGCTACACTAACTGCTGAGTAACCAAGAAATATGCCTTCATCACACCTAGAATCAAATTTTCCTAGGTTGTCTTCATCTCTCTTGATATAACATTTACTTCCAAAGACTCTTATGTGTTTTACATTTTTTGGCCTTCCTTTCCAGAGTTCATAGGGTGTCTTACTGTTGTTCACTCTTAGTTGGGCTCTATTTAAAATGTAGATAGTTGTGTATACTTCTTCACTCCAATAGATATCAGGAAGTTTAGATTCATTTAACATGGTTCTTTCCATTTCTTGCACAGTCTTGTTCTTTCTTTCAAAAACTCCATTTTGTTGGGGTGTTTTGACAGCTGAGAATTGTCTTCTAATCCCATGTTCTTCACATAATTCATCAAATTCATTGGACCAAAATTCTCCACCTCTATCTGATCTTAAGCATTTAATCTTGGTGTTCTTCTCATTCTCCACAAGTGCTTTAAAGGATTTAAATATGCCCAAAGCTTTTGATTTTTGCTTCAAACAAGCTACCCATGTCATTCTGGTGAAGTCATCTATTAATAGCATGAAATATACATCACCCTGTAAGCTTTCAGTTCTTGTAGGTCCACAAAGATCTGTATGGATCAGCTCCAGAGGTCTGGTGGTAGAATATTCCTTGGATTTGAATGATCTTCTTATTAATTTACCATGTAAGAAAGCTTTGCAAAGTGTATCTACTGGTTTTACAATTTTTGGCATGTGTCTCACACCACCCTTAGCACTTAATTTCACAATATTTTCAAAGCTCATATGTCCCAATCTCCTGTGCCACAACCAGTTGTCATCAACTTTACTTGTGAAGCATTTTTCTTTATTTATTTCATTGAGAACATACATGTTATTCTTGGTCCTTTTGGCTTTAGATACTTTCTTTCCTATTTTTCCATTAATTATATCACATCCTTTGTCATAAAATATCATATTGTAACCTTTCTTACACATTTGACTCACACTTAACAAGGTTGTGCTTGAGACCTTCAACATATAGAACATTCTCAGTAATTGTTTGCCATTGTCTAGACTCAGAGTTCCTTTTCCCACAATGTTTGTTGAATTATTGTCACCAAACCTAACAGCTCCTGATGCATTATTTGACAATGAAATAAATTTTTTTGTCTCCTGTCATATGACTAGAACAACCACTATCTAGATACCATATTTTGTCTTCATCTTGTACATGAAATGTCAGTTTGTACAATCATACCAGATTCTTTCCCTTTGTTGGATTATTTCACAACATACTTTAGTTTACTTTTCTTAGGAGGTTCTTGATTACACATTTTAGCTATGTGACCAGTCTTGTGACATTTGTAGAAAACAACACTATAATTCATTCTAGTGTATGGTGAACTATAGTTTCTTCCATAGCCTCTAGCATATCTTCTACATTTAGCAGCTTTGTGTCCAAACTGGTTACATGAAAAGAAATAACCATAGAAAGAATGTGTGTACCTCATAGCATAGGTGATTCTGGGAGCATTTTTCTTCCTCTTGGTAGTTTTGGTGACTTCTTTATTTGTAGTATGAAAGGTGTTTGTTGTTGATGCAGTCTTGTCCTCCTTCTCTTGTTTGGCTTCTTTGCTTCCTTCTATGAATCCTATTCCAGATTTTTCCTTTGTATCCCTTTGAGTGCTCAGTATGTCAGTCAAAACTTTTGAGCTCTTTTCCAGCTTCTCATACACTTTGAGTTTTTCAGTCATTTGTTCCATTTCAGTCTTTAGGCACTCTAATTCAGATTTTAGTTTCAAGCATTCATCTTCCTTTTCCTTGTAGGATTGAGAGATCTTTTCAAGCTGAGATTCAAGTTCTTTGAGCTCATTTGTTTCTTCCTCTTCCTTTAGGATTTGTCTTTTCTCAAAAATGATAATTTGTTCTTCATAGTCTTTCAATGTGCATCTCAACTTTTGATTCTTTCTCCTACACAGTTTCAGTTCTTCTAGAGCACATACAAGTTCAACTTCTAAATTCACATTTGCTTCTTCTTCATCAGAATCTTCATAATCAACTGCATTCTTTCCTTTGGAGATGCATTCTTCAGGAACATCCATGGCCATAAATAAACATTCAGAATGAGTTTCATCATCCTCATTTTCAGAGCTTCCTGAGTTACTTGAATCATATTCACTTGACTTCTCCTTTGAGTAGAAGTTTCTTTTGTTCTTGAAGAATTTCTTTTTACCATATTTCTTTTTGAAGTTCATCTTCTTCTTGTTGTGTTTAGAACTTTCTTCATCATTTTCAGACTGAGTTTCCTTATTCTTATTTGGACATTTAGCAGAAAAATGACCTACTTGTCCACATTCAAAACATTTAAATGGAATTTTTCCTTTATACTTACCTGAGCCTCTTTTTAGTTTTCTCACAAACATTGCTTCAATATTCTCATCATCTTATTCATCTTCCAAGTCTAATTCTTATTCTTATTATTTCTTGGATTGAGTCTCTTTCTTGGCTTTGAATTCCACTTCCTTCTTGATAGATTTAGATCCAACTATCCTCATCTCACATGTTGATAAGATACTTTGTAGTTCATCTACTTTTAATGTTTTCATGTCTTTGGCTTCTTCCATAGCTGAAACCTTTGCATCATACTTAGAAGTTAGAGATATGAGGATCTTTTGAACTACCACAGGTTCTTCAAGTTTTTCACCAAGGCCTCTGATCATGTTGATCACTTCATCTACTCTCTGCATGTAGGATGCAATGCTTTCATCCTCTTTCATTTTAAGACTCTCAAACTGGGCTCTGTAGGTCTGTAATTTAGCTAACTTGACTTTTTCATCACCTTCATAGATACTTTGAAGTTTAGTCTAGATTTCCTTGGCAGTGGTACAGTGCATTACCTTCACAAATTTTGTTTTAGTTAGCCCACATAAGAGGGCATTCATGGATTTTGAGTTACATTCATATATTACCTTATCTACTGCAAAAGTGATTGGATTGGTTGGAGGATTGTAGTGTATCTCAACACATTTCCATAAATCAAAGCCAATTGACATAAGATATGTCTTCATCCTTATTCTCCAGAATGTGTAGTTTGTTCCATTGAAAAGAGGTGATCTTGACAGTGAAATTTCACCTTGTTCTTGATTTGTTTCCATTGCTTGTGAAGAGAGGATCTCCTTGAAGATGTTAAGATTTCACCAAAACTCTTCACTCTGATACCAATTCCTAAAGATCAAAAGAAATGATAGGGGGTGAATCAGTGAAAAGTAAAATTTTAATGCATTTTAACACAATATCCTTGTTTATAGCAGTAGTGTATTAAGAGAATTTATTCAAACATTTGCAAGAGAATAATAACATTGAAAATAGATTTTATAGTGGGAAACCCTTTTGGGATAAAAACCCTCTTTGAACCAAGGATTTATTAGGAACACAAATTCCAAAGCATAAAATACTTGGTTTCTATTGAGAACCCACTCAACTTATGAAGCACCAACTTCAGAGTCTTCTAGAACCCACTAGAAGAAATGCCAAGCACCCACTCAGCTAATTTAGCAAGCAACAACTTGCAAGGAGCACCCACCCCTATGATCTAAGTGCCCAATTAGAAGAAATGTTAAGCATCCACTCAACAAATTTAATAAGCAAAAATTTGCAAGGAACACCCACCCCTATGATCTAAGCACCCACTTAAAAGAAGATATTACACACCAAGTTGATCATATAGTATCAAGATTTCTTACACAATATATTATGATCACTTTTCTAATTTTTTATTTACACATAGATCTACGGTACTCTCTCTTAGTCTTCAAACACTCTCTGACTTTGTCTCAGTATTAATGCATCCATCTGAATTGATTTGGAGTCTATGTATCTACAGTTCATAGTTCATTAATGATAAATGTCTATCTTTGTTTCTATCTCTACTTCTCCTACTTGAATATTCTATCTACATCTCATAAGAATATTCATTTCATTTCATCAACCAATAATGCATCTAATCATCTCTCAAACTCTGCCCTCATACTTGTGAACAAGTTTCTTCTCAGGTCGCACACTTCTCCTCGTGCTCGACTCACATCTCAAAATGAGCCAAAACATTACTTTTATATGCCATTCTTCTCTCCAATCCAAAGGAGGTCAGTCCCTTACAAAAATTTAACCCATACATCTTCATTGAAATAACATTATTTCAATAGTCACATATGACCCAAGTAGGTCGGTCTGCACCTTTTCCATAAATTTTCAAATGAAAAATCTCAAAAATTCCCATTTTCACATTGAATCATAATTTTTCTTTTCCTAATGCATAGAGAATCAAATCACCTTTCCAAAAAGTCCAAGATCATGAACACGTAAAAATATTAGAGGAAGTTGCATATAGAAAAAAAAATCCGTCAGAACTTTAGTGTTAGATCATGGGGATTTATTCTACTTATGTGGCTAAAGTTCCATATCATAAAAGACTAGTGTTCCGTGGATAGAAAAAGAAATTTCCAAATTCTTGGAAAGCTACAGAAGATTAGAGAATCCACTTTAGAACAACGAAGCCACGACAGACTAGTCCCAGGAAGCATGATAGAATAAAAAATTTTCAAAGTCTAGCGGAAATTCATGGAGGATTAGTTAAATCCATGTATAGTTTTTTTAGCTCTTGTCAGCTTCTGTGGATTTCTCGTTTTTGTGGCTTCATCCAATGTACTACGGCTTTCCTTCTTTACCTACGGCTTCTTCTAGTCTTTCACAGATTCATTCTTCTATCCTCAGATTTCTCTAATCCTCCACAAATTTCCCTAGACTTTGATAGATTTTTTTCTATCATGTGGCTTCCTCTAGTCTTTCATGGCGGTTCTTCTTCTGTGGAGTTCTCTATCTTCTACAGCTTTCCTCTAAACTTTGGTGGCTTTATTATTCTATATGGCTCCCTCTATCTTTCGCGATTTTCTATTTTATCCATGATCTTTCTCTAATCCTTGATGAAGAATCCATTTAACTTGACAGAGTCTTTGTATCGACCTAGAACCATTTTTGCCCAATAAACTTGACTGAGACTATTGCTCACCATCTGAACCACTAAACTCATTTTAGCTTAAATGCCATCATCATGAAATCACCTAGAATCTCTCTGATAGTTAGCACTACCAATCAACCTTCACATTTCTCTTGCAGAGTCTTTCTTGAACTACTTCCTGAGGTTTGTTACAGACTTGTTAACACCTATTTCACACATGGTTGACTTTGAGAATCCTACACAACACCTTTTTCCATCAATTCATCTTGACATCAATGACAACACTAATAACAATTACAAAGATCCAACAACCATGACTGACAAGTGCACTATAATTTGTTCACCACGTGAATATTCTTCCCATTCAAATTTAGATTTAGGTAATGATTATTTTAGTTCTTTCGAAAAACACACTAAAGGCATTAGATCTCAATTATTGTTGAAAATGGGATTTGATGGAAGAGGACTTAGTAAAAATGGCCAAGTTATATCTAATCCAATGTAGGTTTAGGATCATCCTCATTTTGTAGGTTTGGGTTTTCCTAGTGCGAGAATGGATATTGGAAAAATCTCCAATCACGCTGAAGGGAGATAAGCTTTCAAAAGCAAATTGAATACCCCACTAGTCCTACAAGAATATTTTGAGGAGGAAAATGGTACATTGTCGTCACAGGATGGATTAGGTAAGAGTACACATAGAAAAAATTGTAAAACTTATGATCCGCTCTTTCAATTTAATAATTATGACTTTGATTTTCAAAAAATGTGGAATCATGTTCCCTATTATTTTTGTAGATTTCATAACCATTATATTTCCAGTTGCTGGAAGAGAAATACATTCTTACAAAATTTGGTTCCATTCATCAAGAACAAGAAAAATCAGAAAGATCGATCTTATTGTTAAGAGGTTAGAAATGGAAAAAATATTTCCTCTTCCCAGAAGGAGAATAAGAGAAATTTTTATACTCATTTTTAGGTGAATGGGTATCAGGTAGAAAATTGTTGGAAACTTCATCCATCGCACCATCAAAGTGATGGTAAAATGAAGATAGAATATAGGCATGTTGTTAAAGTAAGGGAAGTTCCTAATCCACCATTATTTGACAAGTCAACCCTAGATAAGGTAATACCTAAAAATGAACATATTTTAAAATGGGTTAATCAACAATTTTTTATTTATATATTGCATAGCTCTTGATTTTTTAATAGTATGAAATATTTTTGGGAGTTCAAATTTGTGGGAAAACTAAGGGACAGGTTTATCATACTCAGTGAACTTTCTCACATTGAAAATTTTGGAAATACATGGTCCTAGCTAGACCCATTTAATTTAATTCATCCCCCATTCATTTAATTATATGCCCACTTATTATCCCATCATCTTTAATCTTTATTAACATTGATTAATTAATATTAATTAATTAATTAATTAACCATTATCCATTATGCCCTAATGGACTTTCCTTTTAGGATGCTTTTATCCTAAATCTAAATCCCTATGATTTTTCCTAGATTTTATCCTACCTATCTTTATCCCCTAACTACCCATGACACATCCCTAAGCAACCTCTTCATGCCTACAAGCTTTAAAGTGCTTTTTCCATCCTTAAAAACCCAAAATCTCAATTAAAACACAAAATCAACCTCATTGGGGAAAGTTTCCCCGCAGTTGGTGGTGACCCAGCCCAGTCGCCATTGACCCTATAAGACTAAGTTCTTCCCTTTCCAAAAAGAGACACAAAAACACACAGATGCGACAAACACTTGGCTTTCTTGCATTCTATGAATCCATCTTCGAACCAGAGTATCTCAACAACATCAACCTTCTTACGGTCCTTTGGAGCTTGTTTTCATCACTCACGTGACTTTGGGAGGTTTACATTGACTTTTTGTGCTATCTTATGTTATATCTCCATTATTATCTTGTTAGATCTAACATCTTGCAGGTTCAACAACAGTCAAGGACTCCATTATCACCTTGTTCTACCAGTTTCTTTACTTGCAGGTCATCCATTTAGCTCGTTTTCCATCCAGTTTTTTATCTGTTATAGTCCCGTCACCCAGCCTAGGTCATCGTCGACCCATCACTCTTTCACTACATTTTCTATCTCTAGATCCTTTCTCTATCTATACTTTTTCCTCTATTTCATTCCCCTCAAGATCTTCATATTCCCATCATCCTTCCTCTGTCACATCAAAACCGCCCTATCTAGCACCTAGTCTCATTCGACCTGGGACCCTACCTTTTATCAACCAATCTATCCAAACCTCTATTTTCTACCATTTTTTGGTTTTTCTACCTCATATTCCCTTCTGCAGGTCATTTCTAGCATCTACAGGCTTTTGTTGTGTCCAGTTTGTATTCATATCTCTGTAGGTCTGCATATTTCTCTTATTGTCTAGATCCACCCACTCAGGTCACCATCGACCTACCTCTGTGCAGTCTGAGTCACCGTCGACCTTGCCATGTAAACTTATTTCAAGTTCAGTTTAAATCAGATCTATATGTGCTTTATGTTTCTGCATTTTCATTTTATGTGTGCCTCATATTTTACACATTATCATGCTTATTATTATTTACTTTTATACTATTTTATCAAAACATGGGGGTTGACATCCGCCAAGGAAGTTAATGCTTCTTGGAGCTGAATTTTTTGGGAAACCCCCCATCTATCATCTAATCCATTTCCCTCTTAGTGTCCTTGTTTTGTAGGTCATCAGCTTGTAGCAGTGAGGATCAATCATTTTTTGCCCGTTCATCCATATCACACATTTGAGGTACCTTAAACCCTCCATTTTCTGAGTTGTTTAGCTTTCTTTAGTAGCTAACATCATTAATTTGAATAGAATGAGAAAACTACTACAACATTCTTGGCACACCTGGTGGGACCACCCTTTAGGTGATCCCTTGCATTTCTTTCTATTTCCTTCTTCTTCTGTCTTCTACTAACACTACAGCACAAGGCTTCACTTTTTGCTTGCTTGTGTTGGGTTCGGCTACTTGGATCACTCTTCGCTTAAAGTTTAGATAAAAAGGAAAAGTGTTCTACAGGTATTCCTCATTTTTCCCTATTTTCTCCTTTTTGCATCATATTTCCCTTTCCTATGTGTGTCCTCATCAAAATATCACATTTGGATTTGGCTTAAAAAGAACCTTTCTTTTCTACATCCTTCTTGATCACATAGCTTAAATAGGGGTTAATCGGTTGCATCTCACATTCTATCACACACAACCTAAAACTCACACATCAATCAACACATCTAGACATCTTCCTACCTAGTTGACTGATTGAGATTTCATCACCCAACAAGATTCCGCCCGAGACTTCCCTAGCCATAACAACCTAAAACCAGACATAAATTTCCTTCTCCTAGGTACCTTTGATATCCATTCCTTTTTTTATTTTTCACTTTCTTAATAATTCAAGAATAAAAAAAATCTTTGTGCTTGGCTTACTTGATTTAGTTAGTATAAACTTTGTTTTTCATTTCATTCCCATAGTTACTTGTTCAGTGGCAAAGAATGGAACAAAACTTTAGCTTGAATAGTTTTGTCATCTCATCTTAACAAACATCCATCATGCCCAATGTCTCATTTTTTCCCTTGGTCACTTCCTCCATGGGCACCCAACCTCTCACCAAGAACCTCTTGTTCAAACTACTACCATAGATGAGACTAATCCTTTCTTTTATCATCATCCCATCCCATCTTGACCAGCCACCCTTCTATCTCCTGTATCTGAACCTTTTGGACCTCATGTTATTCCTCATGGTAGTTTATAATTCCAAGATATTCTTGATGCCAATCCAATAGCTCTTCAAGACTACCTTCTTAGGAAGTCAACTCAACTTCCTGTTGATGGTCCACCACTTCAACAACTTTATCCTTATCATTCAAATCCTGAAATCACCCAATTTCCCTCCTCACAACTTGCTATAGTCCAACGTGATCTTGCTTCATCCTCTACCAATCCCCCACCTCACCAAAATAATCAGTTAGTCACACCCATTCCTCCCCATCTTCCTCCAATCAACACAACTATCACCACAACCATTCCCATTACCTCTTCGGCCACTATCATTACTAGTGTCCCTACCCAATCTGCCCAAATGTCATATCCCATGTCTGGACATTGTAACTCTTCTTTTCCTCTCACGTAACATGTACATATCATTGCTTTCCAACCTCCACCTACGAGTTCTTTTCATTATGTGGTGTCTAATCCACCTCATCAACAATTTATTCCTATTCATACTTACATTCCCTCATTTACCACAAAACCAATCCAATCCCAATAATCGCAACATCAAACATGGAAACAACCTCCTTATCAAATGATTCCTCAAACCCCCACACATCCAAAAACTTATCAACCACCTTATCAAGCTACTTTCCATGCCACACAATCACAATCCCAACCTATCATCACATCGAATGATCCTATCCATGCCTTAATGAATAGGTTGGCTAGTCTAGAGGCCGCTACCTTGGGACCCAAGGTTACATTATCTTATGAACAAATCTATAATGAACCTATTCATCCATCAGTTCCAATCAAACCTTACCCTCCTCATTGGGAGCTTCCCAAGTTTACCAAGTTCAATAGCAAGGAAGATCCTCAACAACATCTATGCACATTTAAACACACATGTTACCTTATCGCACATGATCAGGAACATATGCTTCACAGCTTCCCTATGTCCTTGGCTAGTCTAGTATTGGATTGGTAGAACAGGATCCCTCAACATTCCCTATTCTCCTTCACACAACTCGTGCAATTATTTCTAGAGCACTTCTTGATTAATATTGCACACAAAATCACCATCAATAACTTGTACGCCATTAGACAATTTGAGGACAAATCTATTACAAATTTTGTCACACGATGGTGTGGCATTATAAACCAACTATCATTTACTCTTCCACAAACTGAACTCATCAAACTATTCTCATGTTCTTGTGTGAAGCATATTTCTTCTACATTGCAAATCCAATCTTTCCAAACATTCAAAGAAGCCTTTACCATGGCTCGTAAACTCAAACTTCATGCCCTTGAGCAAGGCCAACTCAAACTTAAATCAAAAAAACCCAAATCTGAGTTCACCAAACCATCCACACACAATGATAAATCTAAGAGTGTGGCCAATACATGGTCATCAAGTCTTCTTTACACCCACATCTAGCATGTGGCCTCAACAATGAGCCCCTAGACCTATGCCAACTATACTCCCCTTGGAGAATCATATAGTTCAATATTTGACAAGTTGATGGTGGTTAATCTTATCACACTTCCTCCAATCTAACCATTTGATGAATCTAGACCAAAACCTATGTGGTATCATGACGATCATTACTGTAAATACCACCAAGTCTGAGGACATGACATAGAGAGGTGTTGAACCTTTAAAGACCTAGTCCAAAGACTCATTGATCAAGGTGATCTTCAAGTGGAAAATCCTAATGCATCACCCAACCAACCACTTGACATATTCAGACAACCATTTCCCAACCATGCACCAACAACTCAAGCCACCACTTCTTCTACATCCCAAGCACCCAACGCTCATACCATAAACACTATCCATACCATTGATCAAGATCCTATCCCATCAACAACTTCACCTTCTTCATCAATTATCACATCCACTTCTTTAGACATTGTTCCTCCATCTACAAGCCCATTAACACTTATCCCTACAACCACACCAATCATACCTACATCTACCTCGGCATCCATTCCCTGCATCTACAACTACTAGATCAACCCCATTCACAAACATATCATTCTTACCCCTTGAAACATTTATGAAACAACCATTCCCACCTAGTTCCACATCCACCATCGATTCAACACCTATATCTACTTCATTACCTATCCCATCTACTCCATCACTTATCACATCCACTTCATTGGATTCAACTACTTTATCCACATCTATTCCACCTTTACCCATTATACCATCCTTAGCATCAAAGTTCCTAGTTCCTCCTTCCATTTTTCCCACACCCACCACATCAACTATTGTGACCACATCTACATCATCTTCCACATCACTTTCATCATTTGAAGAATTTATGAGAGCATTTCAACTCACCTTGACTTCAAATAATCCTCCCATCTCATCTACCCAATCAAACACTTCTACATCAAACCAATCTTCACCTCCTTTTGACCTCATCATGCAAAAACTACTCCCTCCACCTGTAACACCACCTTCAGACTCTCCAGTTGAGATTTTGATCATCCCTCTCAAGGGGGGTGCTTCTTCACATATAAGGTATGGAACCCTTGGCATATTTCCTCAATGTTCTCTTTCACGTCCTCACAATAAAATTGATATCCCCCCTCCTAAGATTAGACAAACCAACACTACATCATCTATCTTAGGACCACATCCATCTCTTCTTGGACTAGCTCCTTCATCAAGGACAATTCAATCCACCAATCAACTCAAGCCAAAACCATCTAACGCTTCTTCTTCTAGAGCACCAATCATCACCAAAACCAAAACTAAGACACCAAAACCCCAAAATACTCCAACTTCACATTTAACATCCAAATCATCTCGAGCATCCACTTCTTCTTTCAAGACCAAGATGTCTCACAAAGACAAGGTGCCTCCTAATATTTTGATTGAGTCTTATGTGGAAGTTCTCCAACACTTACTACAAATTTCTACCATCACACTTCCACCTATTAAGGCCTTTGACCCAAATAGTAATAAGCCATCGTGGTTTGATTCAAACCTCATTTGTGCCTACCATCGTACTCCTGGACATGATACAAACACTGCAAAGCACTCCAAACCCTTGTCCACAACATCATCGAGGAAAATGAATTTCTTCTTGAAGAAAACCAATCTCCTCCTTCCACACCCACACCTTCGACCTCATCCATCCAAATGCAAAAGTCCCCTCATTCATCATGGAATTTTGTGGCCATCCCACCTCCAAATGATGATTCTTTTGAGGATGGTCCCCCTTTATTCATCAATGTTGTTCGGATATCCACATGATCTGGCCCACATGATCCTAAATCAATATCCCAGCCAAAATCCAAGACCTTTGTCACCATTCCTCCTCCTAAGGAGCTCACATCATCATCAAAACCTAAGGTTTCCATCTTAGCTTCCCCTCAACCTATTGAACAAAGTATCATCAAACAACTTCATCAGGCCCCAGTTAAGATGTCACTTTATGAGCTCATCCAAAGCTCACCAGACCATATAAATACCCTCACTGAAGCCTTGAAGCATATTCTGACATCCAGTGATGAGGCTCAACCCTTCGCATCTCTCATAGGAGCACTTACTGCTTCTACTACTATCTCATTTGATGATACTGAGATTCTAGATGTCACACCAGATGAACATGACCTTCCCCTTTTCATCATGGTTAGGATAAATGATACTTTCATTTGATGATCCATGATTGATAATGGGGAAAGCATTAACATCATCCCATCACATACCTTTGATCAACTTAAGATCCCAAAATCCACAGTCACCCAAACACCTGTGGTCCTTCGTGCCTTCAATGATGCTATCACTCCTACCTTGGGAATGGTTTTCCTTCCCATCCACATTGGTGAGAAGCTCCTCCATGAGGTATTTCTACATCATAGAAGGATAATTTTAGTACAATGTTCTCCTTGGATGACCTTGGATCCACGTTATGTGTTGTGTCCCCTCTACACTTCATCATTGTCTTAAATATGAGCATGAGGGGAAGATCTTGACACTTCCCAGGGATGCTCCTCCCTTCCAAATGTGCAACATGACCTATTGACCTAATGATGTCCTCATTCCCAAGAATGATCCATCTACACCATCCACCAGCTCATCCATCCCTTCATCCAAACTTCCCAATGATGACTCCCTAGATAAAGTAATGGATAAACTCACACTGGGGGAGTATTGTCTTCTTACACTCAACACCTTTCCCACTCCTCACCATCTCGGTAGACCCAACCAAGATCCAATGTACCAACCCAATGTCAGGGATATCATTCCTTTCAGTCCACCACATCTTTGAACCAACCTCATCTATGGTGGTTTCGATACCCCTTCTTCTCACATCATTGATCTTCCACATGCCAAACCTTATACTGGTGGTTTTGAATTTCTCAACAAACCATCCTTTTCCCACACCTACCTTCACCATTGTGCATGGAAGGGATTTGGCATGGGATGTTATGAGCATGGGCCACATGGCCTTTTATTGATCAGTGCTACAAACCTCATGAAAATTTTAGGTTAGGCTATCAGGAGCAATCCTCTTGACCCCATTCCACCATCTGAGATGTGCATGGACATGCCTTCTCCATCTTCTCCATCCCATGAGTCCATGGATATGGATGACACTGTGTCTATTACCTCTGGATTTTTTTTAGTCTCCACCATCACTTTGGGACTGATCACTTATCAGTCTAGGAACTAGACTAGATCCCTTCCCCTCTGCCATCCAGAGATGATAGAAGAAGACTCTTCTACCATCAACATTATTCAGTGCACTTGATGATGACACCATTCTTTCCCACATGGGGGTAGAGGATTCTTATCTTCATAAGACCTTACCATCTGACAAATCCACTCTTCTCAATGAAGCCACCATTGACATCAATATCGGGACTCCCTAAGAGCCTCACATCCTCAAAATAGGTCAATCCCTTGATCCACATGAGCTTGAATCTTTCACCACATTCCTCTCTCGTCATATCTAGGCATTCACATGGTCATATTCAGACATGCCAGGTCTTGACCCTTCTATCATCATTCACAATATTGTCACCATTCCCTAATGTAAAACTGGTTAAGCAAAAGCTTTGCCGCATGCACCCTCGAGTTTCCCTCCTTGTCAAAGAGGAGTTGCAACGTCTTCTTTCTACCAATTTCATCATCCCCATTGACTATCCCCAATGGGTTTCTAATATCATACCCATCGCTAAAGCATCTGGAAAACTTTGTATATGCACTGAATTTTGAGATCTCAATCTCACTTTCCCTAAAGATGACTTTCCTCTTCCCAACATTGATCAACTTGTGGATCTTACCACAGGTCATGAGATGCTTTCTCTTATGGATGGGTTTTCTGGTTATAATCAGATTCTTATCACCCCAGAAGACCAACATAAGACTTCCTTCATCACCCCTTGGGGGACCTTTTGCTACCGTGTCATGCCCTTTGGTTTGAAAAATTCTGGAGCTACTTATCAGTGGGCCATGACTTACATTTTTCATGATCTCATCCACAAAACCATAGAAGATTATGTCGATGATATTTTAGGTAAATCTAAACATTTCCATGACCATATTTCCATTCTCAAAGTCCTTTTTGAGTGCCTTATTCATTTTTTTCTTCATCTCAATCCAGCCAAGTGTGTGTTTGGAGTGCTAACTGGTAAACTCCTTGGCTTTATCATATCTATTAGGGGTATTGAAGTTGACCCCGTGAAAATCAAAGAAATCATCGAAATGCCTCCTCCTTCCAATCTTAAACAACTTTGTAGTCTTCAAGGATGACTTCAATCGGTCCACCATTTCATTTCCCAACTTTCAGATCATTTCCAACCCTTTCATCATCTTCTTCGTAAAGACATAGACTTCAATTGGGATCATAATTTCCAGAAGGATTTTGATGATCTTAAACAATATCTTTTGTCTCCACCAGTGCTTACACCTCCATGTGAGGGGGAGCCCTTTTATCTATACATCTCTTCTACTGATCATGCTCTAGGGGCTATGTTAGCACATCGTGATGACCAAGGTCATGAGCAGGTCATTTATTACATCAGTCACACCCTCCATGACTATGAGACTCACTACACTGAAGCTGAAAAGTTGTGTTGTGCTCTCTTCTTTTCCACCTCTAAGCTTTGACACTATCTTCTTAATCATAAGACTTATGTCATTACTAGCTTTCATCTTCTTAAGATGATGCATTCTAAACCATATCACAATGATTGTATCACTCGATGGCTCATGCTCATGACTGAGTTTGACCTCGAGTTCATTTCTCAAAAATCCATTAAGGGCCAAGCTATTACAGACCAGTTAGTAGAATCCCCTCTTCCTAGTTGCATCTACCTCATGAGTAGTTCCAGATGAATCCATTAATCACTTTCATCATGAGTATGATACCCTTAAAATGACTCTCTTCTTGATGGTTCTAAATGTCAGCAAGGGGGAGGCACTTGGCGTCATTCTCTTTCCTCCTTGGGATGCTCCTATTCCCCTCACAAACAAGCTCAATTTTGAGTGCATGAATAATATGGCAGAGTACGAAGCCCTTATTTTATTCCTTGAAACCACTCTCTTTCTAGGTGTTCAAATTCTTGACATCTATGGGGATTCTGAACTTATCATCAAACAAGTCATAGGTGAGTATCAATGTAAAAATGACACTCTTCAAAAATATCAAGACATTTTTCATCTCTTCCTCGAGGCCTTTGATTCTTATACTATCCAAGTCATTCCTTGGTCATCCAATCATTTTGTAGATATGATGGCATCCCTTGCAGCTCTCATCCCATGGACAACAAAAGAATCTAAACTTTCTATTGTCATTCACCATAGTGATTGACCATTTCATGACTTACCTCATGTTAATCTTGTTGAGTCCAGTTCATCAGATCTTTGGTATTCCCAAATCTTTGATTATTTATCCAAATCCATCATTCCACCTGATCTATCCAAGAATGCTAGGAGGTATTTCCTTCAGCATGCTAACCACTATGTGATACTTAGTGGCATTCTTTATAAGCATGGATTTGATGGTATTCTTCTTCGATGCCTTAAATCCCATGAATCTTCTCATGTTATCCAAGAATTCCATGATGGTATTTGTGGTGGAAACTTTAGTGGCTTAGCCATTGCTAAGCGTGTTCTTCATCTTGGCTATTACTGGCCTTCCCTCAATCATGACTATTGTGAGTATGTTAAGAAATGTGAAAAATGTCAGCAACATTCCAATCTTATTCACATTCCTAGTCAAGCTTTGCATCCGGCTCAGGACCTTTGGCCCTTCTCACAATGGGGTCTTGATCTCATTGGTCTCATTAATCCTTGGTCTTCACAACAACATCACTCTATCATTACTATAACTAAATATTTCACTAAGTGGGTGGAAGAAATTCCCCTCACTTCAACTAAATCTGGTCCAATCATTAACTTCATCTACCAGCACATCATTTTTCACTTTGGCATCCCTCACAAACTCATCACGGACAATGGAAAGTCCTTTAAAAACAAATATCTCAAGAAATTTTGTGACTCATTCAATATCCAACTTAGTTTTTCTTCTCCATATTATCCTCAAGCTAATGGCCAAGCCGAAGCAACTAATAAAACCCTTCGAAACATTCTTGCAAAGACCATTGACCAGTCTGGTCATAATTGGCATCTTCATCTCCCCTTCACTCTTTGGGCTTATCAGACTAGCATCCACACTTCCATGGGAGCTACTCCCTTTTCTCTCATGTATGGATCTGAATCCATCCTTCCTCTTGAAGTTCAAATTCCATCCTTACATGTGTCTCTTCATGACTTCATCTCTGATGAAGATTATCGCCAGGAGCATCTAGCACAACTCAAATTGTTAGATGAACACCACCTCCTCACTCTTGAACACCATCATGTTTATCAAGAGTGCATCAAGCATGCTTACAATAAGCACCTCAAAGAGTGTGAATTTAATGTTGGTGACCTCATCCTTAAATAAAATCAGAACGTTACTACTCTAGAAAGGAGCCAACGTGGAAATTTTTCCCCTAACTGGATTGGACCATACATTATCACACATAAGTATGGGTCAGGAGCCTATCATTTGGCCTCCCTTGATGGTAAACTAGAAGTGGAACCTCTTAACACATTGCACTTGTGACCATTCTATTGTTAGCACATTACTAGTGAACACTTATTCATATCTTTAGATCATCCTCCATCATTAGCCTCTTCCATCTATCATTGTAATGATTTGGAATTATGTGGTCTACCGTCACTTTCCTAACATGACCTTAAATATGGGCACCATGGCTCTTCCCATAGCATTTTCCTTATGGATAGGTTCTCCCTTCTTGGTGAGAACTCCATGATCATTACATCCATCACCCTCTTGTTTACCTATTGAAACCATGCAAAGGGCTCATGGGTGTCTCTTGTACATTCAATGTCCCCTCCTAAGTGGTCTACTTAGCTATCCCCAGCTCTTCCCCATTGTTAAAATCAAAATTCATGGATGCTCTTATCAAAATCAAAGCTATAAAAAATAGACTGCTCCCTTGAAGGAAAGTTGTTCATATAAAAAAATAAAAAAAAAAAAGAAAAAAAAAATCAAATCAAATCAAATAAATAGACTGATCCCTCGAAGGATGGCTATCATGTATATCACTTTTTCCATCTATATCATATATGTATAAAATAGACCATACCCTTGAAGGATGGCTACTCTTTTGTATTATGGCATCAAAGGCTTCCCACATTGATCATTACCTTCCATTTTATTAGCATCCTAAGAAAGCTTCCCGCATTGATCAACTTTCTTCTAGAAAACTTCCCGCATTGATCAGTTTTCTCTTTCCCCTTCCCAGAGCTGGGGCATAGATTTAGGGAACACCACTCATGGAGAACCCTCTTCCCATGTACAAGTTACATCACAAACCCCTTTTTCATGTTGACATTAGGTTTATGAGTTCATTCCATTCTTGTTTCTCTCATGATCTTTGGTATAACTAACTATTGTTGGTTATATGCTAACATCATGTTTTGGTCGCATGTGCCTTGTGTTACCTAGATCCCCTCTTGTTTACCTCCAATGTGGTTGGAGGCATATTTTTCCCACGTGTTCCTTGATATGATGTAGCATCATTTGTACTTTTTGGTCACATATAATATTATATTATCTCATTTCATATATTATCTCATAAATTACACCTTTTTTATCTCATCAAATCTTATCCAATCTATCTCATCCTAGGTCCACTTTTGTGGCCTTCTTTGAGCATTATATCACACATTTTCCTACCTCACCTTTTTGGCCATCTTTGTGCTCTTTTAGGGCACCATTTCATCATTTCATCTTATCTCAAGTCCACCCTTGTGGCCATATTTATTCCCCCTTGGGGCATTTTATATCATCATTTCTTATTTTTCCTTTTCAGCCTTTTTTTTGTGTCCTCTACTAAGGCACCATATTATCATCCATGTTTCATCTTAAGTCCACCTTTGTGTCCATATTCATGTTCCCTCTGGGACAAAATTTCTTATTTTTATTATAGTTCACCTCATTGGTCACCATCATTCCCTTTATTGGGGCACTATCATTTGTCTCATCATCTGTTTTGTGTGCCTTTGTTGGGGCACCATTATTTTCATCCTCGTCCCTTGTGGACGCATACCCTTTTCACTTGATTCCTCATGTATGAAGGATTTCACATAATTTTCACATTTAGTTGTGCATGGTTTGATGTTTTCCTATGACCCATTGGTCATACCAGCTCACATCCATTCGAGAGGTTTCCCATTGGATTCTCTCCATTTCGCAGTGATTTTCACCCACTCACTGGCTTGTAGAACATTGTCACCATCTCCATTGAGACCACCATGTGTCCCCTACCCACGTGATATCGGAGTCACCACCATAGTTTTTATTGTTATTGTGATCCTTTTTTCTTGGGGCATCTTGCCTTGCATTATCCTTTTACCCATTTTTCTTCACCCACCCACCCTTCATCATCTACCTTTTTCAAATGTCATCAATTCCCCTTGGCATTATTGATCCCCCATTTGAGGGGGAACTCATCATCAACCTTTCGTCAATCCTCATCCTACTCTTTGTCTCTTCATCATTTTTGTCTCATGGCTTGCTAGTGCAAACCACTCGACAAAAAGGGGCAAATGTAGACACCTAAATTCAGTATCTCTACCCTTGTCTTCCCATGTGCATATTTCACCATGGTCCTAACTAGACTCATTTAATTAATTCATCATCCCTTAATTTAATTAAATTCCCATTTATTATCCCATCATCTTTAATCTTTATTAACATTGATTAATTAATATTCATTAATTAATTAATTAACCATTATCCATTATGCCCTAATGGACTTTCCTTTTAGGATGCTTTTATCCTAAATCTACATCCCTATGCTTTTTCTAGCTTTTATCCTACCTATATTTATCCCCTAACTACCCATGACACATCCCTAAACAACCTCCTCCCACCTACAAGCTTTAAAGCACTTTTCCCATCCTTAAAAACCTGAAATCTTGACTAAAACACAAAATCAACCCCATTGGGGAAAGTTTCCCCATAGTTGGTGGTGACCTAGCCCATTCGTCGTCAACCCTATAAGACTGAATTCTTCCCTTTTCAAAAAGAGACAAAAAAACACACACAATAAAAAAACACTTGATTTTCTTGCATTATGCGAATTCATCTTCGAGCCAGAGCATCCCTGCAACAGTGTCAACCCTCTTGCGGTCCTTTGAAGCTTGTTTTCATCACTCGCATGAATTTGGGAGGTTTACATTGATTTTTGTGTTATCTTATGCTATCTTCATTATTATCTTATTGGATCTAACATTTTACAGGTTCAACAGATCAAGACCAACCTCTGTTCCAGTGTTTTTATTTGCAGGTCATCCATTTAGCTCAGTTTCCATCTCCTTGGTTTTATACTATTCAGGTCATTCACCCTACCAGTCCTTCTCTTTACTGTTGTTATCTATCTTTTGTTCCATATCCTTTTCAGTCATTACTATCCTCATGCTCCTTGTTACATCAAACCTATCTTCTATCTGCAATCATCTTGTTTCTCTGTTACATCAAAACTACCCCACCTTGGTCATCATCGACCATCTGTTTGTCAATTAATCCTTCCTTACCTCTATTTTCTATCATTTCTGGTTTCTTCTGCCTCATAATTCCCTTCTGCAGGTCATTTCCAGCATCTATAGGCTTCTATTGCATCCAGTTTACATTCAGATCTCTGTAGGTCTACATATTTCTCTTGTTGTCCAACTTCACTCACTCAGGTCATCATCGACCTACCTCTTGTGTAGTCTGGGTTGTCGACCCAACCAGGTAATTTTATTTCAAGTTTATTTAGATCAGATTTGTATGTGCCTTACATTTCTACATTTTCAGTTTTTGTGTGCCTCAGATTCTGCATATTATCCTGCTTATTATCATTTGCTTTTATTATTTTATCAAAACACGGGGGTTGACATCCTCCAAGGAAGTTAACGCTTCTTGGAGCCGACTTTGTCAGTCAACCCCCCATCTATCATCTAATCCATTTCCCTCTTAGTGTCCTTGTTTTGCAGGTCATCAGCTTGTAGCAGTGAGGATCAATCACTTTTGTGCCCGTTCATCCATAAACCCTCCATTTTTTGAGTTGTTTAGCTTTCTTTAGTAGCTCCTAGTTACAGTGTATAAAATGTTGGGATATATATGTTATGGGAAGATTCACATGATTTAGTTTTGACACTTGCCTATTTTTGGCATATGGTAGTCTAAACATTTTGGATCGTGATATTTGAAGTAATTGACAATTCACAGGGATGTTGGACTTTAGCTATTTGGCATGTAGATGTATGTACACTGATCTATTTTTGGTGGAATTTTATTTATAGGGATTGTTCTTATCACAGAGTATCAGTTAAACACTTTCCTATTTAGGAGAACATGTGTCTATTTTAAAATGAGCAATTGTTTGTGATGGTAGTTACAGTTACTGGGATTTGAAAGTTCACAGTTAATATAGAGATTGACAAAATCATAGAGTATCAAGGGAAAGTTTGTTAGGATTGACAGGTACTGAGAGGGGGTTTGAATGAGTCCTGTGATTAAATTTTTTTTTTTCTATTTCAAGCAATGAACAAACAATTTATGAATCACCTATATTAGTGTTTGATCACAATTTGATATGCATATATGACAAGAACATAGAACATACTCAAGGATTTTCTTTATTGATATTCATAATACATTAAAATGACTTGACCCTGATCAAAAATATACCAAGCACAAACAAGAGCTCATCAAAATGTCATTTAATGCAAAATAGTAAGACTCTTCTTCTTAAAATATATTTCATTACAGAAACTTCATCTCCTACAATCCATATCGATCAGCTATAAGCCTATAATCAACTTCCAGGGGTTTTGGGCTATTCCCAAGAGTTTTTCTTTTCAGAAAGGTTTTCTTCAAATGAAGACAAAAGGGGTTTCCTATCAACAACTTACAAGACAACATCCTCTCCCTTTTATAAACCATTTAATTGGCATTTCATCTTTCATAAATTTTCAACTTATTTGACTTCACTCATCCTTTATCTTGTCTCTTCATCTTCTAATAATAAGTCTTATCTAAAATATTGAAGTCATATATGTTTGCATTTTTTTTTAGTCCTATGGACAGTTATCTAACTTATCAAGTTCCACTTGAGAACACCAAGGGACATTCCTTCATAACTAGACAAGAAAAATAATCTTCATGTTCTTCAATGAGCAAGAAAATATCTGAACAACTTTTAATTGAAGAAGACACTTATCACCATCTCTTAGAATGCACATGTGTGATCTAAAGAGGAGAACATCCATTTCACCTTCATTTCATTTCCAAGACTTCACTGCAACATCCTTTTCCACTGAACTTCTAGTTCAATGAAGCAATCAATCCTCTGGTCTCTTGAAATTCTTGACCAATTTGGATTATCCAAGCTTGTTCAATCTTCATACTTTCCTCTCATACCTTGTGTACCCTTACATTGTTTTGAATCAAACAAAATAAAAATAATATCCTTTGCTAAAATGTTGACAAGCATAATGCCATTGTATCAGTCAACTTGAAGGTAGATTGTTTGCAATATGAATAGAAGCATGCACCTTAAATCATTCAACATCTAGTAGCTCCATATGATCATGTTTCATCATGAGGTCGAATGTGAAGTCTTCAAAACTTGACAAAATTGAGGTAAAATAGTCAAGAACAATTTTTTAGGAGATTATCATCAAGATTTCACTCTTTGAAGTTTGTTCAAACCTTTAACCTTTATTTTTACCCAATCATGTTCTTTCAACATCATGATCAATAAGAAAATTGACTTAGACTTTGAAATTTTTCAAAGAGGAATGTTAACAGTCATTTTACCAGTCTGTATATGGTTTAACAACACACAGTTGAAGAGAAATTCTTTGATACCAAACCAAACGCTTTCATTCCTTTTACAATTATTTTTAAATTCATGTATGGAAATCCTGTTCAAATTTGGTGATTTTTAGTTGGCTATATTCAAAGAACCGAGCAAAACTTTCAATCAAAAACCCTAGATCAAAGAACATACTAGTTGTAGACCCAAGAAGGGGGGAAAGACAATTTCTTGCATGAAGTATTATGAAATTTGAAACTCTGAGTTTCTGTGGGCATGAGGAAAATATTGTCTTTATCTCCAACAAATTTGAGTCAAGAACATCTTAAATTTTGCTTGAAAACATCTCTGACATTAGCTGTGCAATCACTACATGTGATGTAGAATGCAAGTTGACCCATCAACTTCTTCTTCAAATAAAATTTAGGGAAGATAAGAGACATATACCAAGATTCATCATGTCATAGGTTCTTGTATAATCTTGAAGACTCTTTTTGAAGAGAAAAACAGACAAACTCATGAAAGTTGTCCTTTGAGAAGAGAGGTCATTGGAAGCACTGGTAGGGATTGGAGACTTGAACACCAAACCATGACCCAAGAATTATTAAAAAAACATGAAAAAATATCCAAGAATTATTTCCAAGGCTCAAACTTTCCATTTGAAATCAAGATTTACCTTTTTCTCCTTTCCATTCAAAACACAGTCCAGGAGAGAGAAAACTTTCTCCACTAAAATGCTCATTTATTTTTAACTATGCCTCCTTTTGAGAAAACTCTTTTTGCACATGATTTCTAGGAAAAATTACTCCAAAAATTCTTTAAATTATTTATTTGAAGGATTCTATTTTTTTTTTACTTCTAAGAAGCCAAGCAGATCAAAATGAGCTTTTCAAAATACTTGTTTTAAAAAAGCTCACATAACTTGAACAAATGACCTAATTTTGACCTCAAATTTTGCATGAAGCATCAGGACACCTTCCTCTATCATATACCATAATTATGTGAAAATAATAGGTCTATATTTTTCTATCGCATCTCATTTTCATACTAGAACATTTTTTGTTCTCAACACTATTTCTGACCAACATACAAAACTGACTCCTAGAGCTGGACAGATCCTAGTCTTTGCTCACACATATTTTGGATACTCTCTCAAGGCCTCACCCATGATTTTTCTTACTTGTATTATCCTTTTATGATTCATTAGGAATCTGAAACCACCCTGAAATGGCACTACCACTTACCTTCCAAGACCATGTCTTATTGAAACCACATGAATTCATCTTGACCCTCTGAGAAAAACCTAATAAGCATGATCTTTGCATCACAAAGACTCCTAAGTCACCTAACCAACACACCTAGATCACCTAGCCAACATGCCTAGATCACCTAGCTAACATGCCTAGATCACCTAGACAACATGCCTAGATCACCTAGCCATCATGACATTAATGGACTTGACATCAATGATAACACAACCGACATACTTTTCCAACAAAGTTACCTATTTTGGCAAACAATTGTCCAATTTTTTGCTAATTAATTTTTTTTATGCTTTGATCAACAATTTGCAGTGATTTAACCCATGATGTTATTTTCAAAACATTAATGTGTTTGTGAAATGCAGGAAGACTAATAACATTTGTGGGTGAAAAAAAACTTTTTGTGGAGAAAATGCCTTCCTAGTGGGGAGGAGTGATCTGGAGGGAAATTTGGAACTCAATAATTTTTCATAAATCTCTCAAAACCATGACAGTATGATATAAAATTCTAAGATATTTTTGAATGTATAAGGAACACTGAAAACAGAGCTTGTACGCTTAAGTTAATGTTGGTCAAAGTTTTTTCAAAATTGGGATAAAGTAAGGTCTATTGGCCAATCAAGGTGTAACACGTGACAAAAATGAAATGAAGCAAAAGAGTAAAAATTTTGTTTCATGACTCCCGTATTCAATTCTCATATATGAATGGGTGGGACCTGATATTTGTTGGCTAGGAGCCCTCGGACAGGGTTGACACACTTTTTTGATGGAGTGTCTTTTCCTCTATAGATTCACATTTCTATTGTCACAATTTTAAATATATGTACCACTAATATTAATTATATATTGCATGTGGGATATATTGGAATGTTTTAGTAATGATTTATGTATGACCAAGACAACTCAACGAGTCACAGACAACTCAACAAGCCCAACAAACAAATTGAGTGCAACGGTCATGCCTACGTGGCACATCAAACATAAGATGCCCAACGTCCCACATAGCTCAACCCAATAATGTGGCAGATCAACCTAACAGCTCATCATATCGATGAAATCTTTGTGCCCCATGGTACATTCAAAATGTAAAAGGCGTATATGCTTTTCCATAGACATAACTATATAGGGCAGTTAAATCCTTTTTAAAGGAGTAAGATATAACCCGTTCCGATTCATGTGGGAGTATTATCCCCATATAGCCCAAAATACAAGCAGGTCGGTTTGGGAGGATCGAACCCCCAACTACCCTCATGCTAAAATAATCATCTTCTACCATGCCATTTGGGTTGTCTAGTCCTATATAAGGACCATGTTGTATTTGAATAGCGCAAGTTTGTAGACTGTACTAGAGCCATACTAAGGAAATTTTGTGAAAACAATTTTTAGAGGCATTTAGGAGCAAATTGGATCTTCGAAGTAAACATGAAAGTTGTCCATAATTCAGAGATGCTCCTTATGGATGTATTATTTTCCCATTTTGGAGTTTTGTGACATTTTTTTGAGTAGTGGAGCTCACTGGAAGGTTAAGAACAATAGGGATACACTTATTCAAGTACTTCGGGAAGGTGGAAGACAAACACTGGTCTCCGTTAGGTTCTTTCGAAGGTATGAAGGAAAACCATTGCGGGTTATTGATCTATTTTTTTGAATGGTGAGTTGATTGTACTTAGGATTCTGGAAAATTTAATAGATTGGTTCATATGAATCTGGAGATGTAGGTAGTTTCCAACTCTGTAAACAATTCTAATTTCATCTCTTTAAACTGATATATCTACATTTTAATTTTGATTTATTTCCCCATGTATTTAGTTAAATTAAAATTTAAGCAAGATTAAAGATTAGTTTACAAAACCTCTGGATGAATCGATAAAATAGCAATCTGAATGGTTTGATCGAACAGTTAATTTTGTGAATTTTACAATCAGTTCTAGATTAATTTTATTTTAGATTTATATCAAAATCTCATCAATTTTGGATTCATTAAATTTCTAAAAGTTGATGAATTTTTAAATATCCTAGCAAATAGTTAACGAAAAGTGATTTTTTACTAGTTTTTACAGATTATCAATAGATCGTATGGAGCATGCATTTAGCAATTTTTGGAGTTCAGTATTGACAAGGAATGTGACTTTAGGATGAATCTTATGCAACTTTTACTTGATAGGTTTGGCATCTGGGCACACCACAAGGTGATGAACTATAAGAGAAGGGTCAAGACCTGACATATCTTTATACGACCAAGTGAAGGCGTCTTGAAATTCTACTAGAAGCTCTGTAAATGCCTTGATTTCAGTTTCAAAGAGACTGACACCAAGTTGTAGCAGTTTAGGTTGGTCTTTAGTGTCGATGTTGATTGTAGTTGTTTCTTCCACAAAAATCTTAAAATTTTAATTATCTTTAAATGATGTTGTTGGTTTATGTAGGTTGTCGGATATTTCCAGATCTAAATCTCTTCTCTCTAGTGCCTTTGAAACATTTTCACGAGGAGATGCATCCTTTTCTTTCTTTTTATTTTTCAATTTTTATCGCTCGCATAGCGCCTCAGAAACGTTTTCACTATGTGAGATATGATTTTTCTTTTTTCTATTTTTGACATCTTTTATTTTTGGACTAGATATTTCAAGTTATTTCACCGAAGTAGGCAGTAGCGTCAAGGTTTATATTGAAACCCTTCTTGTGATCCGACAAGGGAAAAGGGTCTCAACCTCAAGGAACACTTAGTTGGCCTCGTTTTTCTGAAAGAGGTCCATGGAAATATGACATTTTTGGTCCTAATCAATAAGGGAAGGGTAAAAACATCAAGGGTTTCAGATGGATAGGTCTTTGAGAAAGAGTGTAGTTTCAGCGAGGCTCTTAAAGAGGCTATGTGTAGAACCGATGTCAACTTTAGAGTCTGAGTCCTCATTGTTAGTCAATAAATAAAATATGGATGGCCTCTTATCAAAGGTATCATATCTTATACAATTTGTGTAGAGATTATATTTGACTTCAACAAGTTTGAGAGTGTCATGTCCTTGTGGTCCAAGCCCTCTTTTGTCTAGTTCATATTTTTCATCATTCAATGTGCCTTGGTATAATCAGTGGATTCGTATCATTCAACTATCTGATCCTCATATAGCCAAGATTCACCGTTAGATCCTTGAATGTGTTCATCTTCTAAATATCCATATTGTCTCCAAAGAGTATTTCCCAGATAGTAAACTGGAGGTTCTGCATAAGTGGGGAGCGTTAGGGCATCCATAGATGTGAGGTGATAATGGGAGTTGGCCAACAAGAAATGCATTTTCAAGTGTATGTACTTGCCAATAAATTTATGAGATAATTTAATCTGCGGGTAATGCCTTAGACATATATGCTTTAGAAGAAGACGTGGATGCATGAGAGTGCAGTAGCATTTTAGGATCAATGCATGGTTATTAGCAAAAATGAGGATGATGCGAGGTTCAACTAGATTCAATCAATAGATGGAAATAATTTGTTATTTTGTGTACTTTTCTTATGAAAAAATTACAATACTCAAAGGGGTTAGCATCACCAAGCAAGGTGAAATCTTTTCCATTATGCAGGAATTTTATACATTGATGGAAGGTAGAGGGCATGGCTTACATCACGTGTATCCAAGGTCTACCCAACAGAAGATTATACAATGTTTCTAAATCAACAACATGAAATATGGTTTCAAGGAGTTATGGGAACAACTTGTATGGGAAGGGTAATGGTACCATAAGTATTGGTACTCAGTATTATTCATAACCACGAATGGTAATAACATTAGCATCTAATTCATCATCTGTATGACCATAGAAAACGTAGCATTTTTATAGATTAAATTTTTAAGAGCTGCTCTGTTGTCTAAAAGAACTCTCTTGACCTTATGGTTCATTATATATGCTTCGATATACAAATATTTATTGTTTGAATATTAGGGTTCAACATATCTTGAGGACCAAAAGATAATATAGGGACTTTTAGGTGAAAGATTTGTGATCATAGCTTGAAACTGTTGAAAATTAAGGGTCAGAGGAATACGTACTTTATGAAGAGCACAAGTGAGAATGTCTTGTAAGTTAGATGACTCTTTTAATATCACCATTAGAGATATATGCATATGCATGGTCGATAACTTTTTTATAAGGTCATATTAACTGGGAGGAGAAGACTTATCATTGGAGGTTGACTTCTAATTTGAGGGAGCCATCTGTTTGGATGTTTGAGGATTTGTAGAAGAATGTAGATGGTTGGTTTTCCATAGGAACCCATATTTTATTTTGACGTGTGGCTATGACATTATTTTGAGGTTTGAATTTGATGGTGGAAATTAGGAGGCAATTCCTCAATAAATGAAATAATTGATTTGAATTCAATGTTATTAAGGATTATACTTTATCAACATTCTTATTATCAACACCATGTTTAGGGAATGGGTTTGAAAATAATTTGATATTTTCATTTGGTGTTATATTTGATGAAGGTTCCTCAATGGTAATATCCCACTGTTGATGAGATCTTGGATATAGTGACGTGAAATACACATCGATAAGTTGTGTGATCATCGATGCAATGAAAGTCATAATAAGTGTCAGATTTGTACCAAGTGGGTTTAGGTTCCCCTTCAACCCAAGGTTTTGTAATAGGATAGGTTACCATATTTGCATTGGAAAGTTATCATAGGAAACTACAAAGAGATGTTATCCCAAGGTTTTTTAGTGAAGCGACATCGTTTCAATTCGCGAGAAGAGGAAATCCTCTTTACTTGAAACAAAAAGAGATTATTTGGCTTTGTTTGGCTTAGCTTGAGTGTTTTGAACGTTATGGATGTTTTGGTTGTCTTGTAACCTTCATCGAAAACATTGTGATTTCAATTAGTGTTTTTAGATTTTTCATGGTGAGAGCTACAATTATTGTTATTATGGTGACCATTATCTTTTAATGAGGTTTGAGTCAAAGCTTTAGCGACAAGGGTTTTTTCAATTTGTGATCCTTTCTCAATAACTTCCTCAAAAGTATTGAGGTAATGCATTTTCATGTAAAAGGATATTTCATTGTTAAGATTGGGTAAAAATATGACTCATGATTTATTTTTCAGGGATTGAGCATGGGAAGAGACTGGCGATCCCACACCATATTTTTAGGAATTGTGCGAAGGTTTCATTGGAACATTGTTTAGCATTATACAAATCCATCATTGTGATTTCAAAGTCTATATTGAATGAGAAATGTTTAACAAACTTCTCTGAGAGGTCATCAAAAGTATGGATATAACCTTTAGGAAGGTATAGAAACCAGTCCAATGCTTGTCTCCTTAGACTACGTGGAAAGAGACACAATAATAAAATATCACTATAGGCCACCTCTTGGCAAGCCATAAGAACTCCTTGATGTGCTCTCTTGGATCATTCTTTCCCTTTTACTTGTCAAACTTGGGTGTTTCAAAGTATTTGGGAAAGGGTATACACGTAAGATATCCTTATCAAAGGGATAAGGACACAATTCATCAAAGTTCAATTGTTTTTCATTGGTGTTGCATACGTGAGATGGTGTCTTTCATCATTTTCCATTCTTGGTAAATGGTGAATTATTTTTTAAGATAGAGAATGAACCATCATTACTTAGATTTTTGTTCTCTTTTTTGGGTGCACATATGGACTCTTAGATGAATCATCACTAGTTTTTTTAATGAATTATTTTCATTATAAGGTTCATTAGTGGACTTTGGAAGTTAGGATAGTGAGTTGTTTAGCCATCTCATTAATTTGATCCATGAGGGCTTTAGTGGGATCAATGGCCAAATTATAGATTTTACTTTATTCACATTATTTGGATTTGATCTTTAGTTTGATTTTCATCATTGTTATTGTTTGAGTTAGGGAATTTTCCCCTTATCCTCATTGTTTTCAGTGTTAGTTAGGGCCAGGTCCATCATCATTGTTATTTGACATGAATGGTTACCCTTTTTCAGTTTAGGTTTTCCGAGTAATGCTTTTAAAAAATCCTCATCAAAATCAAAAGGTAATTTTTCTCCCATCTCAAGGAGATGAAGCAAAAATTGGTCTTTGTTTTCAACCGTAAGATGATTTTTCAATTGGAATCATGTTCTTCAGAAGAAGCAAATGTTCATTCATACGTAATATATCCTCAAGGATTTGGTCATTTCACTCATCAGAAATTTCCAAAAGGATTTTTAAGTCTTTCATTTCATTCTAATGGTCATATAGTCTCTGTTTTACGTTCCCACCATTTCCAAAAGGATTGGGGGAATATTTCAACTTTAAGAGATGTGCGAAAGATAACTCAAATCTTAGCAACGTGAATGTTAAGATGGAAGAGAGGTTTTGCGATTGAGTTCATAGATAACTTATCCCTTAACAAAGTGAATGTTAAGATGGACAAGGTTGTTTGGAAGATTTGGATGACATGATCCTTAACAAAGTGAATGTCAAGGTAGAGGCATGTACGAAGTGATGATAAACTCAACCCTTGGAAAAGTGAATGCCAAGATGGAAGAGGGGTTCAATGTGATTGAAATTTATTTTCCTCTACAAAATTGAATGCTAGATGGGAGGAGGATTATAGAGATGAAGGTTCAAAATGTGCTCAATGTCTCTAGCATGGAGGAGAAAGTGAATGCTATAATGGAGGAAGAGGGTTTTGTGATTAAGCAAAGTTCATTATTGTGCTCAGGACCTATAGAAAACCTGTTAGAATGCTAGAATGGAAGAGGGTATGAAAAAGGATTTCGAATCATATGTGATGTGCTCAACCCTTAACAAGAACTATTTAAGAAGGAAGAGGCTAATGAAAAGATAAGACTCAAGTACCAACAACGTAAATGTTACAAAAAGAGATGATGAAATGTCTAAAACTTAACAAAGGGTTTGTCAAATTAGAGACGTGAAATAAATGAAAGTGTATAGTTCAACAATGATGATGTCAAACTAAAGGACGTAAGAGGAGGATGAAAGTATCAAATCTTTAATGAAAGATAAGATGTAATGGACTTGATCATGAAAAAAGTAGGATATAACAATGTCAAGACGTGAGTCACAAGATGAAAATGCTTGAGCAAGGATGTGGATATCCACAACTCGAGACTTGATGTCAAAGGGAGACTGGAATCTTAAACTTTGGGAAATGTGATCCAAAGGTTTAAGACAAGAATGAAATGGGGATAAACTCAAAATGAGATAAATCTGAAAGATGGTGGAAAATTTGATGATCTTGAAAAAGGAAGACTCAAATGGAAAATGAGAATCCAAAGAAGGAATGAAATAAAGATCCAAATGGGAATATTATGGATGATGAGAATGAAAAGAAATTATAGACCCAAATAAGAAATATTTGGGAAAGGATGAAAAAAGAGACAAAATTCCAAATGAAAAAGGATTGGAAGAGTAAAACAAGAGATAGTGAATGACTGAAAAGAGAGAAAGGATGAAGAGTTAAAAGAGAGGTAGTGAAATTCCAAATAAGGATAAAATTTGGAGATTGGGAAAAGGATGAATCAAAAATGAGCCCAAATAAGGAGTATTTGGGATGTGGGAAAAGGAGGTGAAAAAGCCCAATCCGAGTAAAGAGTACTTGGAAATATGAAAAGGAGATGAAAGATGAATCCAAACAAGGAGTGTTTAGAAACCACGAAAATATACGAACGTGAAAAATGAATCCAAACAAGGAGTGTTTGGAAAATGTGGAAAGACACAAATGTGAAAGATGAAAACAAGAGTGTGGAACACCACTATGAAAAGAAAGAAATAAAAAGAGAGTTTTTGTTTTTGGTTTCAACCTCTACCTTAGCTTGGCTTGGATAGTGTGTGGCTTCCTAGGTGGCTCTCTCAACTAGGTGTCAGTAGTATATACCGAGTGAGCATGCAATGCTATTTCTAGTTTCTCAGATTTACTTTACCCCATTTGAAACCTTGAGAAAAGATATTTCTCAAAATGAATCGCACTGAGTCACCACTACTGGATATCGTGACTCTAATCTCACAAGGTTTTACTAGTCAGTTGGGACAAAGGTACCCATGTTTCATCAGCCGGGTTCCCTCAATGTGCTAACTACTTTGGGGTTCTTATGGTACTCCTCAAGTGAGTTTTATGGAATATGCCAAGGAACTTCCCATAGTTATGGAAGTTGGGAAATAGCCTTGTCAACCACACCTACAAATATAGTGTGTAGTGTTCATTTTATCTTGATTAAAAATATTCCCTGCACACAAAGTATTAGTAGTTTTTTCGATCTCACGATCAAGATAACCTGTAGTTAGTAGTTTTGATGTGATCTTTGTGATACAGTCCTGTAAACAAGTGTTAGTAGTTTTCCTGAGGTAGAATAAAGAGAAAACAATGAAAAACAACATAGTCACATTTTTTATTCTCAAGATTACTTGTAAGAAGCGTGAGAGAAGAGAATAGTGTGAAATTTGATGCGACTAACTTCACAAAAAAAAAAAATGATAAAAAACGCAAGCACAAAAACTACAAATAGTCATTAGTGACATTGCAAAAATGAGAAAATATTGGACGAAATGGATTAAAAATGACAAAAAAATGGGACAAAATGTCCAATAACCCTGGCAAAAAACTTTCATAATTAGTCTAATGGAAGAAAATGATGGATGGAATTTAAGAAAAAGGTCCTAAGTTAGTGTAAAAGGTCTAATTTAATTAATTAAACTAATTAAAAGTAAAATAAATTAATTGCAATTATTTAAGTGCAATGACTTCAAATAAATTAGTAAAGTTAATTAAATAGTTAAATAATAATTGAAGGACTAATTAGCCTAAATAATTAACTAAACTATTAGTTTAAAAAAAAAATAAACTTAATAAAAAAAAAACATGAAATAAGGGTGAAAGTTAGATAAAGAAAAGGAAACTATAATTAAAGGAAAAACCTAAAAAAACAAAAACCCTAAACAAACTTTTTAACTGTAAAAGTAAATACATAAACCTAACAGGAGGCTTTGAGTTGTTATGATTTTCAATTGCACTGTGTGTGTTGTTCAAAATAGAGATGGTTTAGCAGGGATCAGTGTCAGCATGGAGATCAAAGGGAGACTGAGGTGAGTAGCATATCCTCTGGATGTTTTAGTAGGTGAATCTGATGAGAGTAGTGGGGCATCAGGGTGATGTAAGGTGTTGTTTACATGAAAGAGATCTCACGAAGGAGAATATAGGTGAGTCACACAAGGTAGGAAAGATTCAGCTAAGGGGGATAGCATGTGTGATGGTAATAGTGTTGGTGAAGAAGGCCGAGGGTGAGGGGGAATGCGTGTATGAGATGAGCTCGTGAGTAGGGGAATCTCAGAGTAATGTGGGTTGGAAGGAGGTGTGTTGACGGGGATCAAGGGAAGCTTGACCGAAAGCTCAGGGGGGAATTCAGGCTATTTAGGGGAGGTGGGGAGTAAAGCTGAGGGGGTAGAGGGATTAGGGAGATCTAGGGTGAGTCACCTATCAGGGAAGATCTAGCTACGGGGGGTAGTGGGCTAAGTGTGTTCAGGGCTCGACGATTAGGGAGAATGGAGACTAGGGCTCAAATAGAAAGGTTTGGGAATCAGAGAGGGGAGTTCTAGTGGGGAATTTAGGGTGTCAAGTTAGGGGGGTCAAGGTAAGTTGATGTAGGGTCAGGGGGATAAACAGGGAGCTCGATGAGCTAACTTACCAAGATGGGGTAAAGGGGTAGGGGTAGTGAGGGTTTTATCCCCAGTTTTCTACTTTCTCTAAAAAAATTCTGATATATTTTTTTTCTTGAAAGGATTTGAAATGATAATTTTTATAATTTGTTAGTTGCATGAAAACAAATGTTAAAAAAATACCAAATTTTTTTTTATCACATAAAATACCTATAGAGAAAAAAAAATTTGTTTTTGAGTTTTAAAGTTATTTCCGCTTCCCTAAAACACCTGCAAATACTAATAAATTGTAAACTAATACCAAATTCAATATTGAATCACAAAAAAAGTAATATATTGTATAAATTTTTAAAACATTCCATAAATTCCTAAAACACTTGCAAACAACTGATAAAATGTTAAAAAAGACAACAAAGAAAACAATTTTTTTTTTAAATGTGTTTACAACTGAATTTTTGCTTCTCCAGAACACCTGCAAACACTTTCAATGAAATTGCACAAATCATTATGAAACAAATGAATAACAGATGAAACAATGAAGATATGGGTGTGGTCCCACTGAGTGTGCCAAAATGTAAATAATGAAAAACAATAAAATGGAAGACAAACAAACTACAATGCGTAAACCTTCATGTAGCTTCCCAATGTAAACCTCAATGTAAGATTATAGAAGCTTAGCTTGTAAAATATTTGGATTTTTATATTTATGGGTGCTCTTGAATGACCTCCAAATGGGGATGCAATTCTATGAAACATGTTTGGCTTGGAAAGATTCCAATATACATATATTGGAAGGAAAATTAATAGATTTTTCTTGCAAACAATCCAAGAGGATTTGAGATAGGATAAGCCCATGTTTTGTAAGGCTAAGTAGTGGTTGGAAATTGGTTGAAAGTGGTTGAATACACATGCTAAAAATAGCATTTGAGGAAGTTACAAATAGTTGTGAGAAGAATAAATGCCATTGAGGGACAGTAAAATGAAATTAATTAGAAGAAGTTGCATCTAGAAAGGTGGTTGTATGTGCAATTGAATTTCCCCCACCTTTCTAGGATTCTAGAACATGAGTTGACTGGACTGGTGAAGTGGAGTTGACCAAGTGGAGTCGAACTCAAGTGGTTGTTGACTAGGAAAATAGTGTGTACACTCCCATTTAAATAACTAATTTAATTAGCTATAATGTGCACACTAATTAATTAATCATTTATTTAATAAATGATAATTAATCTAGCTATACAGGTACTAAGGATTATTTTAATTAATCCAAAGGAGTGCAATGAATAATTAATTGGATTAATCAATCGTTAAAGGGATAAACTAGGATGTATTAGGATAAGTATGGATGAATAAATGTGTAATTTAGGGTGGGAACCCCATTAGGCCTATTTAGTAAAGGAGGGGACGTGGTGCCCCATGAGCCCATTTTATGGAGGTTAACTAAATGATACATATTGGTTTTTATTTGTAGCTAATTGATCCATAGTAACGGATTGTTGTTGGGCACATCTCATGAATAAGCTGGTGAATAGGATTGGTAGGGTTAAAAATTAGAGGAATTTTTAGATGATCCTACTATCAATAGATTTCCCCTTTTCTTCCCTATGATAAGGTTATCCAAAAACAAAATCAAGAAGACACTTGCTAAGAATTTATTATGATTCTTTTTTATACTAGTAAAACTGAGATAAAAACTTTTGATTCTCAAGAGGATGATCAAAGTAATCATCATTCTAGATTTCTTCTTCTTTACCCTCAGATGGGCCATTGTGGTGAGTAGAATTCTTATCCATGAAAAAGGGAAACTCAACTTCAGGATGATATGGGTTCAGGAAATTTCTACACAACAGAGTTAGAGGACTCTAGATCTAGATACTCCATGATGAAGTGATAATATTTCTAAGAAAATGTCTTAAAATGAAGGCTACTAAGACATTCGACGGTGCAGAAAAGTGTACACATTGGCCAAATGTGTCTAGAAGTAGATCTAAGAAGGTAAATAGGATCAACCATGAAAACAAGTTCACACAAGGGCCAATGGCATTTGGAGGTGAGAAAAAAAGAATAGTCAGGATCGCCCATGAGTGATGGTGTCTATGATGATATGTTTTTGAGTTTTTATGGGTTTTTGGATGGTTATATGAGGTTAGAATTGAAGATGGGTGCTTTTAATGAGTTTTGATTCATTATAAGGTCTGTAAAATTCATGTGGTGTTCACCAAAAATGTGTGGCGGGCTAAAAATGTGTCACAGTTACTTCCACTCCTAAAGCATTTGTTCTACAAGGGTATCGATACAATGAGTAAGAAACACACATGAAGTGAAACAAAATGGATAGATTTAAAGGGGATAAATTAGCATTAGGGTCACATATATAGAGGGTAGTAATCCCTACACTAGGTCAATCTAGGGTTTACAAGGCCCACAATCAAGATAGAGGAAAGACAACTCTACTAAGATATTGGTAGTTGGGTGATGAGAGGCATGGTTCAATCATACCATAAGACACGTATGCACAATATAACTGAAATGATTTAGTAATGTAAAACTAAAGGAGTTGATCATGAATAAGAGTACTATGCTAACTATCATCTAAACATATAATACTAAGCTAACATAGCATAATGATGGAAGGAAATGAACTAATCTATGTAAAAATGACAAAGATATGGTTAGATCACTGGCATCTTGTACCTATGGGGTGGTCAACTGATAGCATCTATCTCTCTAGAAAAAGTCAACACACTGAGAGAGAATAACCATTAGGTGGAGAAGGGGAACACCGTTCCTATCCTAGACTCACTATAGATGACCCAATAGTGTAAGAAACCCAACCAAGAAGAAGAGTGTCCAATCTAATTCAAGCCAATTGCAAGATGAACCAGGAGATGAGAAGAGAAGATGTAGAAGATGGTGCAAAAGAGTAGAGTAAATGGCAGTTCCTAAGATCTTAGGCTTCCTTCCTTGCTTAAATGTAAATGTGTGGTGTGTATATATAAGACACCATCGTTTGCGGGAGATGGCATCTGACCATGGAGAAACATAATGCCGACACCATCACCCATAGGGTGATGGCAATTGGCCAAGGATAATGAAATGATATAATGTGTCATGCAAAGTGAAAAAAGTGTGTCATAGATCATGAGAATGGATAAACAACGTGCCAAATGGTGAGATACAAGCAAATTTTCATGATGTGCAATGTGTATGCAAGACCTAAGGGATATAATGATAACTAATGCAAGGATAACTAAGGCCAAGACCAATAGCGATACTCTCTCTGTGTACTGTCTCTAACCCATAATGGTTATGTGAATAATCATTACCCATTCCAAGAACTCCCGTTAAGGCACCCACTCAAGAAATAGATGCATCAACGACCCTTATCTGCTTCACAAAGGAAATTGTAAGTAATAGGTATGAAAGATGAAAAGTGAAAAATTAGGTGTCACACACACACACACACACACACACACATACACACACATACACACATAGACACATACACAAATGTAAATAAACATTTGTATCACATGAATAATATGGTCACTCACGAATTCAACTATGATGCTAACTATGAGATAATTCAATGCTTTGGCTCTATCACCTATTAGACATCTTAGTAAATTTCCCAATGATTTGCTCACAACTACCAGTTTTCCCATCCAATTTGGTAATAAGATCTGTTAAAATATCAATTTCAGTGTTCATTATGAAAGTAAACATATGACATCACCTAATAGATCTATTGGGACCCATGACATGCCATGACATCATATGACATGAAAATCTACATTTTCAAAAAATAAAGTTTAACTAACAAGAAGATCGATTTTCTTGACCAATGGTTAGTAGCTATTAGTTGTGTGTGCAAAGAAAATCTATGTGCCAATTACTTTATGTGTCAAATCATATAGTAGCAATTATGTGATATGTCCCAAACATTTGAACTTGGGCGATCAAATATGGGTCCACCACTAAAATTGTTTGGTCTTTTGTCAACTATGTCTATCAATCAAATTGGCAATGACTGTAGCTCAATAAAAACCAATAGTGTCAAGTTGAAGCTTCGGATTCTTAAGCACATTCACAATGCTAGTTGCAAAATACTCCCAAAAGTCTAGATCACGAACAAATAATATCTTAAATTGTTGAATAATGACTTTTGGTAGTCACTTGTTTGGACGTTGGCAAATTGCATCTGGAACTCCATGTTCCTACATAAATCTGGTACATAGATTGATAATTTGCATATGGACCCCCATGTTTCCCGAAACAACTTTTCAAAGCCCCTAGATAGGTTTTTACTTTTGGTCTAATACTTGTAACTTGCATCACATATTGTATATTTCCGTTGCTTCCATTTTTTCCACAAATCTTGACTTAGGGACAAAAATTGGACTTTTGGAATTTTTTTGTGCACATTTGTAAATTACATATGTGTTTTTGGATCCTTAAAAACCCCGATTTAGTCCTTGTTAAGACTTTCAGACTTTTCATGCACATCTTACAAATTTAAATAATGTTTCCTATACAAGTCAAAACCCCAACTTATTCAAAGTACCATGACTTTTGTTTTTGACATAGTGCAAGTCAAAACTCAATATTGACCCATGTTTCAAGCAAGATGATTTCTTTTGCAATGAAGATTAATTTGGCATGTGTATATACACTCCAAATCTTCGAGTTCCAATATGTCAAATTACTGGCACGAAGATGCAAAAAATCAAGGTGTTCTAAAGGCCGTGAGAAGCTCAAATTATGCCTAGCTTTGGAGGTGTTGCACCTATGACCCCACCTTGTACCGCGACAAGAAATGTGTTAGGGGCTCTACCCCTAGACCTCGCAAGAGCACTACCCCTCATTATCCTGCTGGGGGCTACTACCCCCAGACCCTTAAAATTCCAAAAGTAAAAATAGGGAAAATATAATCTTTTCAAGAGAACCATCACTGATTACCCAGATAGTTTCCCATAAATATTTGAATCAAAGTAATTAAACTACAAGATTAGAAGATGTAAATTAGGGGAATCTTTACCTATAAACATTTGTCAGTTGTATATTAGTCAAAGTCACCAAGCACCCAACATTTTGTCATATGTGTAATTTTCATAAATAGTCACCACATCCATGTCACTTTATTATTACCACCACTAAAAGTGCACATCAAAAATTTCTGCAAGTTGCAAATTGACTTATAGTTAATCCGCCACCAGAGTCACCAAAGAATTTATTTTTTCTCCAAATGCATGTGCAACATTCGCCACTTTGTCTAAGTCACAATGTTTAGCCATTATTACAAAATGGACTTTACATTTGGGTTCTTCCATGCATTGTAGTTGAGAAATAATAAATCATGTAACGCTTATAACTATAAGGGTTACGGTCATAACCCTATTTGCCAAAGAGACTTTTACAGATGTAAGAGGAAAATTATGTGTTGGAAGAACTACTTTGCTGATCACTTTCATGACCAAATCAACTTTCTTTAGAGATCATGTGCCAGAGACCTTTGTGACTGTCCAGGACTTATTGTAAAATGGCATTTTATCATTTCTCTGAGTGGGATTTGAACTTTGCTAGCACCCACCCTTTGAGGGGTTATTAATATGGCTAGATTTTAGTCTTGATATACCTTTCACTAATTTTGTATAAACTCTTGTATTGACCGAGGCAAAGATGTACAAGAATTTGTAATTATGAATCTTTGTGATTCAGCTTATGTGTTATTGGTTACTACTATATGGTAAGAAGCATGTTTATTCTACTTAGACTACGTATCATGCATGTAGAGTTCCAACTGAAGATTTTTCTCATATCAATTTAAATCTGCTTGCCTAAACTATTCAATACAGATCTGAAATTTATTTATTTGAACATATGCAAGTTCCAATGTTTCTTTCTCTTTTTGTCTTTCTATAAATGATGCCTCCCCTCACAATAGATGGAGGGATTTTATTCCGTATACTGTAAAACGAAGTAATGTTATTATTTACATGCGATCAAACCGATGGTTGCTAACACATATGTATATGAGCATATAGATTTCATGAGCATGATATAGATCAAGACATATACATATACATACTACATGTGCTAGGAGATATAGCATATACATAATGCACACGAGATAGAATATACATATACATGTGTCAACCAATGTGCTAGGAGCAAGCAATGTATCATGAGCATTAGATAGATTAAAATATGCATCAACCAATGTGCTAAGAGAAAAGTATATAACAAATAATTTATCATGAACATGTAGATAGATATGAAATATGCATCAACCAATGGGATAGTAAGCAATATATGTCTAAATGTATACATGATGTCACAAGCAATATGTGTCTACATAAAGTGGCTCAAGTATAGATGTATGTCTGAAGCAATGTGCCATATGACATGTGTATCCATATATATATATATATATATATATATATATGTATATGTATATATATATATATATATACATACATATATATATATGTGTGTGCGTATATACATACATACATATATGTATATACATACATACATATATATATATATATGTATGTACATACATACATACATATATATATATATATATATGTATGTATGTATGTATACATATACATATACATGTATATATACATATATGTATATGTACATGTAGATGTATATATACATATATGTATATGTACATGTAGATGTATATATACATATATGTATATGTACATGTATATATATATATATATATATATATATATATATATATATATATATATATACATACATATATATATATATACATTCTTGCCTCCCTCATTAAAGGAATATTAAAACAATTAATGTTATTATTTACATAATCAAATCGATGGTTATAAAACATATATATATGTATGTATGTATGTATGTATGTACATGTACATATATGTATATATATACATATATGTACATGTACATCATATACATGTACATGTACATGTACATATATATATATATATATATATATATATATTCTTGCCTCCCTCATTAAATGAATCAATTAAAATTCACGAGTATTAATGTTTGATAATAGAGGATTTTCTCATCCACAAGAAAAACTATTGCTCTCTGAATTTAATTTCTCTTTATAAGATAGATTTGAAAATTCCCTCCCCAATATTTATAGTGACTATAAGTTGGTTAAAAATTAAAATTAATATAAGAATGGTGCAATGAATATCACAATTCTCACATTAAACTATTTACATCCAAAATTAAGAAAGAGGTGTTTTTACCTATTCAATTTGGATTGAAACTTGAAACTAATACATAATTAGATTTTGTATATGGTTCAACATTCATATGCATGTTAATACTATAAATAATTAAATTATACTAGGGAACATACTAAAATAAATTAAAACACAAGATAATGTATACAATTTTTTTAGATTTGGAATTAGGGGGAAAATAAGTTATAACAGGGAAGAATGTGATTCATCATTGAAATTGTAACACACATGTTAAAATTAAGGTATTTTAAAAAAAAAAAAACACTCAAGTAAAATTAATTATTCTAACGATTAACATTATTATTGATCTTGTTGCTAAAAATAATACAACATTATTTAATATTTAGAATCCATCTGATAACATATTATAACCATGTGCAGTTGTAAGGGTAAATTTATATCTCAATGATCTACCTTAAATCACTCTACCTAAGTGTGTATACTTTGGTTAAAACTTTTACATGTCATGAGAACTATATACATATCCTACGTGTCTACCTAGAAAACATTCATGTTTCATTCCATCTAGTATCTGACACAATAAAATAGGGAATTGGTGAGAAAACAATGTGGTCAACTATACATTACTTTGGCTAGGGATTTTAAGCATTGTTTTTGCAAGCTTAGTTTCGAGACTACACACAAGTCTTATAGAACTTTTCTTCAGTCACCACACACCCATATCAACATAGCTATTTGGATTCTTTTCATATTTTAAGAATATTATTTAGTTAGGAGGAGAAGATTCCATGTCTGACTCATCCTACTAAACAACAGGATCCAATCTATACCATTTTAGGATCCCTATGGGAAATATAGTGACCACGTAATTATTTCCATCATTATGTCCTCACTACCCTTCTCGTAGCCATCCTAAGTTGGCACAAGAAGGGTACTAACAACAATATGAAGGGACATAACATCTACGCTTCTTATATACTTTAATTTATCTTTAATATATGGAGTAACTAATTCTTTCATTATGACACCTTTACATTGTATTGATTCACAATAATTAATAAATTCTCATAAGAAGTCATAGTAACTCAACAAGTTACAATATTTTATTAGTTCCTCTTAATAAAATAACACACCATAGTATACATCATTAGGTGTAGGTTTACTAATCATTTTCATACCGAATTGTTTCATTATGTTCACTCATTAAGAATGTCTTTATTGTATTAAGTGCATTACTAGTCATGACTAATCCATTTAATTCCATAAGGTACAACAATAACTTTACTTCGTTTTCATTATAGATTGTTATCCTTATTATTTATGTGTCATCATTTATTACAATTATTCCTTTAAATGCTTATTTCACTAAATTTGGACTTATTCTAGTCTGAGAAACAAAAAAATATAGCCAATATTGGAATCCAAAATTACTAGTTTTAGATTCCAAAATGTTAAATATTGGAATTATCAGGACTCCAAAATCTCACATATTGGACTCTAAAATCACATATATTGGAATCCATAATCACATATATTGGAATCCAAAATCACATATATTGGAATTTTTTACATTCCAAAGTCCCATATATTGGAATCCAAAAATCATAATATTGAAATCCAAAAAGTCAAATATTGGAATCTATATAAGGGCTAATAGATGCTAGGCATTATCTATGCTTTGGACTAAACATAATATGTATCTGTTTTATACAGGCTAGCAACCGCTAGGCATTATTTTATACTTTGTTATATACATAACGTGTTTATGTTTTATAAGGGCTAGCAATTGTTAGACATTATTTATGCTTTGTTATAAATAGAAAATATTTATATTTTATATGGGCTAGCGGTCGCTAGGCATTATTTATGCTTTGCTATATACATAACATGTTTTTGTTTTATGCGAGCCAGCAGACACTAGGCATTATTTATGATTTGTTATATACAGAACATGTTTCTGTTTTATAAGGGTAGGCGGACGCTAGACATTATTTTTGATTTGTTGTAAACAGAACAAGTTTTTGTTTTATACAGGGTAGCAACTGTTAGGCATTATTAATGTTTTGGAATAAGGTTCTTATCGGTGTTTAAATGTCTTTAAGATTAAATTATGAAGATTTGAGTAATTAAAATGCATTGTGGCCTAGTGGCTGCTAGGCTAATGAAATTCAAGAGATTTGTGACACTTCCAGGTTCATACAGTATGATGTGATTGAACCTCGGTGTAAACAAATAATTACTAAATATATTCTGAAGAAACTAGAAGAGGGTGACTATTTAGAGTTGGAGAATGTAATTAACTGTAAAACCATTCCAAATATATTTTCATATTTAAATATGGATATGAAATTAATTAAAATTAACTGTAAAACCAATCCAGATATATTTTTGTATTCAATTATAGATATAAAATTAATTTAAATTACTTTACTAAAGATAGAAATGTAGAAAATGTCAGGAAAAGGGGTGGAATAAATATTTACTAACCTTATTAAATGTTAGGTTAACATTAATTAACATACATAAATATGAATGTGCACATATAAGTAAAATAAATAACAAGATAAAATAAATGAAACAATGACACAGTATGTAACATGGAAACCCCCTAAATTGGTAAAAACCACAGAAGAATTAATCCACTATATAAAAAACTTTTACAATCAGTCCAGTAACTCCCTCCTCACTTCTACTTTATGTTTCTACCATGATCAACCTTCATATTCGATATTTGAATATTATATTTTATGTTTTTCATATTGATATCATGATTATGACCTATGGTCATATTTAAATAACCCAAAGGGTTATGACCTTCTTAAGTGACGGGGCACACCTCCCCGATTTAATTGTTAATTAAATTAAGCAACCACCTAATATAAAGTTTATATCTAAATAATAAGAATATAATTTATTCTATATTATTTAAATATAAACTAAATATTATGATACACTTAATATTAAAGTTCTAACACTCCCCCCTTAATATTAAGTAAGCATCCATATGCCAACATTACATGTTTGTACAACAGGATTTACAAATCCATAAACCCTAAAGGTTTAGGTTAGCATATGTATTTATGAGACTAAATCTCACTGTTTCTCATGGAAATATTCTTATACCACATCTCTAGGAGTATTTTATAACACAAGGACTTCCTTTACAAATAGATGCACATTGGATTGTATTTTATGTAAACTATATTAGTTTACATAGATCATATAATATATTTTTACAACGCTTTTAAAATAGAATAAAAGTATAAAGGAGAAGGAGTCAACAACCGGTCATCCATTAGGAAGTGGCATTGTCATGCACACTCCCCCTCAATGGTAACTCTTAAAGACCAAGAATTGCACACACTTGCAGTATTTTAAAACTCACAATGGATCGTAAACATATCTACAATATAATCTTCAATCCGGCAAAACTGGAGATCTCTATCACCACACAGAACCTTCTTTCGAATAACATGCATATGAACTTCAACATGCTTCATTCTCTGATTTTGAATTGGATTCTTTATCACATGCCACCTTACCACATAGATTCACCACTTAGCCATACCAATGAATTATCCATCAAAAAACACACAGCGTAGTCCCCATACAAACTCCATGATAGTCCTCCAACTAAAATTTAAGGTTGAAAGAAGTCTTTTAAAGTACTTAATAAAATTAATCTCCCGCACATGTAGGATTTCACCAGCATGGATATGGTGCCAAAAAATGAGTGTTCCCTAACCACTCAGCAAAAATAAAAGAGAGCCCAATATCATGTGTCAAGGCCTACCACAAAAAACATTATATAAGAGGTTAGGGATTTCATTAAAATACTGTATAGGCTAACTGTATTTTCTAGGGCCCCACATGACTTACCACTTCGCAATTCGACAGCACACAAATAGTTAATATATTGTCCTTTGACTAAAATAATATAATCCCTTTGAAGTAAAAGTTATATGTCCTCTTTTTAAATATATATATAAGAGAGAGGGGTAAGTATTTTAAATTTCATAGGCCCCATAACCATATATGGGGTGTCTAAATTTAAAAAAGAAAAGGAAAAAAAATCCTACGTGGAGAGTGGGATTTTAATTTTTTTTAATAAACTATAAGTTTTAATATGTTAGAGTAGGTTATGTTATATATCATATATGTTTTAAATTAAATATAGATAGGCATAGATTATGTTCTTTAATATATAGTTTTCAAACTATATACATTTTAGTATGATGTTTATATAAGCTATTATATAAACTTTATCCTATAATATTTTTTATTTAAAGAATATAGTTATAGATTAACTATAAACTCATAGTTTTTCAAATCAAACCCTATTAGAGGGGGTCCAAAGGATACGGGCATATTATTTTGAAAAAATTCAATAAGGTAAAAATAGTAAGAGAAATTTTACCAGGGACGTGATTCCACATGTGAATACAAGTAAAATTGAATTTTACATAGGGGACAAACAATTTCACCCATCGAATGAAATAATTTAGAATCCCTATTTTTATGAAGCTGGTCTCCTCTTTTAACTTTCATACTTGAATTTACCTTCCGAAATATTTAACCTGTAAACATTTGAAACTATACAAAACATGGAAATTATTTCATATAGTAATAAATCCTTACCTTTTCTAGTATGTGATTTTCAAGTAAATAAATATTCAGAGCACCTTTGTGTAGACCTCAATCTTCAAACAAACATTAATTCATTTATAATTCCAACCATACAAAGAGGGAAAGGTGGGGGTTAAATAGGATTTCAACCAACTAACCACCTAACTTCCCAACCATTGCAATTATTGGGCCCTGAAATATTGACTAAGTACAAAAGGGGACACGTGTGTAGAACCAATAAGAACAATAGCACTCGAGATAAAGTGTGTAGAACAAAGGGGTTTAAGTGAAACCAGGGCACACACGGGAAGCATAACATGGGTTTAAAAGACTTAGCCATATTTGGCATTCTAGATGCACTTGAGGAAAAATGTGAGGACCCGATTAGGTGTGATGATTGGATAAGGTACCAACCTGGAACCTTTGAGGTCAAGAAAAGGATATTCCACATGGGGAATATTCCTAGAAGATATCATTGCAGAGAGTGGAGGGTTTACAAAGGGATAAGCATTCACCAATAGAGGACCACATCGACACTTAGCACACAATCTGCCCAGGAGAGAAGGCATGGCGGTGGGTGTTGATCCTATAAAGAGTGATGCTCAGGATAAAGAGAAGGGGGAGAGACAAAAGGAGGATAATATAGGAGAATATAGAAGAGGGGCAAAGAGATACGAAAAGACAGAATGTAAGAGAGGATGGGAGACAAAGGGAATGCATAAAGAATAATAAGCAGAGTAATAATGTGTTGCAATAGTGCTACGGTTTAGAGAACTTAGTGCTAAGGTTTGTGAGGGATGTCATAAACCTTTGTATGGCACTAGGATATGTAATAAGGGTTAAAATTGGAAAGGTATAGATAGGGTATAATAGGGGGAAGGATCTACGGGAGTTAAGTCCATGTTATTTAATGTATATGGTCTGAGATGGTTTGCGGGTGACTTAGATGAAGCCACAGCTGAGATTATGGCCAGTTTTCAACGATAGAAAAGCTACAGGCGAGGATGAGAATCGGCAAGTAACTTTCCTATAGCTAACTATAGGAGGATCAGTGACTAAGATCTGGTAGTGTGATCTCCTGATAGCTAAATGACAAAGGGGAGATTTAGAGGCTATGAATGGGTAGCATAAATTCCCTAGTGGTTTATCCTCCTAACTAGATCTAAGTGTTAATCTAGTTTTGAAGTCTCTGAATTAAGGTAAACTGAAAATAACAATTTATACTACTGCTGAAAAGGAAACTACTCTAAACAAAATATATGATTGAAACATTATAATTACGAACAACAATTAAACTACTTTTATACTAAAACTAAACAAGCGAGATAACCCGGTGTGGTTATTCACCTGTGTAGATGTGTGAATCTAGATAAAAGACAGCTAATTAACTTAATTGAAAACCTTCAATCCTACCTCAGAAGTGAGGAACAAATCATAGTTTCTCAGAAACTATCATTCCCCACAGCTTCCTTGGCAATATTGAAAGTGAGCTTAACTGAAATAAAATGATTCACTACTCTATTTGATACGTTGTAACTAGAACTTTGATAGCTCAAACCTGGCATTTACAGAACAGTGGTAAATCCAGTTGTGTGTGATTTCGTCCCCTCAGTGTGATCTCCTCGTTCCTTCATGTTCTCGTGAATCCAGAAAAGTGTGTATATGATAGTATCAATAGAAGATGGTATTCGAACAATGGAAGCTTTGGATATAGACCGAATACAATGCGAGTAGGAGAGGGATAGCGCAAGTGAACAGAGCTTGACTATGCAATTCCTAGCGGGATTTATTGTGGGAATACAACACAAATGTGCCGAGAGTTTTAGAATCTATCCTTGTGACAAAACAAAACCTGCAACTTTAATGGATTCTAATATAGAAATGAAACTATTCTATGTTACGTTGATTGTATGGAACAAGAATGAAGCAAGACTAAAAAAAAAAAATCTAATGACCTCTAAACAACAAAGGAAAACTAACAATGGAATCAAAACATGAAACTATGGGAATTCTAATTGCAAGAAATTCAAAGACTGAATAATAGAATTGAGAAGGTGAGGGGCCATTTGTTATAAAACAAGCTGGTTATTTATAGCAAATGCATTTACCAGAGGGTAACTCCCAATTGAACTCTTTTACTATAAACAAAGGGAAAACACTATTAGTAGTGCGGCCAAAACATAAATGCAAAGCCAAAGTGGCTGAAGAAAGCGGGTAGAAATTGAATATTTACATTTGACGCAATCGTCGGAAGAATCTGGAAAATGCGTACAGGACCGCCACCCTTTGTAGGGCGGCAGTTACGGGACCGCCGCCCTGTCTTGGGCGGCGGTCACGGGACCGTGCCCAGGCAGGGCGGCGGTCTCGTCACTGAAGACCAAAATCCAAGGAAAAAGGGGGGAAGAGGGAAAAATAAAGCATGCAGAGGCCGAGCGGGGCATGTGGGATACAAACGTATACTTGGTGAGCTTTTCTGGATTCTGAACACCTTGCAAGGAGACCTGTATCATCATTGGGGTATGTGTAACATCGTTCCGGTGGTGCAGTACCCTACAATTTTGGGTACGTACATATTTCCCCCTCGGAGAAGTGTCTTAGCCATGAAGAGGTGTAAAATGGTGGATCCGAGTATGGTGGTCCCGAAATGGGGAGTTAGGAGTTATACCTGACATGCCCGTGTGTTGGAAAGTCACCATCCAAAATCCCGCTATCTGCAAAAATGAAAAAGGGGACTCAAGTGCAGATAGATAAAATAAATTGAGAAATAAAACAAAATTGATATGAAATGAGGACTTACCATCTATGCGGGGTTTAGAACTTACCTCCGTCGATGCTCTGACCCTGTGAAAGACATTCAAAATCAATTTTAAAAGCTATATATATAAAACGAACTCATTTCACTATTCATTTGTGTGGATTGATTTGATAGTTTTTGAGCTCTGGGACCCACGGTGATGGTTTTCGATGAGAGTATAGTCAAAATGTTCATGGTGAGATAGTGATCATGCCTCCGAGAGCGGAACATCGACCCGCGAAGTCTCAGGTTAGTTCTTCTCAATTTATTGTTTTTGAACCTAAAATGTGGAAATGATGAAATCTTTGTCTTGGGGGGGTATTTTTGAAAATACTAGTTTTAAATGAGTCTCTAGGGGGGGCGCCCATAGGGTAGGTCTTTATTTTAGTTAAAATGGTGAATTTTGCCTGTTTTTAGGCATTTTTAGGGCATTCGAGCCATTTGTTTTTGGGACAGGACCGCCACCCTACACATAGTGGCGGTTACGGGACCGCCACCCTAGAAGGTGGCAGTTACAGAACCGCCGCTCTGCACAGGGTGGTGGTTCGTGACAAAAAGCTAAAACAAAGCTTTCTTTTATTTGTTTTTGCAATTTTAGCATTTTTACATGTTTTTGATAGTTTTTCCAATTGGATTTTGATACTAACTTACTCCTTTTTTGTGTTTTTGGGTGTATGCAGAAGAAGGAGGAATACATTAGATGGAGTCAAGAGAGGGAGTGTGATTGGCTCCCAGCAGTGTTAGAGGCACTCACTCAGGCAGAGTGAGATACACTTCAGAGGGCTGGCATTTGGAGGATTACACAGGTCCCTCACGTTGCACCTGCCAGTCACATACTATGTGACTTATTTTCATACTGGGATGCGGATTGGAACACCTTCCGATTGCCAGGAGTTAGGGGTGAGTGGACCATCACCCTGGAGGATGTTTACCATATACTGGGGGTTCCGATCCTTGGGCGGTGGCTGTCTCTTAAGACAGCAGTATCGAGATCTCAGGTGGTTCAGTGGGCCACCTATATGGGGGATGCAGTTTTTTCGATGGGGTCAAAGAAGGGAGTGAGGATCCACTCCATTGTTGAGACAAACATTCCTGTGCTCCGCAAGGCCATCATGGGCATCCTTGCTTCGAGATTGATTGGGGACAAGGGAGGGGACACCCTCTTATATTGTTGGGCCCCCATTATTACATAGATTGAGGGCCATGGACGTGTCTATGCTTGGGGAGAAGACATCCTCGGGACCACCTACCATGATTTATACAGGGTGGTCTGACTACAGGGACAGTCACTGAGCCACCTGACTCTTGTCATGAGTTGGGTGTATGAGCATATCACTCCGTATGGGAGAGGTGTAGAGGTAGAGGATCCTGGGGCTGTCAGGGCAGTGAGGTGGACAGGGATGACTATTCTTAGAGCACCCCACCAGCCAGTGGCCTCTTTGACCACTGCAGATATGGAGGCCACTCCTTATCAGGCCATGGCAGGGCTATGGGGAGAGGAGACTGTTACATTGATTGCTTGTCAGACTACCAGTCAGCTGGTAGACAGGGCGGGGAAGTTGGAGATCCACCCCTTTGATAGAGTACCACAGCAGTTTGGCCTCCCCTATATTGACATGTTTCCTCCGGTGGGGCTAGTGTATAGATCTATTCATGAGGCTTGGGGAGGTCCTAGAGGCCGGGGTTGGACCATTGTTACCCCTGGTGTTCCTATCGCGGCCAGGAGGGTGGTACGTGCTCGAGGGAGAGCCGGTGCTCCTCAGGCACCTTTACTTCAGATTACCACCAGTCCCACCCATAGCAGTGATGAGCCCATTGACGTGGACTCCGAGTCTGAGGAGTTCACTGGGGGAGAGACAGAGGAGATGGAGATCAGAGGGATGGGTGGGGAGGATGATAGTGATCTTGAGTGGCATGACACTCAGGAGATCCTATGGGCCGAGAGGGTGGAGCGGAGCGCAGAGAGGGTGAATCTAGTCTCAGAGGAGTTTCTCTCTCAGGACTTAGGGGGAGATGGTGAGTCCATTGCAGGCCATCACATTGCCCCAGATGTGGGAGAGGGACACCAGTCAGCGGCGGCATCAGTGGCAGGCGCAAATCCTAGAGATCCTTCCTGGAGGCCCAGAGATCCGAGTGAGTTTCTACTCTTCTCTTGACTTTGTTTTAGTTAGAATTGTCTTAGTTGTTATTTCTTTTTGTTTTGTTTACTCTTGGTTTTATCTTTGATCATTTTCTAACTTGTTTTCTCCTTTATTTGCAGTGACTGTTGATGAGTGGTGAGACTTGATTCACCGAGTATGCACAGATACCTTGTTGCTCCCCTCAGAGAAGACTCGTGCTGAGCTTTCTGTGGATGTGGGGGAGCCTTCAGTAGCTGGTAGGCATACCGATGTTTTCACCTCTATCTGGCATGTGGTGAAGATCATGACTTCTCTCCGTGCTGAGGTAGCTAGATATAGGATGGCCGAGCGCTTGATGAGGAGGAGTCATTCTCATAGTGAGATGGTAGCTACTGGCCGTGACCGCGAGCCCTTAGTGCATTCAGAGTGCCGGCGTAGCCGGAGTCCTAGACGTGGTCGTGCACCTTCTGAGGGATCCCATAGGGATTGAGAGGCCATTTTTGTAGTGTTTTTTCAGATATCTATATGAGTGTTTTTGTACTTTTCAGGCTCATTGAGCATTTTGACCATGCCTAGTGCATGATGGCATTGTATATGAAACTTGATTTATATATATATCTCTTTTTGGATCTAGACTCTTGGTGCCTAGAATTTTGTGACTTGTTTCCACATGTGTACTAGATGTTTTTAGAGTACTTGTTTTCATGCTTTTCAGTATGTATGCAATGGATGACAAATGATAACAAATGTTGAGTAGAATGTTTCTCTTTTTTATGTTTTTGTAATGCTGATATGAGATGATACAAACATATGGTAGTACTGAACTTTTGAACTCTTTGGGAAATGTTTGTAATTTCTTCTTATGTTGGAAAAACGTGATGAATGTATAGTGATAAAGAGATGAATTTTCCCCATTCCCAACTCCACGCAACCAGTAAGATGCGAGGGCTCAACACCAAGGGTGAGGAAGGGCACAAATTGTATGAGTTTGACTGAATGGAATGATGAGAGACAGACAAACCAGTAACAGAAACCAAACTTAGACCTACACACCTACCCTACTCAGAACTACCACCAAGCTTAGAAGGCCACTTACTTTCCAGTTTATCTAGACTTAGATTCATAAATGGCAACCTGGTTGACAAAATCTGGTTTTGAGGATTTGATCTCTTTGGAATTTGGACATTTGTTTTCTCTTAATAGAATTTGATTTGTGCTTCTAGCATACCAAGATTTGTTAATTTGTGTGAATGGACCCCCCACACCCTGCCTCATGCCACTAGTAAGAAGCATGGGTTTGTCACCAAAGGCAAGATATAGGTGAGTAAGGGCACTTCTTTCCTTTCCCAACCTCACACCACCAGTAAGAGATGTGGGCTTATCACCGAAGGTTGATGGGGCAAAGAAGTGTGTAAAATAAAATATTTTGTTTGCTTGGTGCTTTTGATTCATTTGATTTTGACATTTCTGATCTATGACTTTGGGATATCCTTTCTTTCAAAGAGATTTAAGAGGGATAGATGTGACACCAAGAAGCTTCTAGAACAGACCTGTAGGTAAGGACAACTTCACCTAGTAGAAAGAAAGAGCAAAACCAAGTATGCAGGCCTTGGTATGGTTTTCGTCAATACTTGTCTGTCAAACTTGATGAGAAGATTTGAAAATAGTTGATGATGTTTGGAGAGATGTGTTTTGAATGCTTTTGCCAATATTTTTAGAAATTTGTAATAGATTGCTTAAGAGTAAGCTCCTGGACTACAATTTTTATGAAATGAGTGGACAGAATGAAACAGCTAAATGACTAATGCAATGTAGGTAGCTATAATGTACAAGTGGTGATTTTGATGTCTTATGCATAAAACCATTTAAGATGCAAGGAATTGACAGTTTCACTGAATTCCTCACCTTCTAGTGTGCACAAAAGATACGCACCATTTCCATAGTCCTTCATGACTCGGTATGGGCCCAACCACTTGGGCCAGAACTTCCTTCCTTCACCGGTTTTCTTATCGATCCGGCTGTCTAGTCTTAGAACTAGATCTCCCTCATATATTTCTCACTCATAGAATTTTTTGTTATACTACCAGCACATCCGGTCAGCATAGGCTCTGTGTCATTGTTTGGCATTTAGCCTGGCCTCGTCAAGGCTTTCCAGTTGAGAGAGGCATGCCTCCCTATAAGCTTCTTCATCCAAAATCCCTTGTAATGAGATACGGAGACTGGGTATTTCAACCTCAAGTGGGAGAACTACTTCTGCCCCAAATACCAATGAGAAAGGGGTTGCTCCTGTTGGTGTTCTTATTGAGGTTCGATGGGCCCACAAGGCTGGATATAGTTTTAAATGCCAATCTCACTTGTTCTCCTTGACTGTTTTGAGGAGAATAGCTTTTAATGTTTTGTTTGTTGCTTCGGCCTTACCCATTGGCTTGAGGGTAGTAAAGAGAGGCCGTGTGATGGTTTATTTTGAATTTGCTACATAACTCATGGACCTTCATCATTTTTAAAGGACGTGCCATTATCTGAGATAATGACTTGTGGGACACCATACCTACAAATGATTTGGTTCAGAATGAATTTGGCAATTACCGAACCTGGTACTGTGGTGAGAGGCATGGCCTCCACCCATTTGGTAAAATATTCCATGGCTGTAATTATAAAATTATGGCCATCGGTTGATGAGGGAGAGAATTTCCCTATCAAGTCTAGACCCCACATGGAGAAGGGCCACGGGGTCGCTATTGGTTGCAGGGATTGTGCTGGCATGTGAATCTCGTGAGAGAATTCTTGGCATTTGTGGCACTTACGTACAAATTCCACTGCATCATGTTCGAGAGTGGGCCAAAAATAGCCCATCTGATGTATTTTGTGAGTGGTGGTGTGACCACCGAAGTGGCCTCCACATATCCCACTGTGGGATTCATGAAGAATCTTCTTGGATTCTTCTATGTCGATGCATCTTAGAAGCATGTCGTCGAAGGCTTTACGATAGAGTACCTATTCTAAAACAACATATTTAGTGGTAATAATGCGTAACCACCTTCTTTGTTGTGATGTGGCACCTTCCAGGTATGTGTGGTCTATGATAAAATTGATGATATCAGTGTACCAGGGACATGTAGAGATGGGGGGCCTGGTTTCGATGAAGTATACACACTCATCAGGAAAGTCCAGATTTACCAGATCGCCTCCATCTAGTGGATTGTCAGCTAACCAATCTGCAATGATTTGTCCCTTAACAGATTTTTGGTTTACGAATGTCAACTCAAATTCACCCATTAAGGTTATGAAACATCCAACCTTTTTAGATAAAGATCCTTGCGTGAGGAATGTTCGTAAATGATCTGTCTTTACAATGACCCTTGTTTCTTGGTTTAACATGTAATGTCTTAAACGTTTTGTTGCAAAGACTATGGCAAGGCATTCTCTCTCTACCTGTGTATAATGTGTTTCATAATCAAGCAATGTTCAGCTAATGAAATAGACCACACGTTCCCGTTTATCATTGTCTTCTTGAGCCAGCATGCAGGCTAGCGAGACATGAGTGGCTCGTGAGTATAGGATCAAAGGGTGGTCTGGTTTGGGAGGCATTAGCATGGGTGGAGACAACAAGAAGCGTTTAACTACTTCGAAGGCCTCGTTGCATTCTTCAGTCCAATCAATGTTATAATATTTCTTTAATAGATTGTTGATTGGATGAATGACAAAACTTAAATCCAGGATGAACCTTCGGATTGCACCGAGTTTCCCAAGAAATGACCTGATTCCAAACTCTTCTGATGGTGGGATCATTTCGAGAACAACCCGTATTTTGGCTGGATCAACATCAATCCCTCATGAAGATATAATATAGCCCAAAAGTTTTGCCTCCTGTCACACCAAACACGCACTTCTCTGGGTTTAATATGATGCCATATTCAATTAATCATGAGAGGATGATACAGAGCACTTCTGGATGATCACAGCATTTCTTGGCCTTGGCCAACAAGTCATCCACATAGGATTCCACAATTTTATGGATAAGATCATGGAATATATATGTCATTTCCCGCTGATATGTAGCGCCAGTGTTCTTAAGACCAAATGGCATGACAACGTAGCAATAAGTTCCCCAGGGAGTTATGAATGTAGTTTTGGCTTGATCCTGTTCAGATATTTTAATCTGATTATACCCTGAGAACCCATCCATGAGGGACAACAGTTCAAATCCAGTTGTTGCATCAACGATAATGTCAATGGATGGTAATGGGAAGTCATCCTTGGGACAAGCTTTGTTAATATCCTGAAAATCTATGCAAATGTGTATCTTCCCATTCTTTTTTAGAACAGGGACGATATTAGATACCCATTGTGAATAGTCAATGGGCTTGATGAATCCCACTTGGAGAAGTTTTATTACTTCCTCTTTTACGATGAGAGCCACTTTTGGCTTCATTGGTCTTGACTTCTGTTTAATTGGTTTTACATTTGGTTTAGTGACAAGATTATGTACTGCAACATGTGGTGCAATGCCCGTCATTTCTTTATAGTTAAATGTGAAAGCCTTTTGATGTTCTTTGAGGATTTGGGTGTGTATTTCTATCTCCTTTGGAGTTAACGAGGATCCCAACTTCAAAATTTTTGGTTCTTCCTCTGTTCCAATGTTTATGTCAATGGTTTCTTCTATTAAAGAAGCATTACCTTCTTCAAATTCAGGTGGGGCTGGAGGTAGTTCCAAGCTTTCTCTATTTTCTATCTTGTAGATATCGAGATCCTTCTGTGGAGGAGACTCTACCATGGGATTTCCAAAATAGGAAGAGGAATGTGGTATTAGGGAAAGATCAACTATACGATGAGCAAGGTGTAGCTCCGCATAGGCGTTTAGATATTCGAGAGTGACTCTATCATCATCAAAGTGATCCATGATAGAAAAATCATCCTCAGCTTCTCCATGAGTCAGGAGTGAGTTTGTTGGTATTTTGTACTAATGGTTTGGTACGAAGTGATACTGTGAAACTTGTATCCTCCAACTCACTGTTTGGAGTGAAACGGGAAGCTGAGGTTGCTATTGAGTCTGCGAGAAGGTTCTACTCTCGTGGGATTGCTTCAATTGATATGAAGTTAAATCCCTTGCTTAGATCTAATACTGTTGTTTTATAGAGTTGTAAATGTTCAGCCCTAGTTTCATATACCTCAGAGACCTTGTTTGCAACTAGTTGCGAGTCTCCTAGCACTCTAATGTTAGCGACACCTATTTTTTTGGCGAGGATGAGGCCAAGGAGGAGAGCTTCGTACTCAGCCCCGTTGTTTGTACATTCAAAGTTTAATTTAAAGGTGAAAGGTAGGATCTTTCCCTCAGGTGAAGTAAAGATCACTCCCGCCCTAGCTCCAAAGTGACATCTAGCTCCATCGAAGTGGAGAGTCCAATACTTGCTTGGAAAAATGGATGTTGGGATATTCGTCATATCTATTTCTTTGCTTCGGTTACTTCTACCATAAAAATTTGTCTGATGGAAGAGAAGCAATTCCCAGGGTGTGTCCCATACCCATAGAATCAAATGGTAGGAGAATAGGTAAGTCTTTCTCTAGCAACTTCGACAATTTTTGCGGTAGTCCCTAGTGACACTGTTTTTATAACATTGGTCTCATTTTTGAGTGCTGGAATGTCCTTGGCTAGATTTGTGATTTCCAATTTTGTGGTGGGTATCAACTCTTCTTTTGGTTTTGAATTAATTGGTTTGATGAGTTGATTTGTTGGGAGTTCAAACTCGGAGTGAACGCCCGGTCTTTTCTTCAAATCAGCTAGGTGTATATCGAAGGGTTTTGGGTCACCTTGTGCCACAAATATTTTCCCTAAGTGTAGAAATATTATTTCTTGGAATAACGTGGAAGGGATTGCCTTCATGCGGTGTATCCATGGCCGACTGAGGATCATATTATAGTTGGTTTCCTGATCTATAATATAAAATTTGGTGAGGACCGTCTTGGGTCCTAAAGTGACTGGTAAAACTATGGTTCCAATTGAAGTGGCCTTGAGGCTATCATATCCTCTTAACGTATTTCGTGTTGTGGAACAGTTTGTCTCTCCATATCCTAACTTTTGAAGAAAAGTGAAGGGGACTATGTTAACTGCTGCCCCATCGTCAACCATTGCACGTTTAACATAATTATTGTAAATCCATACTTGCAAATGTAAAGTTGGGTCACCTCTTCGTGTAATCTCAGCGTCTGTTGGCATTTTGCTTATATCAAATATAAATTCAGTATCCCTATCTGGCTGCCCCAGAGGATAAACGTCAAAGTCTACATGGTTTACTTGTGTTTCTAAGGAGGAGTGATGTTGATTAAATGACCAAGGCCTAATGCTTCTAAGAGGGTAGCCCTGTGGGTGGGAGAGTTCTTTAACAAATCCAAAAAGGAGATGTGAGAGAAGGTTTTAGTTAAGTCATTAATTAAATCATAGGCGCCTATGGGTTTTACCAATGTTTGTTGAATGTTGTCTGGTTCCAATGGATAACTTGGAGTTGGTTGAGAAGAATAATCCCATGTTCTTGTTATGGTTTCTATAGGTAGCATGGTGTCTAACTCTACCAAACCAACTATCTTAGTTTGGGGTCAAGTTCCTAGTTGGGGTGCGACTGGTGGATTTAATGAAGTTGAAGCTTCATGATCATTGTTTCCTATTATAACACCCTTGTTTGTTCCATTAGGATCTAGCCTGTTATTGTTAGAATGGTTTGGGAGTGGATCATTAAAGATCTTGAGGGGTGCATTTTGAGGGGAAATTGCCCCTGTGTAAGTGTTTGGCATAGGTACTACAGAATTTGCTAAAAACATATCTATAAAGAGTTTCTTTTGATCTTCTAGAAAATGTTGCATGAATTTATTGTAGTCACGACAAGTCCTAGTATCATGGCCTTGAATCTTGTGGAAGCCACAATACAAATTGGGATTATAATTTTGAGGCTGTTGATTTAAAACCTGTTGTGGCCCAAAATTCTGATAAGGTTGTTGGTTGTTAGAGTTAAAATTTTGAGGTTGTTGCCTTTGGTTTTGACTTTGATATCCAGTTGGGTTTTGATTTGGACCTTGTGTTTGGATTTTTCGTTGTCATTGTTGTTGTTGTTGTCATGGTGGATGATTAAAATCCACTGTGTTGATTGTTGGAGTAAATTATTATTTCGCTGATTATTAACAGGTGGCAAAATGTTTACAACGTTTTCCCTTTTAACTTGGTCAGTTACTCCATCTGTTGTAACTCCGTGGTTCTTGTTAAGGATCTTAGGTCCTTGATTAGCATTCCCGGTATTAGGATAGGCCGTGGTGTTTTGATTGGGAGTGGTTAATTTCCCATTTGTTCCATATGTCTTACGACCACTATCTATCGTTGCTTGGTCGATTCGGAGAGCACTCTCGAGTACTTCATCGTAAGTTCTTAGTGGGAACTTCTGGACTTCTTCCTTTATCTCTCTATTGAGAGAATTAAGGAATAAATCACATAGTTCCATCTGATCCATGTTTGGAGCACTTGCTGATGAGTATAGAACTGTATGCCATCTTTGAATAAAATGAGCAGTGGATTCATTATGTTCTTGTTTAATATGCAAGAATTCCCTGATTCCCGTTCTTAACAATTTGTTCATGTCAAAAGCTTTGATGAACTCTGACACGAGTTGTTTAAATGAGTGTATCGAGGCTTCAGGTATTCTATAATACCAATCAAGGGCAATACCTTCTAAGGTTTTAGGGAATATTTTAGCAACAACCCCGTCCCAAGGGAGTAATTCCCATATGGCTGTGGCATAGGCCTTAATGTGTGCGTTTGGATCCCCTTCCCCTTTATATTTGGGTAAATCAGGAAGAGGTCTTGGAAGCATAACACTTCATATGGTGAAGTCTAGGGGATCTTTTAAATATTCTGAATAAGTCCCTACTACGTAGGCCTTGACCATCAATGGTGCTTGCTGAGGGGGTGGGGTGGCAAGGGTTGTTGATATGACATAGCATATGCATTTGTAGGGACATAAGGGAATCCCTATGGTTGAACAAACATCCCAGGAGAAGAGAACATGTCTCCTTGTGGTGACTTTGAATAAATGTTTAAGTAAGGAGGAGCATTGTTTTGGTATGGGTTGTTTGGTGCCAAGCCAAGAGGTGTCATGTTTTCTACTGGAGCGTTGTTTGAAAACGTGGTCCTAGTTGGTGTTTGTTGTGGGTAATTATAAGGATTTTGAGGAGGCATGCCTAACGTGCCTGTTCCTGTAAGGAGGTCAACTTGACTGGGGTGATGCAGAGGGTTGGGGATTCCTGCTTGCCCAAAATATGAATTTTGGTTTGCTTGAGCAAGTTCCAGCCCTCTAAAATTTTCAACTAAGGCTGAAATGACCTCTATTGGTGAAGACACAGTGTTTTTCCTTAATGGCGTTTGTTGTATACCTTGAGGTTGTAAAGGGGTATGATACCCCACTATGAATTGATCGTTACCCTGCCAAGCTTCACCGAGGGCATTTCCCATAGGTGAAGGAATGGGGGTGTTTTCTTGGAATAGGGTATCAGATTGTATTTGTAAACTCCCTATAGGTGGATACATGTTTTGGAAATGTTGTTAGCTTTTAGCATAGCATGCTAAGTACTCCTCATCCAAAAATGGGAGTGGATCTAACTGTCTACTGATCTGTGGTCTGAACAAGACCCGAGGAGATGAAGTGGATTCTCCAGTAAACGTCATATTATTAGAGCCTGAGGGCTCTAGTTGTTGTGTTTGTGCAAGCTGATCTAACTCCTGAATTTGGAATGAAGAACTAGAACTAGTTCTATGAGGGGGAGTTTGAGATGACAAGTAATTACTTGAATAGTTATCAGCCCATGCAGAAAGCGAGGGCGATGGTTATATATCTGTTTGACTATAGTTTGCTTCGATACCTGAGAGATGTCTTCCATATGCATCGTATCCCGACATATTCGGGGAGTATATGAATACCTGCAAAATAATGGGAAAGAGTGAAGGTGGATGGAAGAAATAAATAATAATAAAAAAAGAAGAGATGTTTGTTTCACGTCAGGTTCACTGATTTTGTATGACAAAAAAGTGACATGCGAGGATGAAAATCAGAAAGTGACCTTCCCCATACCCGACCTCCCGAGGTCATGTCGAGACAGCCGGTGGTTTGAAATACGGGTGACTTAGATGAACCCACAGTTGGGATTATGGCCAGTTTTCTACGATAGAAAAGCTACAGGTGAGGATGAGAATCGGCAAGCAACTTTCCTATAGCGAACGATGGGAGGATCAGTGACTAAGATCTGGTAGTGTGATCTCCTAATAGCTGAAATGACAAAGGGGAGATTTAGAGGCTATGAACGGGTAGCGTAAATTCCCTATGGTTTATTCTCTTAATTAGGATCTAAGTGTTAATCTAGTTTTGAATTCTCTGAATTAACTTAACTAAACTAAAAATAACAATTTATACTACTGTTGAAAAGGAAACTACTCTAAACAAAATATACAATTGAAACCTTATAATTACGAACAACAATTAAACTACTTTTATACTAAAACTAAATAAGCGAGATAACACAATCCCTTCAGCTTCTGATGAGAGCTTGTCACTTAGAGAAAGGAGATTCATCTTCACGCATCTGAATCCATTTGGTGACCAACCCCTGGCACTTATTTTTCCAAATCCAGAGATAAGTATTGTTAACCCCAGTTCCTATTGATGGAAGTGACCAATCAGCATCTAGGAGGTATAACTTTTCATTTGGCACATCTATGCCTACACAATCATTTCCTGTGTTCAGAGGTATATTTTCTGGGATGACATTTGGGAAAAGTTCAGGTACCCAAATATTGGGTATCACATCTAAAAGCGGCGTGGAACAAAAATCTAGTAATGGTTCAATATCACAGACTGTTGGCGTGTAATTCAGTACGACAATGGGGACACAAGGCATGACCACTTTAGGACCCTTTCCAACCACGGGAGGTGGATCTGCTGGAATAGAAAACTAGCAGACATGGTGGACCTAGCGGATCTAGTAGATCAAGAGGGATAAGTGCTAGTGGATCTAGTAGATCTGGTGGTAGAGGAAACACTGGAGGAAATCAAGGTTCTATATAGCGCAAATAAGGGCCTCAACCACGTCAGCAATCATTTTTTAAAAACTCTTTGCACCTACTAGACTACAAACATGTTGAGGATATTGCAGAGCATGTACACAAGTGTGAGAGCTGTTATGACGTGCAAATGGGATCACTACCCCCGAATAGAAGGCAAGTCAATTTACAACAATGTTGCAGGGATGCGTGCATAGTTGGTACCGGAAGTATGACCCCCACCAGACTATGGTAGATTACACCACGTTGTGTAATGCCTTCTTATCTGAATTTCATATTCCAGAGTTTGAACAAAATAGCATTAGCGCGTTGAAGGAGATTCAACAAGGTATGACAGAGAGTGTGCAGGAGTATGACATGCATTTTAAGACTCTCTTATCAAAGTTATCTTATTATATTCATCCTTGTCAGCATGCTCAGTGATTCTTTAGAGGACTATAAAAACCTTTCAGGAGAGCGTTGTCACATAAGACTTTCACAAACCCACGCGAGGCCTTTGAGGCTGCCCTGCAAGTTGAGGCTATTGGGAGCGTGGATACCGGCATTAGCCCTTTTCTTGACCCCTTCACATACCTGTCCTTGTTGTAAACCAATTCTTCTAAACTCACCAGTCCTTTGGAATCTTGTTCCCTTGAGTTGATACACCCATCTGATCCATCTCTTCTTCATTGACATCTTCTTTATTGGAATGAACACTTTCACGAGGCAAATTGTCACTTCCCTTCAAGTACAATTGTTGAAGTTATCCCTGAGTTATAAGAAAAGAAAGCAAATGCCTGATCATCATTGAAAACTTTCCAGTTACTTTATTATTAAGGTTACACTGGGCCTAGTGGATTAGTTCAATGTGTTTAAACCTATCTGAGAGAAGTCAGGATGACGGTATCAGCAAGACCCTAAGACTGCTAGTGATTTCAGCCCTGTGTTCTTCTCCTAGGCAACACTTTAATGGAAGAGAGGCATCAAGAAAATTTGATGGAGTCCACACCTGATGCCTTGTAACGTTTCAACCTTCTATTCTTACCTGGAAAAGTTTCTACCTACTTAATAATATCTCTACGTCTCCACAAGCTTTAGAAACATTCTTTTACACCCTTTTCTTTGCCACATGAAGCCCAAGAATGAGGAGCTTAATTACTCTAAGTATTATTAGTATTTTCAATTGTAAACTTGAATGAGAAAGGACAAACCTTTCCTTAGGAACACTACATACTACACCGGGCTCTTAGAAACCAGTTGAGGAACAACTTCCATCAAAACTTTCTAATATCCAAAACACCATTGGGATCCTTAAGTGATCTTTTGGGAAGTTGGATCTCCTCTTAAGAGACATAATCATATAGTTTCCATGCCCCATTCCTCATAAAGTATTTGTTCTTTGGGATCGTCTATTTTTTTGTACGATACTCAAGACTGCTTCTTCTCAGAAACAACTTATTCAGTTTCCATTAACAGTATGAGGGCATTGACCAATCCTTTGAATTTCTCCTCCACATCTTTATAAAAATTCCTACTTAGTAGCATTCCAGATGAAGGAGGAATTTTTTGCTACTTAGGATTAGTAGCAAAACCTTTCTTCTCAAGAAAGTAACAAAAATCTCCACTTTGCATCCTTAATTATTTCGGACTAGGTTACTTACCTTACTCTCCATCGGAAATAACAAGACCGTAAGTGCATGTGAGAGGTAGGCCTAAGGCCATGGGCTACGTTGTTAGGCATTACATGTGTATGATGATCCTGAGTCTATGACGCAGTGTGAGGTCTATAAGCCAAGCTTATTCCTGGAGGGGTTACATAGAATGGTTTGGATCTTGCAATAGGTGAGGTGACAGAGGCTACTAGATTGGGTTTGTGGTGGGTAGAAGGTGGGGAGTGGGTAGAGCCTTTAGAGGTATTTTTGAAAATGAGAAGTGACAAAGTGAACCATTTTCGCAAAGCCTTGGATGGGTTTGATAATACTCAGCCTTGAGATTTGAACCTTGGTCTTTTCCACGGTGATCATTGATATCACAAGACCAGAAGTGGACGAGCTATCTCGCTTTGGAACTTAGGTTATCAGTTTTAGAGTTAAGAATGGAAATTAATTTAGTAGCAGACATTGAAAAGACTCACCTTTGGTGTGGACGTTAATGGGGGATAGGAGATCCTCTTTTTGTAATTACAAGGATAGTCGTCAGATGCTCCTTAGACCTTTTGGTAGGCTACATTATTTTCTCCTTATTATTTGTCTACTCTTAAGTCATGACAGTGTATGATTCACTATTCATGTCCACTACTACTTCGTCATAATCATCTTCTTCATCAACACCTCGTTACGTGAAGAAATTGAATCAGATCCCTCAAGTTTCCTCTGCTCTATCAACTTCTTTGACAAAATTCTTCCAACATATTCAATAACCTCTTCATCCTCCAGCTCTTCAAACCTTAACAGGGTTGCATTAACAGGGACTCTTTAATAGGTTGGTCCTTCAAGTGCTAGCATTTTCTGAGAAGTAGACAAATGATTTCTAGGCTGAAAAATTCCTCCTTGGACGTCTGCATAGGGGGCATGTTGAGCAATTGTTTTTCTTAATGGCAATGAGATCATTTGCAAGTTTTTGTACTTAGTGGATCAGTTGTATTAGGCCCAAGGAGTGGAAGAGGAGGAGGAAAGACCAAAATTTAGAAGGGTTCTCTTCTCAACTTCCTAGACATGATTAAATCATCTTCAAACACTAACAGCAAAAAAAGAGTTTGATCTACGGGCCAATGTCGCAAAGATTAGCTCTCCCAATGCATACTATTCAGCAAATTGGGCTTCAGGAAGAAGCATTTTTGAATTGATCTATAGTGGAGTATCAGGTGGATTTGTAATCAATTGTTAAATCGATCCAAAAAATTGATCTCATGGGCTCGTGATTCCTTCTTTATTTGAGGAAATTTAGGTAGAAAAGCATTGCCAACTCTCCGCCGGTTTGAAACGATTCTCAAACCTTGCTCTCATTGTGCTTCAATAGTGATAGCTTCAGCTGGAAGGGTGATAGAACCAACAACCCCCCCCCCCTCCAATTATCTTGTAAAGTTCAACGAAAAATCTCACTAAAGACTCTCATGTTCAACCCCCAGAACTCCACATTGCAACTACTGAAGGCCCAATATGACTATAGATTGTACCTTACCATACACCTCTGTGAAATTTGGGGGGAAGTTTCTTTCCAGTTACCTTTGGATAACTCATGCAAAGGCGAGGAAGGGAAGGGTGAGAGGCCCAACCCAATGGCCCCAAGGAAAAAATGGTACCACCATTCTTGGAAAATGGTCTTGAAGGGGAACTGAAACACCAGTAAGAATTAGAGCGCGGAGATTAGGACCGAGTGTTCTGAAGAAAAGCACCACGGGGTTTTCTAATTTTGACAAGGATGGATGCTGTTAATGAGCTCTTTTATTTCTCTGTTGAAGGGAAGGGAAAACTTTGTTGTTCCAAAAGCTAAAAATGAGAATCTTCACTACCACGGGCCTTCTCTTAAGTAAAGTGATTCACAGATCAAAGGTAGGATCGATAAATGATTATGGAACTGGAATACGTCAAGAAAGATTTCCCTAGTGGAGTCACCGAAAACTATTGGTTCAGCAAAAAGGACTTCACAAGAGGAAAAATAGTCAGGGGAAAAGAGTCCTCCTCTTTAGTGGGAGGGTTACATATCAAAAGCAAACTATTTATATATGTAAACGGAGAATAGTTTTACTGCGGAACTTGAATATCATGAATCATTTTAATAAATCATAATCACAAAAGTATAGAGGAATGAAATGTGGGAAATGAGAAGAAAAGCATTCTCCAGAATTATTAGATGAAAAAGAATCCTTATGAGGTCCTGCCATAATATAATGAATTGGAATGGACCATTTGTACTCGAATTAATGAGATGCAATTGAAAAGACACACAGTTCAATAATAACATCTACAGAATACAAAAATCTTCTTAGAATAATGAAGACAAATATCTAACATAGTAAAACCACGATAGCTTGTGAATAAAGAATACAGAATGAACAAAGAAAGAGAGCCTTTTGTATTGATTTTCTTTATATTTCTTACACTTTCAAAAATAGCCCAATTCCCCCCCATCAAAAGGCGAAGAGAGGCAACTATATAGTTTTAAAATCAGTACTCTTGTAACAACCTTTCGTAAATAATGTTTAGTTAAAGGGCTGCTTACTGCAAAACACAAAACTAAGTACAATAAAATCAAGATAAGGAAAGAGATAAGGAGAAATAGTCGGGAGAAGAAGGACAAGTGTCATGATTGAGAAGGGCCCACTAAATTTGAGGATCTATTGTCTAACCTTTTGAACGGCCTATGAATGTCTCTGCAACTGGAGACCGATGTGTGGCAGTGGACTGGGTCCAAAATCCAAGGGCACTTCTCAATCTCTTTTTGACTTTGACGGTGTATGATAATCTTTATTTGCTCTTCAATAGCCAGACTGGAGGATTGAGAAGATGTCCTTCATCTTTTCCTTGGAGACAATAATATTCTTTAAACACATGCTCTTTGAAAAAGCTCTGAATTGAGCTTTGATTTCTTAAAAGGAGAGCGGCACACCAGAGGAGGTCTCATGTGGAGGTGGGACATGTATAGCCTTGAAAAAAGATACACGAAAGTATTGAAGGCCGAGAACCTTATGACAGCATTTCTCAATTCCTCCCAAGTTCTCCAGAACCTGATTTTCCATTCCCACTGTATACCCATGATTTTGACCAACGTTATCTTTTGCATCATGGAAAGACCTTATTCCCATTAAAATATTTCCTCAGCTGTCCCATAAGGCGAAGGTTTCTTACTATCAGCTGCTCTAGAGTTTGAGCTCTTTATCATATTTTAATGGTGCAAGGAGAGTTTGTTATAGATTAGTTACTTCGCATGAGTTTGAAGCCTTCACCAATGAAAAGCAATCCTGTGATGAGCATATCATCCCCAGGCTCCATATAGCCCTTTCCAAAGATGGAATACTATGGTATATCTTTGAGACTCTGGACTTCTCTTGGGGAGGATCATAGGTGGTGGACGAGTAGTCCAATCGGGTGGGGTCTAAAACTCTATTTGGAACACAGTGATTGATGAAACTACCAAAAACCTGAGTCCTACTCTTCCAACTTCTATATTGCGTGTTCCTTTTTTCACTCTTCCAATGGCGCTGGTGATATTTCTTGAAGATGTGAATCTCACCTTCAGGGGTGGATATCCATGGGGATCCTTGTGAGCTCTAGTCAGATGCTTTCAAATCCGATTTCTAGCTTGTCAACCTTGGGAATGGCTATCTCCAGGAATTGTAGACCTGAGCATAAGATACTATTGTGATGGTGGTCGATGGCCTTCTTGGAAGGAGAGGGAGGGGGTAGTACCCCAATAAGCACCAAAACATCAAAGTTGGGTCATGAGATTCGAGAGGAAGAATTTGTCTTCCTACTATCAATGAAAGGTTATACCCATGCAAAAGATGAGGAGAAGAAAGAAGAAGGTGGGGCGCAAGATGACCAAGAGAATGAGACTCATGGCACTCAGAGGGCACTGACTATTGCCTCTAGTTGCGCTATGAGTGGGAACTCTAGGCTTCTGGTACAGAAGAGTCAATGGAGTGCTCGGGAGTTCAGTGCTTTGAACTTCTTTTTCTTTATTGTTAGGGATTTTTGGCACCTTTTTTTAATAGAGACTGGCACTTCACTTCTCCTCACTTTCACTGAGAAACAATGGATTGTTCTCTAGTCTGAGGTGCAATCTGAATGCTTCAGCAGGGGCATCTTCTTCACAGGCTCCTTTTGACTTCTTTGATTTTCTTCTGATATACTTGGGGTGGATGAGGAAGGAGTGGAGTAGGATTAGGACCTGTCTAGTTGATGAGGCAGGAGGGGTCTATACAAGTGCTTCTGAACTGTGGTTGGCAAATGCTCCTTTCTTGGTGTTGAAGTTTTGAAGTATTCCTTAGAGGAGGATTCTCCTGAATGCCTTCTAACTCACGAACTCTCCTGTTTTTTCCCAAACCAGATTTTTGGTTTATACTAGGACAGGGGTAAGAGATTTTCAAGCCCAAATCATCCTTCTTCCTTTTTGAACCAATCAAAATCCTCAAGGAGTGTGTTTGACCAAGTTATCATATTTCATATGAAAACAGGTCAGAATTATCATCTGAAGCCTTCAGGAAACTTGGTACAAGTTAAGATCTTGAAATCGTTGGAGAGAAAACTGCCATAGTGTCTTTCCTCCTTGCCTCAAAATCATCAGCACAGTCAGCCCAATAAAGCTTCTGTGTCCGGCCAGATATGGTATTTATTCTGACTTTCTGCTTCAACAAATTTCGTTCTTCAAGTTAAAACAAGTTCTTGGCTTGAATGAATGGACCAGTGATGGAGCTAGGGCTTCTCTATGTTTTGTGCATCTAGAGTCCTTGAGGTGTAGTTTTCCCAAAGATATAGAGTGCAGGCCAGTGATTTTCTTATCCCTCGGTTTTGAAACTTTTCCAATTTCCTCCTGCATATCTCGGATCAAGGCCATTTCACATCGTTGATAACATAGAAGCTTGAAGGGTGCTCTCATCCCTGCACAGTCCTTAAATAGGAGAATTTTTCTGAACTAATGAAGTAAGTCACCCGTACTTTGATATTAGGTTTTTATATGCTTCATAGAGCAATAATCCTCACTGTGTCTTTCCCAGAAGTCTTACAATGTATAAGGGTGAAGCATCATTTCACCCTCCTAAATATTTGATTGCCAGTGTCCAGGTGATTGAGGACAGTAGAATACACTAGGGTCAATTTATGAGCATCAATGTATTGAATCGAAACCATCCCTGATGCTACTATGGTATCCATCAGATATTAAGTCATGTAAAAATTATTTGGGTTTGTTGTACATTGGACATTTGCTTCGTCTAGGTTCATGCTGGATGTTTATGCCAGTTGATATTCTGAGTTCTTCGCACACCATTTATAAGTGGGCACATCTAGAAATGGAAGTCATTGGTAAAGGGGGTAATCCCTGACCCGAGCTAGTAGGATTATAAAATCTGAATAGCTCCTCATTTAAAATCTCGTCATGAACTAAGAGCTTGGGACAGACATTACGCCCCTTTTTAAGGGTTTTTTAAGCCAAGACTTCACCACCCTCCCCCCACTCCTCCTTGTATTTTTATCACTTTCCTAGTCGAAGAGGGCCCTATTCCTAGTTCGAGAGATACTATAGAATTTGCCATTTAGGGAATCCTTAGGGCAATGCCAATGGTGGTAGCATGGAGCTTGGTAATGAGCTCTCCATGCGCATACCTTAGTTTTCTTGATTCGGGATTAAATTGAGTACCACAGTGAGTACTGTATCTCACATTGCACTGATATTGGAAACCAGCGGCGATGCCCAGCCACTATCATGAATCATTTGTGTGCCATAGGAGAGGGGTTTGAGTATGTCAGCCTTTCTACATCCCAAATTTCCAGTTGCAAGACTTCATAAAACTTCACTGTCCCCTATATAGGGAATGAAAGACTCGAGTGGTGAAACATGCTCCTAACCTTGGAATTTAATCTTCATGTTGATAGTGATTTGAAAAAAAAAAGTCATTGTCTGAACTCTTGATGGAATTACAAGGGAATCGGGTACGTGCATAGATATTTTAATTGTGAGGGTATGAGTAATTGATAGCAAGAAAGCAGTGTGTAAATGTGCATAGGGGAAGAGCTTATTAAATAGCCATTTAGGAGAGAGAAATAGTGACATAATGTGCTTCGTACCGCTTTCTAAAAACGCAGCTTACCTTGCCCCAACTTGAAAAGAAAGATATTCAGGAAAAGTGGGAAAAATTAGCCTAGATGGCCTTTGGTTCGTTTGGGACACGTGGGACGCGAAAGAGCGATTCGGCTAATGCGGTGAACACGGGGATAGAAGACACAAATGTTTATGGGACATGAGGGATGAAAGTACGTGAAGTGTGTGATGTGGCTGACGTGGGTGAAAGGTGAATAGCAAGCCTGAGTGACTTGGGTCTTTGGATCAAAAATTCCGACAGGCCCCAAGAAAACACTTTTTAGGTAAAGTGGTCGATTGGCGAACAGGGAGCCCGAATGAACTTGGGACATCTAGGAAAAAAAGTCTGAAAGACCACAAATTGCACAAAATGACTCAAAAGATGCAGTTTTTTTCCAACTTCTCGAATTTTCCCCTTTACCATAACAACAGAAAAAGGCCATTAAACTCTATTTATTTGCTCTGGCCGTACTTTTAACTCCTCATAAAAATTTGATTTTTTTGATCTACACCTTCCTCAAAAGAGGGAGAATTTCTTAGAGGACCAACAGTTCTCAAATCTAATCAGATGTGGTTTCATGTTACAATTCCATGGACAGTCTCACTGAAAGAAAAAAAAATTTTTAATTACACTACATTCTAGTGTGTTATATAATTACTTCAACTAATAGCAAAGTTGAGACAGACAGGATCTGTTAAGGATTACATCATCCCTTCCAAAACCTTTCTCTGTGGGTGGAAAATATTATGAAGAGCATCTTGAATGATCTATTTCTTGGGGGTCTTAAGATCACATTGAGCATGAGGTGTTAGGTTAATCCTCATTTTAAAGTTTCTGCTCAATGATTATGGCAACGAAGGGGAAATATGAGAAATTGGTTTCAGTAGGAGACAAACTTTCATTTTTACTATCTGATAGATCGCCACAGCTTGGCCCAGCACTCCTTGGCTATTAGATTAAGCACCTCAAACAAATTGAAGAAAAAAGAGAAAAAGGGTTATGTTTAATTATGGACAATAAATTTGGACCTAGAAATAAATGTTCTACTGAAAGAAGTATTGTCTACATTGATGGGCCCTAGTGAAAGATGAAAGAATAATGACTATGTAACCAAGTCTTGGTTGATCGAAGAGGAGTCAAGAGATCCCAACCAATGATCTCATGCCTGTAAATTCATGTTATAAGCAACCCCCTCAAACCCTAAAGGTGGTTGGATTCCTTAAAAAAAGAGGGTCATAGTGTTTATTAATTCATGAAGTACTCATAACTTTATCAACATATTTAGCAACGCGCTAAACTTTTCATTTATCCATCTCCTGAATGTCAAGTAATGATTGCTATGGAGGTATTGTTACTTGTTCTGGAAAATTACATAGCATTAACCTTTCCATGGAGGATTACCATACTAGTAGTCCCATTTATGCCATTTCTATGGGAGGAGCAAACTTGTGTTAGGTTCAATGGCTTACCACTTTGGGAACTCATTGAGATGAACTTCCAAGACTTGTTTCATGTGATTTCACTCTAAAGGAAGAACAAATATTTTGAGCTCAAGAGCTCCGAGAAAGTCTCCAAAAATAGTAATTCTCATTAAGATGCACAAAATATAAAAAGGTGCAGAGGGATGTGCACAACTCTTTTCATTGAAAGGCTCATCATTTAAGGACATTATACCATCAATAGGCAAGTAGTCTTAGATGCACACCTCATTGTATTTGAAATATACTAAAGGGCTTACTTCTAAGAGATATCATGATCATGCTATTCAGTTATTACCAGGAAGTCAACTGCCTAACATCAACTTATAGGTAACCCATATGTTGCAAAAGAGTGAATCGAAAGAGTCTACAAGAGATGTTAAGTAAGCATGAACTCTTCCTAGTTAGAGTGCTTATTCTTCTCCAGTAGTGATATATAAGAAAATCACATGTGGCACATGTTTCCTAGTTATCGGGAACTTATAGTCCAACAATCAAAGATAAAGTTTAATATTACTGTTATTGATGATTTGCTTATGAGTTGCATGGTGTTGTTTATTTTAACAATCTTGATCTTCATTCAGGATAACCACCAAATCAAAATCAAGGATGAGGATGTGCATAAAACCCCATTTTGGGACACATAGGCATTATAAATTTCCTGTAATGGCTTTTGGACTCACAAATGCACCTTCTACATTCAAAGTTTGAAGATGAATTCTATTTTTAATTCATTCCTGGAAGTTTTGTCTTAGGTTTTTTTTAATGATAATATTAATTTATAGCCAAACATGGAGGAACATTTGGTATCCATGTAATAGTGTTTTTGGAAACCCTTGAGCCACATCAAATTTATGTAAAGCCCCCTCATTGTCCTTTTGGCTCAAAATGTTTAATATTTGGGTCACATTGTCTCTCATGAAGGGTTAAAGTGTATCCTAATAAGATCAAATCCATGATGGGTGGAAGGTTCTAACACCCTAAGATCTAGAGGGGATTTTGGGGGCTTATAGGTTATTCTGAAGTCATAAGGCATTAGGAAGCATAGCTACACCTCTCACAATTTACTAAAGAAGGACTCCTTCCATTTGAGTGACTATGCAAAACCCCCAAAGCAGTTGAGAAAACTACGGAGGCCATGTGTCAACCACTCCAGTCTTGGTACTTCTAGATTTTTTTCCAACATTCATTATGGAATGTGATGCATTAGGAGTGGTATGGGGGGCAGTTCTCATGCAAGAAGGCATCCTATTTCCTTTTTTGTCCATCAATTCAAAGTTAAATAATCTGTCCAAGCCAACTTTATGAGACGGAAATGCTAGCCATACTTCATGCAGTAAAGCAATGGAGACCATATCTCTATGAAGACACTTTAAAGTGAAGACAGAGGCATAATAGTCTGCAATATTTCTTAGAGCCGTTTATCATCTGAAAACAACAAATGGTCTCCAATATGTTGGGATAGTTGGATTATTAGATTATCATAAGAAAGTGAAGAGAAGTGTAATTTGCAGATGCATTGTCAAGAAAGATGAACTCAACTGCAAGCCTGTTATGTGCCATATCCATATTATAAGAAGATTGTGATAGATGAAGGTAAGGTCTAATGTACAAATGACCCAACACACAAAACCCATACATCATCTCTAGAATTATCCACGCATGTTTAAAAATTTTGTATTGAGGGATGCCTTATGGTATAAAGATAGATTATACCTATGTAAGAACTCCACTCTAAAATAGGATTCTATTTGAGCCTTCACTCTTCTCCAGTAGGGGGCACCCTAGATCTGGTGAAGGGCTCAAGGGATGTCCAAAAATTTGTGGTAGAATGCATGGTTTGTCCAGTCAAATCAGGGTGAAACACAGTTTACCCCAGGTCTTCTACAACCTCTATCTATTCCTAGCCATTGGTGGAAATAGGTTTCCATGGACTTTTCACAAGATTGCCCTAATCGGATGAAAAAAATGTCATCATGGTGTGGTGGATATACTCACCAAATATGCTCATTTTGTGCTTGGCACACCCCCATTTCTTGTAAGCACGTAGCAACATCCTTCATGGCCCAGTTTAGAAGCTTCAGGAACACCGAAGCTTATATTAGAATGTCTGAGACCCTATATTTGACTAGTAATTTTTTGACCTGATTTATTCTCATGTGTGGGACTCATTTAGCTCGTAGCTCTTCCTTATCATCCCCGTCTGATGGAAACATAAGTTTTGTAAATAAGTGTTTTGATGGATATTCTATTTCGTTATGTTTTATACCGAAAGATGGGTCCAATGTTTGCCACTTCACAGAATGGTGGTAATAACACTTCCTTCCATAACTATCATCTAAATGTGCTTCTCCTTTTTGGAACTCTAGGGTACCATAACACCATCCACACATCATCATGAGAGGAAAACTATGGGTTATAGCAGTAGAAGAACACATTCAATTCAACACGAGGTCCTCTCAGTCTCATGAGAACTTGGGCATGGCACAAAACCGCATGAAGAAAAAGGCTGACCAACATCACACGGAAAGGCATTTTGAAGTCGGTGATTAGGTTTTTGTGCGGTTACAACCATATATGAAAATGTATTTGAAACAAAAGCAAAAGGATAAATAAATTTCACTGAAGTATTATGGCCCCTATCAGTTTCAAAGATTGGGTACTGTAGCCTACCCATTCTAACTTCCACAATCAACCAGAATAAATCTATATTTCATGTTTCTTGCTTGAAGCAAGTATTAGACATAGAGTATCATCCTCATAGTTTTTACCTAATATTGCTGAGGAGGTCTTCCTGGACGCCTCGTTCTCTTTTGTGGAACACCCTTGAATCATCCTTCATATCGCACTAAAAATTAAGGACACGGGTTATTCCTGAGTACTTGAATCAAGTGAATAATATGGAGCAATGAAGATGCCAACATGAGAATATATGACATTCCTGCAGCATGCAGACCCAGAGCTGCTCAACATTGGGGAAATGTTGCTTTGAGGGACGGGCATGCTAACCCTTAACCTATTGCTTGTATTAGGATATCAGTAGCCAATTTGTGGCTTACCGTATCATTTTATTATATCATTTATATTTTCTCATGCTTAGTAGGTCGGCCTTGGTGATGGCCATAACATATAAATAGTATATATAGTGGATTGTAGGTATTATTTCATCATCATTGGAGTATTTGAGTATTATTGTATGGTTTGGAGGTTTCCCCCTCGAAGTGGCGAAGCTATTATAATTATATATTGAGATCATTATTCTAGAATATTTTGTTATTTGGTGTTATATTTCTGCTCATGATCTGAATGATACAAGTAATTTCATTACAACCAACAACCATATAAAGGTAAAGAAGTAAATATTATTGTATCAAAGGTAATGCAATATGCTCTTATTATTTCTTTAGATAATAGAATTGAATCATGGGTTTTAGATTCAAGAGCTTCTTTCCATGCAACCCCTAATAAGGGGTTATTACAGATATTATGTCTAGGGAAATTTTGGGCATGTTTATTTGGGTGATGATGAACCTTGTAGTATAATTGGTAAAAGGGGAAGTTCATCTAAAATTATAGAATGGTAAATACATGGGTATTGAAATATGTGAGGCATGTTCCAAGCCTCAAGAGGAATCTTATTTCTGCAGGGAAACTAGGTGAAGCTGATTGCATGGTTACATTCACATTAGACTCTTAGAAAGTCACATTAAGGGTGCTTTTGTTGTGGAAAGAGGCAAGAAGGTAAGGAATGTTATATTTATCTATCTACGTATTATTGATTCCTTTTCTTCTGTGTTATCTACTTTCAGATTCAGATGCATGTATGTGGCATAATCGGTTGGGTCATATGAAGTAAAAAAGGAAATGCAGATATTAAAGGCTAAGGGTAAGTTATCAGATTTGAAAGATTTAGATCTTGTATTTCTGTGAACATTGTGTCTTTGGAAAGTAAAAGAGAGTGAGAATTTCTCAAAGTTGGGGGCAACTAAGAAGGAACAGAGATTGGATCTTGTACACTCAGATGTGTGGGGAACAACCTCAAGTAGCTTCTCATGGAGGATCCCAGTATTATGTTATTTTCATTGATGATGATTATAAGAAATGTATGGGTTTATTGTATTAAGCGTAAATATGATGTTTTTGAGACTTTTAAAAAGATGGAAAATCCCTTGTTGAGAATGAATAAAATTCTAAAGTTAAAGTGCCTTAGATTTAACAATGGTGGTGAATATTGTAGCAAGGCTTTCAATGATTATTGTTCAAGTGAATGGAATACACAAAGAGAAATGAATGGTTCCAAAAACACCACAAGGAGAATGGTGTTACAGAAAGAATGAACAAGACAATCATGGAACGTGCCAGAAGTATGTGGATATATGTCTGGATTTCCCTTGCAGTTTTGGGAAGACAACAATTGATACAAACAGTTTATTTGATTAACTCATTGGGCCTTCAAGCTCATTAGATGGAGGAATACCAAAGGAAACTATTGGACTAAAAAAGAGGTAGATCTTTATTTTCTTAAAGTTTTTGGTTCAGAAGATTTTGTGCATATTGATAAGGAAAATAGAAAAAAATTAGATGCAAAATACAAGAGATGCTACTTTCATTAGTTATGGATCTAGTGATTTCAGTTTTTGTTTTTGGGATTTAGATAATTCTAAAATTATTAGGAGTTGTGACATGTTAAATGGAATGAAAAGAGAATGCACATGGATCAAATTTTGGTACTCAAGGATGCCAACCTCTTGAGAAGTTTGTGAATGAAAATGAAATCTCATATTTAAAAGAGTCATACGATACAGGTTACACAGTAACCGAGTGTCGGTTGACCCTTGATTGGCATCCGGTCAGACAAAACTGGTGTTCGGTTTCAAAATATCCAAACCGGAATCAGTTAGCAGAACTAGCATCGGTTAGAGGTGACCAGCATCAGTCATTGTCAGATTTGGAAACAAATTTCTAAGGAGGTCCAGAATTGAGCCTCCGGTACCTCAATACTTCTATGAGAAGGTCACAAAGGGTAAGGTAAATCTCCAGAGAGAGATTGACACCTTCTCTATCTTATTTATTATTGACTGATAATGGTGAACCCAACAAGTTTTGAAGAATCAATGTAGGATGAGACCCACATGCATTAGGAGCATGACATGGATGAGGAGATGGAACTCCTTAAGAACGAGAACCAAACATGGGATTTGGTTAAGTTGCTAACAGATAGGTAGGAGAGATCATTGCAGAACAAATGGGTTTACAAGGATCAAAGAAGAAGAGGGTGGACAGAAAAAAGGTACAAGGTAAGGCTTGTAGTAAAGGGATTTGCACAGAAAGTAGGTATTGATTTTAGTGAAATATTTTCTCCTGTTGTAAAAATGACTTCAATACATACTGTAATTGAGCTATAGTTGCAGTATATGATTTGCATTTAGAGAAACTAGATATGAAGATAGAATTTGATTCATGGTGATTTAGATGAAGAGATTTATATGCAAGCAACCGCTTGGGTATGAAGTCAAGGGCAAGGAGAAATTAGTGTACAGGTTGAAAAAGAGCTTATATGGGCTCAAGCAAGATCCAAGGAAATGGTACATGAGGGTTGATAGTTTTATGCAAGACCATGGTTACTTAAGATGTTAATTTTAACATTGTGTTTATTTCAAGAAGCTCTGAAAATAGGAGCTATATTATTTTGTTGCCATATGTGGATGACATGCTTAAATTGTAGGATCTAGTATACAGATGAAATTGGCGACCTTAAGGGAAAGCTAGCTCACACATTTTCTATGAAGGATTTAGGAGCTACAAAAATAATCCTCACCATGACAAATACATAGAGACAGGAAGAACAAGAAATTGTATTTGTCTCAGGAGGATTATATCAATAATGTGTTGGAAAGGTTTAACATGCTAGAATGTCAAAACCTGTTAGACACACCTATTTTTAGACACAGTCAGAAAACAGTAAATATCTTTGTGCCTACTCATTTTAAATTATATTCACATGGTACATATATACATGACATGAGTTGCCATATGTCCTAAGCAATATAGGATCTCATATATGCAACTGGTTAAAACCAGAGCCCAACAATACACAGGTAGTCGTGTGTGTTATGTGTAGATATATACGGCCATAATCCAATATAACCAAGCATTACAAAGTAGTCCAATGGATACTCAGGTACGTGCAATGGGAGCATCTAGCATGTAGTTATGTTATGGAGGTTTGGATATTTCCTTAAAATGAAACCATGTTGATTTAGATATGGATGGTCAAGTTGCTAACATGGTAAGAGGAGCACTACTGAGAACAAATGGGTTTACATGGATCAAAGAAGGATGACAGGTGGACGGAAAAGGTACAAGATTGCAATTTTTTGTAGCTAAAGGTACTACTATAAGATGTAAAGGAGTATGTACACAGCTATAGAGGTTGGCAAGGTTTTGATTTGGAGTGAAATAGGTTCATGGAAGAGTTGGGAAAGGAGCAAATACTGATTGTAAACTGTTTAGTGATTTGCAGTTAGAGTGAAATTCATTTGTGAAAAGAACTTAGCATTTGATTCTAGAACAAAACACATTCATATTGAGGTATCACTTCATACTGTAGGTATTAGAGGATGGGTAGTTAAAACTGGAGAAGATTCATATGAGTGAAAACCCTGCGGATATGTTAATGAATCCATTAACAAAAAATAAGTTGGAGCTACACTCTACTTATGTTGATCTTCGAGTTTGAGACTTGAAGAGGAAGAAACAAAGCTAAGGAAGGATCCAAGAATGATGTTGTACAAGTATAGTGTAGTAATTTAATCTCCAAGTGGGAGATTTTTGAGTTGTGGAGCTCAATTACTTCAAATTGCTTATGTTATATGCTTAAACTTGCAGGAAATCACAGTATGCAAGATCATCGATTAAGGGAGAACTAGCTCACACATCGGTCACCTAGGACCGGCATAGTCAGCTGCAGGTATGAATCCTTGGCATCAGTTAGGGTTAATAGGACATTGGTTAGGGAACCAGCATTGCATTTGTTAGGGCTTATATCGACATAATGGTTACCTATGCGAGGAGTGTTTTACATTAACTCTTCGGAAATAAGATCTTAGTTTTTAGCAATTAAAGCAGATCATATTGATTGTAATTGCATGGCTAAGTTCCCTAAGTCATATGTATAACAACTATATAATCATAAAGCTAGTTGTTTAAAAGTAAGCAGGATTCATATAAGAATTAGAAAGAATTATGCCCAATAATTGTTGAGAGAGAGAATTCTTACCCTTGATAAGGAGAAAATTGAGTTGAAAGAAAGTATTATTACATTTAGAGGTGTGGAAGATTGTAAATCTTCATTGTATATATGTCTGTCAAAGCTTTGGATAATAGATTGGCTTGTTTCTTGGTGGACGTAGCCCACACTGGGTGAACCAGTAGTTTAAATTTGGTATTTTTGATTTATCTCTCTTTTTTTATATAATTCTTCTGGTAGAATATCTGATTTTATTTGCATAACTATCGCTTATGATCTGATATATACATCGTGTACAACCGACATGTGCTAACCCCAACATCGGTTAATGAGGATTAACCGACATCAAGGTTACCTATGCATTGAGTGTTTTATTTAACTCACGGGATATTAGATGAAGGATTTAGTATTAAAGCAGATCTCATGTATTGTAATTGCATGGCTAAGTTCCCTAAGTTTGTATATGCCTATGGGATATGCATGAAAGGACATCTATAGAATTTAAGGATTGATGCTATGAAGAAATATGATGATTAGATGTGAGAATAATTAGAGGGGGAGACAATTCTTAAACTATTAAGGAGAAACTTGATCTAGAAAAGAAGTACTGTACATCTGAGAGGTGTGGAAGATTGTAAATCTTCATTCTATAGAATTGTGTGCTAGCATCCATATGATAATAGATTGGCTTGTTTCTTGGTGGATGTAAGCTCACAATATTGATCTCCTAGTAGGATATCTACTTGAATTGAGCAATGTATGAACTAGATACTAAGTGAGAAACATTATTATTTATCAATGTTGAGGACTAACCCCAACATCGATTTTGGCTAACCAATGATCATTAATTTTAGTTTTTAGGAAGGAATTATAAATAATTATTCAGGGCACTTAATAATAAACAAATAAAATAGTATTCATTATTAATGTCCAATATTAGTTGTGTTTGTACATTAATTTAACAAACATTTATTACTAGTCAATTTGGTTACCTGTTAAAATTTAGAATATTATTGCATCTTTATGTAATTGCTAGAAAAGCATGATGTCATAATCATTAGTAATGAGGTCATTTAAAAGGGGTATATATCAATAATTTATCTATTTTCATTTTTAATGTAAATGTCTATCTTTGGCTTTCTTTCAAAAACCCATGCTAAATCTGTGCAAAGTGATGTGTGGGTGTGTAACTGTGTGAACGTGTGTATGAATTCACCTCTATATTTATATACATTCGTATATGATATGCATATGTGTACCAATAGCCTTAGCACCTTAGATGTTAAGCTATATACACATACTGTACTTTTCTCTATGAACCTGTGCATATATATCATATATACATATATGCCTGTATACATATACATGTTCATATCAGATATGATCATATATACATTGGATGTATATATGCATATACATATATATAAACGTATATATATATGTAACATTTATATGTATAACAAAAATTAGATGTATGTAACATATGCATATTTCATGCCCAATAGTACAAAAATAACTATAATTCAAATAATTAGGTTATATTGTTTAAAAGAAATTGAATGATATTTATGTTAGTTTTGTAACATATAAAAGTGAGTGCAAATGTAGGGCATCATATAGTGTGGCACAACCATGTCGCAGGTTATATGTGATGTTATTAAATACATGTTTAGTGGCTTCCAAACTGTGTCCAATCTTTGTGCCATGCCTATACATAAACGTATGAATTGAACTCAAAGCTGTATGGCACAATGATAAATTTACACTAGTTACGTAGGCGGAAAGTCTATTTGACACAATTGATCACCCTACAAAACCATTAGTGTTTTTGAAGGCTCCGTGATGTATTCTTGTGACCACAGTTATTTGCAAGTTTTAAGAGATACATTGGATTTTATTTAAGAGCAAATTTAATTATGCATCCACTGGTTTCTTAGTCATACTACTTGATATGCATGTGCTTATGTGCATGCACACACATCAAAATGAGGCATTATGAAAATGTCTTTATATTCAAGTACAAGGAAATTTACTAGTTTAGGCAACGAAGTGGCCAATTACTGCCAATTGGCTACTTGTGTATTTTTCGATCGTATTTCCATATTAGGATATGTATTGGCATGTTTCCTTACCTTTATGGATATTCCCTATGCACATTCTTTCTCTTTTTTCTCTCTTTCTGGAGGGAATTCATCACATGTTATCCATTGTTTTTTTGTTTTCCCCACAACCATATAGTCACAATTTTGGTTTCACCAAATCCAGGAATGTATTGAACTCAAAGCTGAATTGGCGGTGATAAAAACACTAGTTACGTAGCTCCTTTTCATTTTTCATACCCTATTGTGTATCATCTTGATCACTCACATAACATCCTAATTTAAATTTGGGGAAGGCTCCTATAAATATAGTTCATGTATCTGAAGGTGCCATACATATGAATGAACAAGAAGATTGATAGAGATTCACCATGTTGTGAATGTGCCTACAGAAGCTTAATTGAAGGGGTCAATGGTTTTAAGGAGATACTACTTAATAGAGTCATATATTTCTTCAATTAGGAAGTTGATTCTAGCATTGAATATTGCATATAGAGTTGTAGATTATGCATTAAACTAGAGTTGCTAGTTGAAGCATTACATTATGCTACTGTGTGTTGTTATTTTCTAGTGTATATTGTTCAAGGACCGAAAAACATATCAAGGAAGTTCCATATTTTCATTTAATATTATGATACAAGTAGACCTCATCTAGGTCTCTTACACTAGTTCTTATAGGTCTTATCTTAGCATGTATATTTAGTCTCTCTCAAATACATTATTGAGATGTATGAAACATCTGATGCGATAAATGTGAACTTACAATGTAATGTTCTGTCTTATGTAATTACGGTATGTCATACTCTTGAGTAGATATGCTTGGGTGGTCTGAAAAACACAATGTGCTTTTCACTCCACGCCTGAATGGTCGCAGTGCACAGTCCGCACCAGGTCCAGCTGACCGCCTACATCCTGTTTCAACATGATTTGATAATTATCATAAGACTTTCCTTTACCCTGATCTAAACAACACACCACTGATGTCTACCGTTGACACGCGGGACCCACTAGGGCATGTACATACACGATATTGCAACTGGTTTGAATTAGTTACGTAAACTGAAGTATCCAAAGGTGCATAGTTCTTTAAACACATTCAGAGGGTATTCATACAGGTATACTATTATACTGGCCTCTATCTTGTTTCCAACCCTTTACATCTCATGTTTGTTTCTCTTTAAGTAACTGAAAACACTGACCTTTAGACCTTCGTATTATTTTCAATACATCAGTGCACCTCTCACTTAGATTTTACACTTCATCATACCAAACAAGCTCTTATGCAATTCTTCTTGGAACAATATACTCTCATTATTGACAAGAATTTGGATTCAATAATGACCATCAGTCGACCATTTCCTTATACTGATTTGATGTAATGCAACTCAATTCAAAGGATTACTCGTTCTTGAGAACTCTTAAGAGCATAATACCTTAAAAGGCTACTAGGTCCATAACTAGCCCCACTCTTTATGGATTGGTGTTTAAAAAATAATCCACATGGTTTCTCTTACTCCCTAACATCACAATCATGTAAAAAAATATTCCTATAGGTTATAAACCTTTCTTTACACCCAAACTTCACTTTTGCCAAAATAGGCTACTAGGCCTAATTATGCACGAAGAAAAACTCAGTCAACAATAACTTCACTTTTAGATATTTTTAAAGACTGAAACTAAACTTAATATGTTTTAAAATTAACTTCAATAACCCATCTACAAAGTTTCAGATGATTTGAATCCACCGTTTAGAATATATGCATCTTTTAGTCTTCCGAAAATAGGAGTTTGGGCTCGTATTTATGTCTGTAGAAAACTCGGTCATAAATATATTTTGTGCACGGTTCCTCAAGACCTGAACCACTTGAAACACTTCAAAAAAATTCATCCTTCATCTCTCCAAAAACTTTCATAATGATCTGATGATTATTTTGGAAGATATTCAACTTTTGGTGGGCTTAAACCCTTATGAAACCCTTACCTACATGCATGCTGACTGTATTTTGGGAATAAATATATCTAAATACAACTAAAAAAAATTTAAACCACCAAAAAAACCTTTAAAACATTCTCTTACATCATTCCTCAAAGTTTCATATTTTTTTTTCACTACTAAAACTCAAGATATGGTGTTTTTTCTGCCCAAAACTCTAGGTTGCATGTACAAAGTTCGAGAGCAAAGAAAATTTGATATATTGAGTTCTTAAGGCTTTCAAAACTTGATTCCACTTGGGTTATGTCTGTAATTTTATTTTCCAACTTTGTTTAATGATTTTTAAGTTCAGCCAATCAAGAAAACATACCGTTCATATCTTCTTCTCAGACTATAACATTAAAACCTTGTTTACAAACCTCTATATTTCAAGAAACACCATAAAAGCATGCAATAATGATCAATTACAATTGGATCATGTCAAAATACCTTCAAAGATTATTAGATACAAAAATATACATCATAAAACTCTATTATTTATTCATGTTTCTTCCAAACTTTCTTACAAACTTTTGTCACTCAACACGTGCTTCTTCATCAAACCTAGAGACCTTCTTACTTTTCCTCCACTAACTTATTTACTCATTTCTCTCTCCTTTTATTGTGTTATTGTCTCATTTTTATATGTTTTGGAGATTATCTCATTATAATTAATATATCTATACTTAGTCCGGTCTTGTTTCAAAACCAAATATCTCTCCACAATCTTCTAACTTATCTTTCTCCTATGTTGGATGCATCTTATTTGGGGTTTACACAATTGATTGTGAATTACAACATTTATGACACACCTTATAACATACCTTAGGCTTTAAATGACCCTTACATAACCATATATGAGCTCAACATTCACTAGAGAGTAAGAAAACTACTCAAAACATCCTAAACTAGTTTGAAAATTCAAATTTCCTAGTTTTGGCGGGAAAACTAGAAACTAGAAACATGCAACAAAAGCCAAATTTTGACCTTCTAATGACTTAGGCACTTCATGATGGTTCTTTCAATACTTCCCACAATCACACAAAATCAATTTATTACAAAATGAATCTTAGACAAACTTCTTATTGACCTAGTAAGCTAAACAAGCTAAAATGTACCTAGTTCTTGATGATGATCCTGCATCATATATTGTTTCCTTGTTTATTTTCAAGATCTAATTACCCTATCAGGGTTTTGAGGAAGGATGTTGATTTACCATATATCTACGAAATTTTTCATAATGAGAGCTAGGTTTTTTTAGGCCATGGACATGATTAACATATTCATTAAATTGGTTTTTTTTCCTACATAACAATTGTCGGAACCGTTACTTGACAATCTCGTAAGAGTATTTTGACAATTATGGCCTCATTTGCTACAATTTTATGAGTTCTCACCATCTAACCCTAAAAAACATGGTTTTATTGTTTGTTCCTAATGATTATTTCTATATTTGTACAAAATCACATATTCTTATTAAACCCCTCTTATCAATTATTACATTAAAAATAATTCAACAATTAAAATATGATTTTATTATTTTAAGTGTAATAAGATTTAATTGCGATGTTTATAAATAAATGCATTGCATTATTAATGCAAATCCACTCCCCCATAAAACACCCATGATAAATAAGTCTCAAACATTAGATGTAGCTAAAATTTCACCTTCACCTTAACTTTTATAGTGTACCATTGTATGAGGCAAGACATTTCTTAAGAAATTAATAGTTTTATCACAATTTCAACACCAACATTGGGCATTATATAAGGTAAGCTCTTTTTTAAAAAATTATTTAGTATAGATGGAAGGGGTTAGCTATCATGCAAAATAACTACTTAAATATTGTTTCGAGTAAGTATCTCTCTTTGAGATTTTGACTATTCAATTGGAAATTTTAACTAGTTGAGAAATTAGTTCAAAACTTCATATTCAAAGTAGGTGGTAAGGCAAGTGAGTGGGATGTGAGAGGTCTTGGGTTGGATTTCCTAATGAAGATGGGCATGTGTCAACAGATTTCTTGGTTAATTAATAGACGATTGCAAGTTGTGGCCATATTTTTGCATGTCATGTAGCCAAATACTTTGTTCTTTATAAGAGCAAAGTTGTGAAATGACTAGTTCATGCCCTAATATCATAATGTAATATGGTTTTGTTGTTTGTAGATGCTTAGATAAATTAATTATGTAAATATATATGTGCTTATATATGTTTATTAAGTTTTAAATTATAAAGTGTTTTATATTATATTATAAATAATTTAATTAGTAATTTTGTAGTATAAATTGTATATATAATAATTATTTTACAAAATTAATAATTTTTTTGTGGATTCTATGTGACGCTGAGAGAAATATATTTATAACTACATATTTATAGTCCTTCAAATATACATGTGATTATATATAGAGATATGAATATAAGAAGAACATCAATGAATTTATTGCACCAAGTTGGTATGATATATGAAAAGTTAAATCAACATTTATAAATAATAAATAACAATTATTCGCATATATTATATAATTTACTATAAACAATATTAAATTTTAATACTTAATTATATAGTGCATATTCTCCACAAATAATGTTACTCACTAAAAACAAAAATAAAACCAAAAAAAGATTAGTCCATTTTGGAAATGTTCCTTCAAATAATAGGTTTTTTTTTTTTTTTAAAACATAGAAATGAGACAGGACCAGTGGAGGCAATCACATCCACAAGAACTCATTTGAGAAAATAATTGGCAAATGTTTCAAATTCTATTATTTGCATTGGGATGGTCCCAATTTAAACACATCTAAACAGTAAAAAGACGTTTCAATATCATAAAAAAGGAGAGTGCGTGCGAAAGCATTTTATTTAGTTTTCTTTTGGCACATACGGGCGTTTCAAAATAGTTTGGCACCTTCCATTTAGCGATTACAGTTTGTCCATGCACGGCAATGGCGTTCGCGCCAGGTCAATTTCGCTGTGGCAATAAAACAAAAGTTGTTAAACAACCTTAAAATTATCCGTGTGACGAAAGAAAAAGGAAGAAATATTTATCAGTACGTAACATACGCATCTTCGATTATCCCTAACTAGTAACTACCAAGATTACATGGTAGTGTTTCACGAAATTTCTCAGAGAAAATCTGAACATAATCGATCATAAAATAGCCATTGACCTCAATGTCCGTAAACCGTTTACCATTCGTTCTTAAGCATGAGTTTTTTGGGGAGGATTATTAAAGGTTAAGAGATTCAATTCAAAGGTCAAACAGAGGATACATGCTATTCGTTTGACAAAGTGCGTCGGCTGCAAACTTCATTAAAAATTATTGAGACTTTCGTTTATGGCGCACGGATTTCGTCTTATTTTTAATATTGATAGCGTCAGATAAACGATAAGTTGGATGTAATACCCTCGTTTATGGCCCGTGGATTTCGTCTTAAAATAGATAAGCTCGCTTACCCTCTAGAATAGCCGGTTTTCCTGCCATGTGTTTGACAAAATGCTTCATAGAAACCACAACAAATTTCGACTACATTCCGGCCAGACGACGATTGGCATTCCCATTGCTAGTGACGGAAAACCCATAGATTCGAACCGTGGAAAACGAAGCGATAAAAAATATAACCGCTAACTTGTCGATTGAAATGGAGTCAGCACTGCCGCCAAGTACTACCAATTGCTTTGACAAAATGCGGCAATTAAAACATAAGATTCCAGCGTTACGTCCAGATCCTCTCCTGCTAAAAACTTATTTTTTCCCCGGGTAATGCTGCAAGCTTTCCGATAGTCTCATAAAGGGTGGTGTATTGATTTTCAATTACAAATTGGGTTTGACTGCAAAAGAATACAGAAGGTTCTAGCACATATGATATTCAGCCCACCAACGGAAATAATAGTACTAATTGTATTTGGGTTTCTATTTACTAGAAAGTTTCAAGTCAAATTCCTTATTCGGCAGCTGGACAAGTTTCAGAGAATTTGAATTCAACGTACCCATTTATATAACTGCGTAATTGCTTACGTTTCTCTCAATCTATTGGAATATATATATAGCCTGTTGTTCTAGCACAAATCATCTAATATCCAATTTATTGTTAGCTGATTTGATTAAAATAATTTGTTTCATTCCCAAATGAATATGGATATTTCCCTTCTTTTGAGGCTTTTCCCAGTAACATGGCACTCTGTCATAGCCGGCTTTGTAGCCTTGTTTCTAGCATGGCAGCAGTTCACATACTCCATGAAGAAGAGCTCTCTTCCCGGGCCTTCAATGGTGATTCCTTTCATTGGCAGTGCCATAGAAATGGTGAGGAATCCCACCAAGTTTTGGGATGATCAGGCCAAGGCTGCAAGAAATCTTGGATTGTCCGGAAACCTTCTTTTTGGTAAATTTATAGTCTTTATCCGGGATTCTGAGCTCTCCCACAAGATTTTTGCCAATGTAAAGCCAGATGTTTTTCATCTGATCGGACACCCATTTGGTAAAAAGCTGTTTGGAGAGCACAATCTTATATATATATGTTTGGACAAGAGCACAGGGATCTCAGACGTAGGTTTGCTCCCAATTTCACACTCAAGGCTCTGGGAGTATATGTACGAATACAGGAGAAAGTCATTAGGCAGCATATAAAAAAATGGATTGAGATTACTTCAGATGATAAGCCCATTGCTCTGAGGACTTTCTGCAGGGACATGAATTTGGAAACTTCGCAGAATGCTTTTGTGGGTTCCTATTTGACTAATGAGGCCAAGGAGCAATTCAACAGGGATTACAATCTATTCAATACCGGTCTCATGGCACTTCCCATTGATTTTCCAGGATTTGCATTCTATAAAGCCAAGCATGCCGTATCTAGGCTGGCAAGAAATCTGGCAGATTGTGCTCATCAGAGCAAGAAAATTATGGAGAATGGTGAGGAGCCTAATTGTTTGGTGGATTTTTTTATGGCAGAAACTGTGAAGGAAATCAAAGAGATGTCCCCAAAACCTTACATACTGATGACATTGAAATAGGAGGATATGTTTTTGATTTTTTCTTTGCTGCCAAAGATGCTTCTACATCCTTCCTAGTATGGGCTATAACATTATCAGAATCTAACCCAGAAATTCTATAAAAAGTTAGACAAGATCAGAGAAGAATAAGGCCTAATTTTTACACACCCATTTCTCCCTAGTAAATCCGAGAGATGAAATACACAGAGATGGTAGTGAAAGAAGTCATCAAATTCCGCCCACCTGTAGCACTTGTGCCTCACATTGCTGCTTCTGGTTTCCCCATAACAGTGAACCATACAATTCCTAGGGGCTCAATAGTTTTTGTTTGTGTTTGAGTCATCATTTCAAGGCTTTATGTATGCTCAAAAAATTGATCCATAGAGATTCTCACCATCCCGCCAAGAGGATCAGTTTTATAAATGAAATTGGCTTTAATTTGAGGCAGGTCCTCATCAATGTTCTGGTCCCCGATATGCTCTCAATTATCTCACGCTATTTGTAGCTCTTTTTTCTACATTAGTGGACAGCGACAAATGTAGTACTCCTGATTGTGATAAAATGTACCCAACATTGTTCCAAAGGATGAATGTCTAGTCTATCTATCATGCAGGAGAGAAACAGGTTCAAATTCAAGGTAAGTCTTATCATTCACATCCTGTTTCCATCAGTACCTCAACTCTTACAAGACACCTAGTCTGATCCATACTTTTTATGGGATTTTCCAAGAGGTTGAAGAATACTGCTTAGAAGACCATCTAAAGATAAATTTTCCACCACGAATTAGTTAAACAACTTAAGATTGGTAGATAAATAAATGGTGTCTGCAATCAGGTTGTTTCTCTAAAATCTTTTTAGAGAGCTTAAGTCATCTCCATGGCTGGGTTGTTTCAATAATTAATCAATGAACTAGAAAGTGTTGCAGTTGGTTTCCCTTCTCTTGAAAATGATGCCGATATACAGTTTTTTGGCAGAGAATATTATGTGATTACTAGGTAGCATGGTCCTCAAACAAGAAAGAACAGTAGGCAGTTTGGGTTGCACCTGAATTCTTTTAAAGAATGTCCTCTAATGAAGAAGCATTTTGCATGCATATAGCGTGTGATTGCCTAAATCTTGTGTCATTGTGTGGAGGAAAAACTATGCATTTGTGTGTCTGTTAAAGATATTGCACCATTTTTCTTCTTGTAGTGAGACCTCCATAATCAAGAGCCATTTCCATGGAGTGCAAAAATGATTTATATGATTACGGGCATGGACAAACAGATGATATGCTCGCTAGTTGGTATCATGAAGTGAAGGAAAATTTGTTCTCCTCTGTTCATGAATTGGAAAACATTGCGATAGGAAATTCCTTTCTGATCAGATAACGTTTCCATTCAGAAAACAGAGAATGACGGATGGCTCCACCTAGTGAAAGAAGAAGATTTTCTATAGGATGGAGCAATACTGCATATGCATTTGGTTACTGTTTTCTCATTTCTGGTCACAATCCATGTTCATGTAGCATCATAAGATTAGTAGTATCAGCTGGAGGAAAGTTCAGGGAGTCTACCTATGGTTCAAAGAACACTACAATTAAGCCCATTCTTTAAGAGACATCATCTTGTCATAATTGGTAAAATTTTAAAAACTATGTATGATGATATTGCATTGCAGTGCCCCCAGCTCATTTCATTGTTCATTAAAATCAATTGATGATTCATTTTTTGTTTCGTTTGTTTGTATAGAAGATATGATGTGATTCAGTCTTCAAAGTGATTTTTTTGTTTGCCCGCTTTCTAAACACCCAAGTCATTTGTACACATTGTAAAGCTTTGATCATAAAATTCATCGACTGCCTAAAAAATATTCCTTAACGTACATCTCTGCAAAGTTACAGAATGGAATAGCATATTTTATATGAGAGTATATTGTGTTCTTTGGGCCTAGTATTGAAGTCATTTCTTTTGCTGGTGTTCCATAATTTCTCGTTGAGAATTAAATGAATCCATTTATTTTCTTGGGACAGCATTGCTTGCATGTTGTTTGTTAATAGCACAGAAAAACTGCTTCGTAACACTTTCACAATTGAAACAGAACTCTGGATCATTACATTTACATTTAGATATGGATATTTATTTTCTTATATTTTAATACATCGAGAGTGGTTTCGGACACGCATATTTTCAGTTTTGGAGTCTCTTATCAGATTTCAGAGTTAACCATATTTCAAGGTGTCAGGATTTTAGGTTATAGGAAGTATTTTGAAAAGATAGATGTAACATAAAATTATATGGACATCTCTCCTAAAACACTACAAGCTGACCCCATCCCTTTGCCTCCTTTCTCAATACATTTATTAGGACATGCTAAGGAGGTTAATGCACAAATAATCATATAAAAAATGTTTAAGCGTAGATTTTGAACAGGGATGCACAAAGACAATTATTCTACCTCCAAATTCGATCCTCGAGAGTTGAGGTTACCCTAAAAAATATGTAGGACTCATATAAGTATAAACTTATATGAATGCACTACATTCTAAAGTAAAACACAAATTCTCATTTATATCACATGCTTCATAACTATATAAAATTTTAAACATATTTAGGTTTTTATTTTGAATTTATATAAAAGAAAATATGTTAAATACTTAAAAAAAATTATAAATTAAAAATAAATAAATAAATTTTTTATATATTTATATTTTTTATAATATATTGTACAAACTTCCATTTTGCATTTTTGTATATTGGATTATTTCCGTTTTGTGCCAACATAAATAAATAGGGGAAATGGGCCAATACTTGAACATGGCCGTATAGTGGACATGGGTCTTGATCTAGGGACGAGGTTGGTTGGACCTAGAAGATTATGTTTGTTTGCAGAGTTCAACACAATAGAATAAACTCAACGCGACACAAATTTTCTATTAGCTTCAAAGCCTTGTCAGCATCTATAATGATTGTTCCCTCTAATGGGGCTATTACAGAGCTCAAAATAGTCTCTAAAACTACCATAGGGCAGCATTCATACTTAAGGACTCCTTCAGTGTCAAATGGCTCTAGCTAATTATATCCACCTTTTCTCCACAATCTTCAGTAGCCTCTTAGGTGTGGCATTATGTCCGCTTTTATAGGTGGCTCTACTTGCTCTTTTTTCACTTTGAAATTCCCTTTGGAACCTTCTCCCCTTTTCCTGCGTAAATTGTTCATTAATGGCATCGAACTACCTTGAATTGATAGTTGAGAAAATCTTCCAGAAGAATCCATGTCATCTGCTTAATCGGCGATTTGTTCCCTTTGTCTACCATGTATGCTACATGTTATCCTCCACCTCCCTCCTTGTCATTTTTTGGTTTTGTCCCTTAGCACCTCAAGTCTACCACACAATCCTTCTCTTGCTTAATTCTACAGACTGGGTAAGTGAACGAATTTGTGGGGCCAAAAATGTGATTTTAAGCAAAGCACATACACGGTTTGTAAAAGCGTGTTCGCGCTGTAGAATTCTAGGTTTGGTAATTCACAAACCAAAAACGTGTACGCGCTTCCTTAGTCTATGGTGTGAAAATATGTGCTTGTGGGAGCTTTGTATTTACAAAAATAAATGTTCAAGTATAAGAAATAATAAAATATAAATTATAAATTTATTTTAGTAAAGATAAGAAATTAGGGTCACTCTGCACCTTATAGAACTAGTCTCACAGCTTCATGAGTCATGGTTTAGGAGATAGTTTTTTATAATCTAATCTAGTCGGTATATAGGTATTTTTCAGTATTCAACCTAAAGCTTTTAGTGTTTAAATTCTATAATCAATGTCTATTTTGGGAAAGAATATAGTCATTGTTTAGGTTTTGGGACATTTTGGATTGTTTACTGACATTTGTAGGAGTGTTAGATGTGTCAAAATCAGAAGTTACAAACCTCACAACTCCCAAAAGTAGTGACAATTGATCAAATATATGGACTCGTGAATTTTCCCATGAGCATGGAGTTGAATCCATAATTTCGTCTTAAAATATGGTAGAATCATACTATGGATGAGTACCTACTTTACAAGCTTAGGGCATGCATCTTTAAGAGGACCACTCGAGTGATCCTCACAGTCAACAATGCAAGGGAGTGACCTTGGTTTCCATATATATATATATATATATATATATATATATATATATATATATATTAGCAATAGTAAAGTTTGGGCAAGAATATGATTTATCTAAGGACCCCATAATATTTTCATTTGTTCAATAGAAGAATAAGAGGTAATTTGAAGAGCTGAAAGTTAAAAGAGTGCATCACATCAATATCTTTATAACACTCAACAAAAGTTAGGGTAGGAGTAGGTCAAAATGTGCAAAATCTTCCACACATTCATTTACTTTCCATGGAGGAAGAAACTCAGGACTTTCATCAAGATTTATGTTAAGAAAATTAGTTGCATTCTCACCTTAGTGTAGGAGTAGGAAGGTTGATTCAAGTGCCAAGTACTTCATAAATAATCAAATCTACATCAACATTAAGAGAAATGCTTTTTAGATATCCTTTTGTGTTGTTGCCAAGACACCATTGAAATAATTGTGTGCTTTGCAAAAACAGAATTTGGTGAAAGTGGTAACAGGGAGATAGTAAATGAGAGTACTATAAAATTATCATCATCAGTTTCAAGAAGAGTAAAATCCAAGCCTCGTGGGAACTTTCCCTTTAGAAGAAAATGAGAAAGACTCAACTATAAATAGGAAAATAGGATATTGGACCTATGATCATGAATACTCCTACACTGATAGTTTGTCTAATAGGTGTTTCCTTTAGTCTTCTCTCCTTGCTTGATTTTGATCCTTCAAGGAAATAGAATGGAAACTTAGAGGCACATTGTGGATGGAAGATCAACTTATTCAACTTGTAAATGTTTGTGTAACCCAGCTTGGCAACCACCTTGGGTTAAGAAACGAAAAATGTGTTTATTTTTCTCTAACTAAATTTAAACGATAAGGGAGAGAGTATGTGGGGTTTTCATTCAAAGAAAAAGAGTCTGTAATGGAGTGGGAAATGGAAAAAAGATATTTTCAAGTTTTATATGCAAGGTTGTAATAATATACCAGATAAGTTCATAGAGTTGTGTTGTTCATGATTCACTAATCCTAAATCTTAACAATGGAATGAAGTTGTTTCATAGTTCCAAGGTTTAGAAACACGCATCTCGACCTGGTTATTTACCTAACTTTGTTTTTGTTTCATGAGAATAGTCAAATCATGAATATAGTAACCATAATCAAATTAACATCCTTACTCATGGTATGGGTATGTAGATGTGTGGATGATGTTTAGGAACGTTTGAAGCATGTATACATTAATTTAGTATGCTCCAATACTCTATTTTTTTGATAAAACCTTGTTATGAATCTTTGTTCTACCATAAGGCTTAGTCCTAGAAATGTATTATGAGAAGTTGTGGTGTTCCCATGTAGAAAGGGATTTTTTATGACAAAAATGGTTTTTAAAATTTTAGCAGAGAGGAAGAAAGAAACTAAAATTTCTATATGTGTGTAAGAATCTCCTTATAGGATATCTCTGACATCTTGTATAGTCATGTGCAAGACTCTATTTGGGTTGAATTGAGTGAAATCACTATTAGTTGGGAAATGGATATGGATTTTACACATACTTCTTTACACATGCTAGAGTCCCCTCTAATTCTATGAAAAAGGCCACAACCATTTCTTTTGATCTTACTTATACTAAAAACAATACACACATATATATTGTATATTGGTTATATCTTGTATGTATGATATAACTCATTTTAATCTCATATATGTTACTTTTTGTGAACCTTGGTATGTTTTTATTGCTCCTAATGATTCTATATCACCTATTTTACTCATGATTAATCTTTTTTATATCCCTCTTTTTTGAGGTTTTTATAGGAAAATCCTCATGGACCTGAGTCTCTTATGTTTTTCATACATCCTTGGCTTCATCTATTACTATTTATTTCTCTCCTACTTATTATTACTTCCATCACTATTGACATTAGTGCTCTTACTTTTTCTAGGCCAAATATCAATGGTTTACATAATCCTCTTACTAATAAACTTATACTTATTCCATTTGTGGATAATTTTTTTATTTCTATGGGTTTTACCCCTCACACCCTAATTAATTGGTTTTCTAGTCCACATGGTGCTTCTAGTACGTCATACTATCCTCCACACTTTTCCCAATCATCTAAGTCACATATTATCATACATGAGCATGACACTTGTCTCCTATGAAACTTGTGGGGACTACACCCCCTCCACATGTTCTAGTGTATCCTGCCTCATCATGGGTCATCCTTATCGGATAGGTCTTATGATAACACATGTTATGGTATGTCGCTATTTTCAAATTATACTATGAGAATCCTTTCAAGTAATCTTCATAAAACAAACTCATGGTTTTTATGTGCAAACATCTAAACCCTCTAAGTACATGATTATGTCTTTTTATGAGGTTGGATTATTGTGCCTCTTCATACCTGTTGATAGTCATGATATGCCTCTGAGATCGATAACGATATGTATTCTTTACATAGATGTGTTCACAGAATATATTGTGCCTCTACGCAAGACCCTCACAAGTATGATATGTCTTTTTATGAGGTTCTTATTGGGTAGATCTTGTGCTACCCCCTTTCCTATACATAGCTATTTTCAAAAAAAATTAAAAAACCTTCAAATAATCACATAATAAACAATCATTCAAACATTTGTAAAAATACAAATGCATAACTTGAGTATGGTTTGATTGCCTAGATTTTTACTATATCCATGTTTTTTTGCATTGTTGGTTTGATAGGTAGTATATATTTTATATATAATCTTTACACACATGCATTCATGAGGTATATTGAGTGTGATACAAGACACACGTAGGATGACACATGATGTCAGATTCCACCTTGGTTCCTTCCCGTTGACACTACTCTATGGTAGCATCTCCTACACTACATTGATGATTGTTTTAGCACAATTACTTTAAACTTCCTTATCATGTTTGATTATATACAGATTCTTTTGAGTTAATAAGACTCACACGTGTTTTGTGCAGTGCTAACCTACCTTATTATCTTTGTTTTACTACCACTATTTTATATACTTTCTTAATACATCATTGTAACTACTTGGTTATATGGATTATTTCCTTGTTTGACTACTACATGGGTGTTTCATGTTTTTATAAATGTGTTTTCCTTATGTCATTTCATCATGTATTATAAAATTTTTATATAAAATGAAGGTGAAGTCCTTATTGTATTACAATAATGCATGTTAAGAGTCAAAGAATATGCATAGTCATGTGATTGCACTATTATATTTCTATACATATAGAGTTGTTACAACAAATAAGTTGTTAGGACACTATTGAAAAATTATGGAAATTCTATATAATAGTTGAAAAATGCAAGAGAAGAGCAAAAATTGTTACTCAAGAAAATTTTGGACAAGTTCTTATCACTTGCCTTGGGTTTATTACATTATTTTCACTATAAATTATGACATGTCAAAAACTACTATTGTTTAAAAGCCTATACACTCTTCTATTAAATCTACTTAATGTTGCATGTTGTCATTTCTCTTCATGCCATAGTTTCTACCATGCACAACCCCTTTTACAGGTATAGGTTCTCAATGGTCGCCATACTTATAGCCTTCTATGTGTTCCTACATAGATTATTAAACTTATTACACATGGGTACACATCTATTCTATTGAGCCACACACTCAAATATTTATCATATGTTCCTTAAAAGAGGGGGCATTCATCAGACATTTCTATATCTATAGACAAATGATTACAGATATGAATATATTTTACAGGGTTTAGATCCAAAAAAAGGTCACAAATATAAAATGTGGTAGAATTCAAAAAGGTCAAAACTATACCAGTACTTTATCAAGACCATGGTACTATTAACCATGATTAAATTTCTCGGGCAGGGGCATATTATCAAATTTTTTCAATTTCTATCAAATTCTATTAGTTATTTACAAGATTTTCATATACAATTTATAGATAAAATGACACATTTAGAGCATGATACAAGGGGGGCATAATTACTTCATTCCTTCTTCACTACACTATCAGATTCAATTGTGGGAACAGGGTTTGGGGGCAAGGGCCTCCTTCTCCCCTGTGATTTTTCAAAATATACAATATTTTACATAGTGGCATAACACCTTATGGGGGCATGAAAATGTCCATTCCTTATAAGGTATTTTTATTTTATTCAATTTGGATGGTCCTAAAATTGGACCTAGATCCATCTACAATAGTGTGGTCTATGGGTTTAGTGGAAAGGTTTAAAAATAGGTAAGTATTTTCAGGTAAACTAATCTTTCCTCTTCTCTCACCAGATTCCAAATGTGGAAGGCATCAAAGCTAAAGTTCTTCATAGTTAAATACCTTCCTCTCTACAAAGCTACTAAAAATTTTGGGGACAAATTTGACTCCTCTCTTCACCTCTCTTTATGTTGCATGTAACTTAACACTCTAGTCTCTCCTATGGCACAAAATTGGGGATGATCACCCCTAAATCCTTCTATCATCTCCATAGAAAATTCCAAGTCTCATATGGCACAAAAGGCACAAAAAATGAGAAATAGCTCCTCCCTTCGCAAAACAAACAAGTGTATTCCTTCCATGTTTTGTTTATCTTTTAGTTTACTTTTTGCGAAGTTCAAAGTTACAAGAATTATCTATATTTTGAGTTAAAGTTAAAATTTCTATCATATCATTGACTATACACTTTATGTTGTAGGTTTCATCATGGAGCATCCAACACCAACACATTAGAGAAGTCCCAATTGATGTGAAGAAAAAGTGTGTATGCACACTCAAGTACATTTTCCTTTAAGCATGTAATTTTCAATTACACACTTAAAAGGGGGAAAATGTAGACACTAAAATTTGGTAACTTGTCCTTGTGCAATGCCAAGTTTGATTATGTTCCCTTGCTAAGACAAATGCTCACATTCAAAATGAAATAAATCATCTCTCTAGATCACCCATGTCTTGCTTATCATTACATTTCTACTTTATCATCAATTTTGAGAATATTATTTAATCAAAATAGTAAAATAATATTATGCTTCATATCCAAACTTCCTATTTAATTTTTTTTTCATATTATTCAAAACCATAAGAAAGGTTAGGATGTGGGGTCGGTCTTATTTGAATTGTATGGTCTTAGCTCCTCACATATTCACCAACTCTTTTTTCAATTTCTGAAATAACAAAATTGGGTCATTTCATCTTCCTAGGGTTGGCCTTATTAGAATATTTCACCTACGAAAGGCTATATAAGCAAGTCAATGTCACTTTATAACTCACTTGACATTCTTACAAGATCCTATTGCAAATATCATTTCCAAAAACACTCAAAGGGTTCCTAAATATACCTTCAAATTATTTGCACATCAATTAGAGTAGTCCCTATTATAATTTTGAAGCACTCAATCCAGGTCAAAGAGTTCTAGCTTCATCATTTTCAAGCATACAAAGATGTCATAGAGCCATGTCTTAACAAGAAAAATATCACTCAAAGCATTGTTCAAGGTTTCAATAAATAAAGGGTTAGGTCACATAGACTGAGGCACACCACATCTGCATTATTATCACATTGGGTACATTCTACATATAGTTAGCCTACTATCTTGGTGTTAAGAGACACAGGGTCACCCCTAGGGGTTTGTTAGTATTTCACAAACTTGCACAAGAACCTAGGATAACTACATAAGACTTGATCCCGCAATAAGGGCATATAGTGCAACACTTGGATTGGTAAAATAACTGGTACTCTAACTGTAAATAGTAGGTCTAGCCTCAATCCAAATTCACACAAGTTTTCCCCTTTTTTATTTTTTAATTATTTGATGAAGGGTTATGTAGGTTATTATCGTTTCCATCTTATTGCAAGTGATTATAGGTCATCCCAAAGTATGTAACAAGGACTAGTAGTTTGAAAAAATAACACACAAACCCTACAACCAACAAAAAGTGACAAAAAATGAAGTGTAGTACAAAATAAGTCTATTGAAGAAAATCCACTAAAACATAGAGCAACATTGTAAATGCAAAGTAAAGGTGCTACTACTGTAAGTAGAAGCGCTAAAACAACAAAAATGTAGTACAAAAGCAAAGTTGTTATGAGTATAAGCATGTGTGCCAAAATAGAGAAGAGGCACTATAAGTATACACACATGCACTAAAATAGAAGAAATGCAATTCAAAAGTAAAGGCACCACGAATATAAGCACAAGTTTTAAAATAGAGAAAATGGGCTACTTACCTATATGACAGGTATAAGGTAGAGGCATTGTGAAAATGATTAGATGCACTGGTTTGAAGTAGAGATGACCTTGACATGCTCAAAGACGTAAATTAGAAACCTAAACATCTCCATGATCAATTGAAATGTAAATAAACTATTGAGTTATGGAGCTAAATTGCTTCACAAATAACATGCTTTACAGGTTGTTGGTTTACACAGAGATTGGCGTCGGTTGGGTTACCGACGTTGGTCCCCTGAGAGGAACTAACATTGATCAGGGAACCGTCAATCAGTTTCTTGTGTGTGAATGGTTCTATTGAAGTCACGGGATTAGATCTAACATTTGATTATAAAGGTGATCTAAAGGTTGTAATTGCATAACTAAGTTACCCTAAGTTTGTATATGACTATATAAGCTAGAAAGCTAGGGTTAGAAGGTTAGAATCCATAAGAGTTGAGGAAGAATATTGATTCTCCTTGGTTGAGATGAAGAAGAAGAAGTAAAAGAAAAAGGTTGCATGAAGACAAAGCTTCCATGGAGATAAGTTGGACATAAGGAAATTGTAGATACATCTGAATGGTGAGAAGAGGGTAATGTCTTCTATTGTATTTCCTTTGTATTGTTCTATCTCAATGTAATGGCTTGCATAATATGCAAAGCACATAGGGTTTCTTCTTATAGATCCACATGTTATTGTGAGATATTGCATTGTAGATCCATGAGACCATGTTGTATTGTTGGTCCATAGAGATCTAGTATTGTAGCTCATTGGATAGCTTGTGGGTACGTGACAGTATCCAGATATTGTAGAGCAAGTTGTCTTCTTGTTTGCATAGGTTGATGTAGCGATGGAGGAGAGACTTACTTCTTGGTGCACAGTTATGGTTGCACATTGGTAGACCCATTTAAGATGTCTTGTTTACAGATTCACAGGAGACCTTGGTTCCACAGTTCAAATATGCAGTAGTTCCTGGTTATGTGAGATCTATTGGTGGTTTGGAGGCACAGTTGTAGTGCACTCATGTAAATCTATTTAGAGATCTAGAGGAGGAGATACTCTTATAAAGATGCATTGTACTCTTGTGGGAAGAGTTGATTTGTACTCTTGTTTATTATATATATATATATATATTGAGATCTCTATCTTTGGTATATATATATATATATATATATATATTGAGATCTCTATCTTTGGTGGACGTAGCCCACATTGGGTGAACCATGATACATGTTGTGTTACGTGTGTGTACTTTGTTTTGATTTGGACTATTTCATAGTCCAAGTATTACTATATGCTTCCATTGTTATAGATTTTGGGGAAGTGTATACTTCTGTATTTGCATGATTTGGTTTGTTATTGAATCATAACACTATTCCATAGTCCAAGTATTACTAACATAAACAACTAACATTAACAAAAAAACATTATCATAAAAACACTTAAATTCCAAAATGAAAGCATAAATGTAAAAAAAACTTACAACCTATTGTTAAGAAAGTAGAACCACTACAACTATAAGCAAATGGACTGAAGGAAAAAAAACATTCTACAAATGTGTACACATGCACTAAAACTAGAAAATCAAGTTACTAGTGTGGAGATGCCTAAAATGTGTGTTGAATCATTGAATTTGAGAGTGGAGTTGTTGTGAAACATAGTGAAATCACTTAAAAACTCTTAGGGATGCAAAATCCAAGGAACAAACTCAAAAAGCTACATTTTTGAAGCTAAGATGAATTTTTGATAGATTAATTCCTCCTCAATACCTCCAAAATAAAATCAACCCTACGAAACATAACAAAAACTTAGCAAAAATATGAATAAAAATGCATGTGAAATAAAGAGGTGTCCCACTAGGCGTGCCAAATGTACGAAGTGGTTAGGTTCCAATATACAAAGCAAATAGTTCATACACCTCGAAAACATATGCTTGCAACCCTAATTCTCACATCAAGATGAAACAATTAAGAGAATACTTTAAAAATGCATAAACAAAACATGGAAATTCAAACCTCCCTTTGATGTGTGGATGCGCTTCTAATTGTGGATGCTCGTGAATTGATTTGTGCAAGATGATGGCAACGTGGCTAAAAAGAGGGGTTTTGAAATGATATTTTTTCCAAATTAGAAATTAATTTGATTTTAACAATCTCCCATACAAATGTTTCTCAATAAGCTTAGTTTTCTAAGAATAGAATTTTAGCATGAGATTAGATGTGTTTTGGGTCTATTTGGAGGTCTCTTATATAGATTTCTAATTAGGGATGCTAGAGATCTTTATGAATATGTGATGATGGAGATGTCAAATTAGAGCTTTGCTAATTAGGATTGAGAGTAACTAAGTAGGATTAATTCTTCGTGAGATGTGATGGGAATTAGATGTGAAGGAGGGGATTTAATTAATCAATCAAGATATTATTGATATACTTTTATTAAATTGTAGAAGTAATTTAAGAGGTAATTATGAGTGATTTTAACATGAATAAGTGGAATTTATTTAATTAATGAAGGGTTGATAATTGATCAATGAAGGGGGATGTTAATATGACTTGCGCAATTTACGAGCTATTTGTGAGTGGTGGATTTGGGGTGTTTACATGTCTCTCCCATGTAGTTGACAACTAACACACCTATTCATAACTACATAATTATTACACTCCTATTTAATTGGAGCCATTAAATATTTCACTCCCTAATGCAGGAGCATCGAGAGACATCCAAATATCAAGTTTTTGGTTTTATTACACATTTTGATGTTTAGTAGCTTTAGGGGGTTCTTTCTAGTGGTTTTGTATGGATTCCAACATATTTAGATCCTTTAATATGTGTAAGAGGGTCGATTTGGAGTTTCCCACCAAAAGGATCATTTTAAGTATTTAAATTTCTAGGTGTGTGATAGGTTGTCTAGGCGCTGGTATTAGTATTTTCTAAATTTGTAAAGGGGATGAGGAGTCTAATATTATGTATTAAAGTGTTTTCACCCATTTAATGGGGTTACTCATATAGTTAGTCAATTATTAGCCTTGGTTAGGTGGACAATTAGTTGTAACCATCTCCATTTGAATTCATGAAAAAAATAGATATTTGAATAGAGCAGGGGATAGGTTGGAGGAGTTTGGTAGAGGTTGTAATTAGGGTTGAAGAGCCATGAAGGCTTAGGAGAACCTATGATGTATCCATGATAACTTGTGTATAGCAAGGTTCCTTAGAAAAAGACTTTACATTTCTTATAAATATGAACGAAGAATGAAGATGGTCAACATTCTAGTGTTTATTTTGAGCTTTCATTACTGTTTAATAGTATGTTAGCGAGTCTTGATAAGGAATATGTGAATTCGATTTAAGAGTGAAAGAACATGTTATCGACTTTGGATCACATGAGGAACAAAGATATTTGAAGTTATGTAAGGTAAGTATTGTTAAGAGTGTTTTTTACAATCTTATATTTGAGGTCTTGAGAGGGTTATTAAGATAATGATGGTGATGGTAAGAGGAAGGAGGGTGGATATAAAAATAATAGGAGATCAATTAGGAAGCCAAGAAACATTTAGAAATCAAGGAGACACAAATATATAGGAAGGTTGAATGTAAAAGGTCTAAATAAGAGCTCAAACTTTGTTTTGGGGCATGTTTCAATGGTGAAAGTTCATGTTCAATGATAAGCTTGCACCTCTAAATTGTTTCTCTCCTATAATAACTAAAATGTGCATGATTTGGTGTTTTTCATTTTGATATTGGTGAATAGATGACAGACAATGGCGAGCAGGGCCAAGAAACTGTCTGTATATGTGTAGTCTGAGAATTTGTTATTGGTGCAAGTATTTTCTAGACTGGAAATTCCTAATCAAAGGTGGATTTAGAGTCTATAGAGTTGCCAAAAGCTTTTCAAACCTTGAAATTTCTAAAACAACCTTGTTAAATGCAAGATCAAACTAAATTTCTCTTCTCGGGTTGGTCAAATAACGACAATCATGAATTAGGACCAAAATATCTAAATCTTCATTTTCTTCAAAATGAACCGAACAAAAGTCTTGTAACTAGGAGAACATCTATATTTAGGAGTGCTACAAGTGTTAAAAATGATTCCATTCAATTTGAGAAGCTAAATGTAAAGATATTCAAGAAACTCAGTGTTAGGCTTGGTAAACAAATACTCAATATAGTTCGGGGTAGTCCTTTTGTACTTCAATATTTGTAAGGTATTCTTAGGAATTTTGAGACTTTCTATATCTTAATTGGACCTTGAGAAATAAGGAATTCTCGTTGGTGAGGTTGCTAGATGAACTAATAGTGAAAATATTGATTATGCAAGCATACAAATCCAATGAAGGTTAAATATTGTACTCATACCTATAATCTATTCCCAAATGATCATGTAAGTCTTGGTGAATATCTTGTAATGATTGTGAGGCATCTTCAAACAATGTTGAGGGTTTAAATTGGGAAAACCCTGTCAAGAAACTAGAAAATTTGAGAGTAGAGTTAGTAAATGAACATAGAAGGGATAATATGTTGTGTTAGAACCTTGTTGCAATGTGAAGAAGGTATTTGAGGATTGTGAAACATCTCTTGCGAGGATTATAAAAGTTGGGTAATGTAATACTTTAGAGCATAAGGGTTTCAATTAGTATACGAGCAAAAAAAACGGATAAAATTGTCATGGATAACAATATTATCAAAGAAAACCTTAGCCAAGAATGTGGTTATGCGTTTGAAGGGTTATTTGATAAAGATTTTAAAGAGTTAAAACATAAATCAAGAAGAATGCAGGGACTAACAATGTCAGTAGTGACAAAGTTAATGAAGACAAAAAGAAGGGTAGATAATACAAATTCCTCAAGAAGAGAACAAATCTATAAGAACTCTAAATGAGGCAGAGTGGTAATGAAAAAATAAGAAGACAAGACAAAGGTAGAGTATTTAACGAAGTATTTATATAAGAGGTGGAACTCAGTCAAGTCTAGACATATAAACTAGTCAAGTAGACTTTAAATCCAATGAATTCAATAAGAATTGAGAATTTAAGTTATAACAAATGATGTTAAAGAGATATTAGACTTGAGCAGGGAGAGAAGAGAGTTCATAAGGGTATGATAAGTAGAGGAGTTGGTCTACTTCAACAAAACAAACCCAAAGTTGATGAGACAACTAAAGAATACCAATAAGCTTGATGAAAACAATCAAGAATCCTTAAAGGGAAATTGGGTGTCAAAAAATATAAGACTAAGAGAGCACTATAAAGACATAGTTGAACATCAAGACATGATGAAATGATTGGAAACATCAACCAAAGAAGTTAAATTGTCATTGGATCCGAGAATGTGATTTGTGTTGCTCATTGTGACATGTATGATCAATGCTAGTACCTAATTTGGCTTGGTTAGAATATGACTTTTGAGTTACTTTATTGCAACATGGATTTTCTTTACATCACTCCCTTTTAACAAGGTCTTCACACTGCACTCCCTTAATAAGGGTCATGCCATGATACTCCCTTTAATAAGGATCAACTTTATCACACTCTCTTTTGCCAAGGGTTTTTAATAATTTATCTTCTCCCAAATTATACACGATGATTTTGTCACATAACACTACTACTAGTACCTAAGAAACCATGGGAACACTTGAATATGAAATTTGTTTTGGGATTGCTTAGAGTAAAGAAAGTCGGTCATGACTATGTATTTATTATGTTAGATAAATTTTATAAGGCGAATTATTTTATTGTTTGTAAAAATCCTATGATGTTACTCATGTAGTTAACTTATTTATTAGGGAAGTTGTGAGACTCCGTAGATTGACATGCAACATTGTGTTTGAAAAAGACACCAAATTTGTGAGGCACTTTGGAGAACATTGTGGAATAAGTTGAACATTAAAAATTACACGTATCATTTGTTGATAGAGTTAGTGAATAAGAGTCTTAGTAACTAATTGCTATGTTTCATTAGAGATAAGTTAAGGACATGAGATTCAATCCTTATGCAAACAGAGTTTGCGTATAACAACTTTGTGAACAAAAACATTAGAAGGATGTTATTCTTAATAGTCTATGGCCAAAGTTCAAGAGTTGTTACATAATTTCCTGGCATCATAGGAAAAAGAGGGAATGCTGTAGAATCAAAAGATTTTATGGAGTACATGTGATATGCACCAATAAATTCACATGCGACTAAAAAAGAGTAATGCATAATGCAAACGCCACACATATTTGAGAAGAAGAGGACGATGGTTTCAAGTTGGAGACATAGTTTTAGTACACCTGCATAAGAGAGGTTACCAAGAAAAATCTATGATAAGCCAAAGTTAAAGAAGATTATACCATGTAAGGTGTTGAAGAAGTTTACATTTAACACACATGAGATAGAGTTTCTTGAAGGAATACACATATCACCTATCTTCAATATTACCTTTTTGTACCCTTACTATGAGGGAGAAACATGTGAAGGAAGTTAAGTTACAGAATTATATTGAAAACACCAACTACCAAAAAGAGTCCATGAAGAAATTGAGGAAATACTTGATTATAGAGAAGGGAAGATGACACATCAAAGGGAATACACATAATACTTGGTGAAGTGGAAATGCAAAGAATTTAAAAATGCAATTTGGTTATGCGCAATCGAGATTGTTAAACATGATTGATCCATAGAAGATCTCATGGAATATGCGCGAGTAGTCTGCGATCATGTTTCTTTCTTACCCCAATTATGTGATGTTGGAGCATCTAGGTTCAAAAGCTATCTTGCAACATAAAAACACTTAACATTACACCAAGAAGCTTTGTGTAGTCCTTCGCAAGCTCACACAACCTTGTACACAACATTTTATTTAGTGAAGGAATAAGATAGGCAATGCAACCTACTAGAGTGAATAAAATCTCTATGTAACAAAATATTCTAAGTTATCGCATGAATGTCCACAAATTCTTGGAGATAGATCATGTGTAAAAGTCTCGTGCAAACTGTGCAACTTTGCATAATTGTGATTCTTAGTTGTCACCTAGAATTATGTGTTACCCATTTCAATTTCTTCGCGATAAGGATTACTTGGAAAACCAAAGCATTTTCATCCAACAATAGTGCCCCCATGAGTGATTTCTTGTTTACAGTTCATCTCAATCAAATATGATTTGAATATGGAAATAGTTTCTTTATTGAAAATGGATCTTTACTTTCATGTGATGATAATTATAACTAGAAGGGTTGAATATCTTACGAGGTAGCTTCAACCTAAATGTGATTGTGAGTTAGTCCAAATATAGTTCATACTCGAGCTCAAGAATGAAACCAAATTTAGTTCAATAGGTCTTTTGAACTGTAAATATAGTTAGGATATATAGTCTACGACCCATTAAAGATTGTTATGAAGGTTTTTTTTTAAGACTATAATAAGCTTATAACGTGTTTGTCCCTATAATTTTCTTTATTGAAAAATATAAAAAACTTATTGTTTTATATTATGTTAGGATCTCTCTTTATTCAAATCCTTTATTATGTGTGAATATATGAGTTGCATAGTCTAAGAAAGTCTGTGATTGGACCCTTTAACCGTAAGTGCATCAAAATCAATCGTGGAATACATGCCTAATTGAAAACACAAATAAATACCCCATTTCGCATAATTTTAGTTACATTTCCTCAATTACTTGCCAAACCCAGTCATGGTGCACCCAAACTTTGGGACACTATACTGAACACGAAAAAAAAACCAGGTAATCACAAAAATCTGTCAAAAGAAGCGCGTGAGAATTCTCTACAGCCTCATCTCCTTTGCCAACAAACTTGACACGTAACCCACCGTACATACCAGCTGGAGTGTGAGGTGTCACAATATTCACGTTTTCACGGTGCGGACCAATACATGTTATTAGAACACCCCACCTATTACTATTTTGGCTGCCACATGTTAGTAAATATTCCGCTATTTTCGAGGACGGCCAAATCTATTGCATAGGGATATGGTATTAATAAAAATCCTCTATGTCGTGTCGTGGCAGCAAAGTAGTTGATCTTAATTCATGGCATGCGTATTGATTTAATGGTATTCAATGCACCAACAACTCCATACTGATGTTGTCCATACGGTTCTAAAATCCGTCACCGCCATCCAGCTCTGGTATTAGTTTCTCGCTCGAACCTTCGCGGAATGCTGTGAATTCGTGGAAATTTAAAACGGATCTGGTTACAGTTTTGGCCTGATAATTTTGTTCTCAGTTGTTTATACTGACCACCTCTGTGTTGGGAGCTAGTCATACTTAGCAGTGTATTGCCTGGCTATTTGTTATAACAGCAGATGCAGAGAGTGGAAGGTACTTCTGATTTCTTTCTTCAGCAATAATATCTAGTTTAAGTGATATTTTAACATTGCTTCCTTCTAAACTAGAGAGAATCATTTGAATCTCGTGGATGCTTTAAAAGAGTTTTCGTTCTGTACACTGTTTTGTTCTTAGTCATTTAGTTCTTTTATGGTAACGAAAACTTAGTCGTTTAAATGTGAAGTTTGGAAAATTGTTCATATTTGAAGCTAATCAAGGGTTTAAAAACTTATTTGTATAATTTGGTGCTTTTACATATTAAAAACTGATAGTATTTTTTGTACATGTCTTGCAGTGGTGGGGAGGAGCTTGTTGGATTGACTCAGAATGGAAGTGCAGATGCAGAGCATGATTTCAATTGTGTTTATCAACACATCAAATAAGTTTGGAAATTGTTTGATTCTCTTTGAATATTTACAGTCCATACGGTTCTAATAGGTGAGGTTTTTACCCTCACTGAGGCAGTGATAGAAACTATTACATATTTTTCTTTTCTACTGGTAGATTGTGTTATATGTCTTCCAAGTTATGTGATTCCTTTTTTCAAAGATTTAAACTCCTATTGTTTCTGAAAATTACATTATACTGAACATTAAAAAAAACCAGGTAATCCCAAAAATCTGTCAAAAGAAGCGCGTGAGAATTGTATCATTTTACTTGTTGAATTAATATAAGATCTCATTCATAAAAGGAAAATACCAAAAATTAGTAAACACTGTCAAACACACTAAAAACACCTGGGCAACAATACTTTCTATTGAAGGGCGCATTCGATTGTGCTCAAGTGAGCGTGCTCAAAGTGTGATTTTTACTCTCATATGGGGATACTTACATGAGCAACAATAAAATCCCCCAAATAATTGAAAGGACCAGACGTCCTGCTTTATAATATTTCCTTGTACATGGACGTTTCCATTCTTGTATCTATGTAAGGTTAAGGACGTACTGAGATCCAAAGTAACGTCAGCCCGGCCACATAAGTATTTATATATATTTCTGTTTATTGCCCAGAGAATAAGGTTAGTGTCCATTGTATGGGAGGGGAGCCAGTCATGGTGCACCCAAACTTTGGGACACTATACTGAACATTAAAAAAAACCAGGTAATCACAAAAATCTGTCAAAAGAAGCGCGTGAGAATTCTCTACAGCCCCATCTCCTTTGCCAACAAATTTAACCTTACGTTGAATCTCAGTACGTCCTTAACCTTACTTTTTTCGCTGGAAAATTTAACTCCACTTCTGCTTACTATTTTGGCCTGATAATTTTGTTCTCAGTTGTTTATACTGACCACCTCTGCGTTGGGAGCTAGTCATACTTAGCAGTGTATTGCCTGGCTATTCGTTATAACAGCAGATGCAGAGAGTGGAAGGTACTTCTGATTTCTTTCTTCAGCAATAATATCTAGTTTAAGTGATATTTTAACATTGCTTCCTTCTAAACTAGAAAGAATCATTTGAATCTTTCGTGGATGCTTTAAAAGAGTTTTCGTTCTGTACACTGTTCTGTTCTTAGTCATTTAGTTCTAATATGGTAACGAAAACTTAGTCATTTAAATGTGAAGTTTGGAAAATTGTTCATATTTGAAGCTAATCAAGGGTTTAGGCTCCTTGAGCAATAAATGAAATGGAGGTGATTGATTCAAACAACACTAGTATGAGATCGATTTATAATCAAATAGGATTTATAAATGAATCTATTTCAATCATAGTTGATGAAAGCCTTCGTATGTTACAAGAAAGTCCAAGAGGCTGATTTGTCAATACCAATGGTAACCCCTATTATTAATAACTGATTTGTATAATTTGGTGATTTTACATATTAAAAACTGATAGTATAATTTGTACATGTCTTGCAGTGGTGTTGTTATGCTTGTTGGAGTGACTCAGAATGGAAGTGGAGATGCTTGTTGTTATCAACACATTTTTTAGTTTGGAAATTGTTTGATTCTCTTTGAATATCTACAGTCCATACGGTTCTAATAGGTGAGGTTTTTACCCTCATTGAGGCAGTGATAGAAACTATTACATATTTTTCTTTTCTACTCGTAGATTGTGTTATTGGCTTCTGGCTGTTACATTAATGTCATTTACTATTTTCTGTTACTCAATGTAATTTTCAGAAACAATAGGAGTTTAAATCTTTGAAAAAAGGTATCACATAACTTGGAAGACATATATTCATTCAGTAAACATTTCCATTGTCCATTACAAAAACATGGCCATACAATATACTTGGGCCATATAACTACTATTACTATATTGTAGTTTTTAAATCGAAAGGCCAATTCCCCACATCAAAAATTCAGCCCTCAAAAATAAATAATTACTTTCAATAATATCATTTCCAAAATCCGAGGAAGGGCGGTGTTGAATCTGCAGTTGAGGTTGAAGCTGGGGTGTTACTTTGCAATTGCCTCCCCATGTTGACATCCCTCACAGGCGTAGTTGGGAATGGATCAGAACTTGGAGAAGCATTCACTCCAACTGCAAAATTATGTGTTGAAACTGATAAAGGGCAATGTATGCCCATTAATTCTCTTAACATTGGGTGTTGATCAGGAAAAGGATTAATTGGACTACTCAATCTCCTTTTCCTTTCTAACTCTCTTCTTGCCTTCTCAAACTCCTTCTCCTTTATCTCTTGATCCCTTTGAATCCTTTCCTGTTCCTTTCTCTGTTCCCTTTCTTGCCTTTGAATCAACTTTTGGTGCTCCTTTGTTTTCCTTCTATATTCTTTTTCAATCTTTTCCTGCTCCTTCCTTTCCCTTTCAACAATTCATTCAGCCTTCTTCTCTTGGATTTGTTCCTTTTTTCTTTGCTTCAATTCATCTATTTCTTTTTTTCTGTTCTCTTTCTCAACCAGAAGCTCCATGTACTGATCTGCGGTGATTAGTAGAGATTCCCTACTCAATCTTATACCAGAAGCACTATTTGACCTTGATGATTCTCTAACCTTTTCCACAGGGAGTTTCAAGAATCTACCAAGAGTTTTTTGTCCTTGGTTTGCCTCACAAGTTTGGTTTGAATCTGCCCCTAATACCCCTGCTGCCTCTAACTGTGAATCTGCATCATTTTCTTCAGCTTGACTGCCAACATAGTAGTGCACCAAATCTGAGTCATGAAGTAGTGTTGGATGAGAGGGTAAAGAGAGGCTGACCTCTTCATTATTGAAGTTCAAGTTTACACCAAGATTAAGAGCTGCTTCTTTCATCCAATCGGGAGGGCTATCTTCTGTGGGCAGAGATAGTGATTCATCGATTTGATTAATTCTGTTTGGAGTTTCCAATTGTTGAGCAACACATTCATTTATATTTATCTCCTTCTGCTGAGGTTCTGATTCTTTCTCCAATTGTGTGTTAGGCACCATCTGAACATCTTCACTTTGCTCTAAATCAACCCTAGATAGATGAAGCATATTTTCTGCTGCACCAGCATCATCTTGAAAAGATGTGTCAAATGTTCTGCTTGGTCCCATGTCTTCATCCAAGGCATTGGGATTAAGAGGCCATATCCCTGTTCTTTTGAATCCTGATTTAATGTTGCTAGGTGTAAGAGCCATTTTGAATGCTTTGCTCCCTAACTCAGCTAATTCAGCCCTTTTCACATCTATCCCATGGTTTGCAACTATCCATTTGCGTCTCTCCTCCTTGAAGTATGTTTTGAATGGAGCAAAGACACTCACATCCAATGGCTGTAATTTATGAGAGGTGTGTGCAGGAAATGTTAACAAATCAATCCCCAAACTCCTGGCTTCTTGAATTGTCCCCAAAGCAACATGTGAACCATGGCCATCAAAAATTAGTAAATGCCTATTGGTAGGAGACACTCCACCAGGTATAGATGATGCAAAGTGATGTAACCAGTTCATGAATAAATCTTTTGTCATCCATGCATGTGATTGTGTTGCCATGCAAGCTCCAGGCTCACAACCTGCAATATAATTTTCTAAATGGCTCTTCCCCTTAAAAAGATAGAATCCTGGAATGCTTTGTCCAGCAGCATTTACACAACACAATATGGTAATCCATTCTCTACTTTTTGGGATGATATATGGCACACTCCTACTACCCCTTTTAGCAAGCACTCTCATACCGCAGTTCCTTCCAGCTTGTAATCCAGTTTCATCACAATTCCATATTCGGTTTGGTCCATATGGGTTGGCCTCATAAGCTTTAGACAAATTAATGTAGAAGGAACTGACAATTGATGGCCTCAAACACACTGCTCGATCCTTATCAAGGCCTTCAGCTGTCCTTAATGTTAGATCCAGGTGTCTTTTTTTAAAACCTGCCCACCATGACTTACCCGGAAAACCATCCGTGAATGGGTTAGACCTTGTTTCACAGATTTGTGCCACACATGTCTTAAGTTGTATAATTTCTAACCCATGTCCCATGTCAGCCATTTCATGACACCAACTCACTATCTCCATCTCTTCTTCATCTGTTAGAATTGTTGGTGGACCCTTTCTTTTAGTGGTGGTAATGCCCATCAGCCAAGAAGTAAGGGTGGTCGCTGGTATACCCCATTTTTTTGCAGCAGCACGTGTAGAGTATCCATAATCTTCAACATCTTTCATGGCATTATTCATATCAGACTTGTTCCAATCAGATCTTGGCTTTGACACTTTTTGTGTTGAAGGGCTCACTCTTATTGCTTGGACATTTACTTCTTCATGTGGTGTGTCATTGGCATCTTGAGGTGGGGTATTGATAGCCTCTTCTTCATGTTCTTCACTTGGCGGAAATCTTGCTCCCCTAATTTTGGCACATGCAGGTCTTACTCTTTTTGGAAGCTGCCTTCTCCTCATGATGTCAATAAAAACCTGCTAAGATAGATAAATTTACCAAACCGATGTAACTTACAACAATGAGATTTTTAGAATATTGAATCAACTAACGTAAAAGGAAGTGCAGCCATTTGATGTGAGTGCCTATGTTCTGAGCAATGGATACTTCAAAGATCAAAGGTGAAAATGTGTCTAGTACAGAGGAAGGCAATGTTATTGAAACAAATACAAATTTGAATTTATGACCAAATATACATCTACATGAAAAAGGCAGCATGCAATATAGTTGTATGCTTCCTTTTAATGTAGATGAATATTCACAAGTAATTCTGAGCTAAATTAATGAAACCTGTAGATGTATGTGTACATGTAGATTTATATTTACAAGTAATTCCAGGATAAATTGAAGAAATATGTATATGTATACTTACAAGTAATTACATGTTAGATGTATATTTTATGCTGCCTTTTCATGTAGTTGTATATTTTATGCTTCATTTTCATGTAACTGTATATTTTATGCTGCCTTTTCCTGTCGTTGTATATTCTGTAGATGTATATTTACATTCAGATGTGTATTCTGTAGATGTATTTTTACAAGTAGATGTATATTTCGTATATATCTATTTGTAAATATAGAGCCTTTCATTAATTTAGCCTGGAATTTCTTGTAAATATACGTCTACAGAACATACATCTACTTGTAAATATGAATTACAGATTTCATTAATTTAGTCTGGAATTACTTGTAAATATACATTACAGATTTTATTAATTTAGCCTACAATTACTTTTAAATATACACGTACACATTTCATTAATTTAGCCTAGAACTACTTGTAAATATACATCTACAAATTTCAGAGCAGTTAGCCTAGAATTACTTGTTAATATACATCTACATGAAAAGGCAGCATAAAGTATGCACCAGCAAGTATGCACGGTGGGTTACATGTCAGATTTGTTTGCAAAGTAGATTGGGCTGTAGAGAATTCTCAAGCGCTTCTTTTGACAGATTTTTGGGATTACCAGGTTTTTTACTGGCTCCCCTCCCATATATAGATTGACAAAAAAAAAAAATTAAAATTAAATGAATGTGCATCAATATAACAGCAGAGTTAAGAACTTACTATGTGGCACAATGATGTGGAATAACAGTTGATTACGGCAGCTTGGAACTGTAATTGTCATGCACTAGCAAAATAATACTAACTGAATAAAATTTCAGAGCAGTTGAGGAACTGGATTTATAGGAGATATGAAAAGTGTTGTAGTTGATTGATCCTTGTGCTTTTTTTTTATTGGGTAAAATTGGTTGATCCTTGTGCTTGTTTTTGATTGGGTGAAACTGATAGGGGTGGATCAAGATTTATGATATTTTATTTCAATACTCATATTTGAAGTTCAATTTGATTTGATTTCTCATTTCAATTCAATCTTTGTTTCTTGAGCCTCACATTTGTTGAAAATATGCAGGTACATCATTTATGGGAGTAGCTGGTATAGAAAATGGTGAGAAAGTTAATGCTTAAAAGACAACTTGTATTTGAAAATGGTGCACTTTGGACTTATGCTTGTGAGAACCTGCCCCAAAGTTTGTGTATGACAAGACCTTTTACACTGTAAAATGGGAACTTAAATTATATGAAAAGTGACATAAAATTGATATGATGATGTGGTATCAATTTTGTATAGGGATGAAATACAATTATATATCCTTGTATTAAATACATGTTGACTTTAAATTTGGCAAACATGGAAGTATAATATATGTTATTTTATGTTTAAAAATGATATCAAGTATTCTATTGTTGATAGATTCATGGCTGTACATGAAAAGTGACAGACACATCAGTTTTGAAGAGTGTTTGTACATTTATAGGATAGTATTCATTCAATTATTAATATTTTACTGTGTAAAAACTGGAGTCAAAGATGTCAACTACCCTCACCACTATTGGGTAATGCACCATCACTGGCTCCTCTCCCCTTAATCCGGCAATATATACATTGAATATCTGACGAGTTCCCATTGCCATCGTCCTTATCAGAACGCGCTCAGAAGGAGGAGGGAGAAACCGAAATGGAGGTATGATTGTACCCTCTCATTCAATTAGTGGGCCTTTTCTTTCTATGTATGTGTATATGTATAGACATAGACATTAATAGATCAATACAATAATTGAATAAACAAGACCTAATACCTGATGCATATGTGCATTGAATTTGGACATTCTGTACCATATGAGATTAGTAGTGGAAAAATGAGGTCGGCTATCTCAGTGTAAAATAGGGATATCATATGAAGTAGAGCTCCCTAGATAATTAAAGAGCTTCAGGTTCGCTATTTTGTTGCGGATTTACATTCAACTTTAATTCCCATGGGGTGTGTTCTATGGTAGGCAAGCTTATATCCTTTTCTGGATAGAGTCTACAATAAACAAAAACAAAATTTTAAGTGGGTACCAAAATACCCAGTTTGGTCTTTTGGTGCGGATTTACATTTCAAATAAAACGATTCAAGTATATCTGGGTCTTCTTAATGTAGGAGAAAGGCATTTTATCAAGATACAACCGCACTTAAACTAATTATAATTGGTTATCTTAGATTGAAAATCCCCTCTAGTGACTTGCCTGGACAGAGCACTTGACTTCATATTACATACACAGTATACTTTTTCAGTATTGATTGCTGCTGTGTTTTGAATCCAGGTCATCATAATAATGTAAGGGTTCCAAGTCACCTCTTGTTCACAGCACGACAGACATAAAGCCAGTCTTTATTGAATCCAGGGTATGAGTACTTTAAAACTAGAAAGCTCACATTGCATGTCCATTCAAGTTCTGTTTGGTGTGATGAAAGTCTTGTAAAAGAAATAGATTCATGGACTGGGCTCGAATTATAGTGACAGGGCTTAGGGATGCAGTAGATGAGCTGCAGCGTAAAGGCTAACAAGCGTTTGGTTGCTTGTTCGTGCATTTTTCTTTGAAATAGAAGGTTTGCTTTTAATCTGATTTTCTTGTTAAAGGGAGGGGTGTCTGGGATGTCTGCGTAGTTCCTTTCATTTGTGGCAGACTTATTTTCATAGTAACCTGGAGTAAATGAATAAGAATACAACTATATTACATATAAATATACTTACCAGAAGGTTTGGGGACAGGGTCCACGTCCCTTTACTTTAGTTTCTTTGTGACTTACTTATTTTATATGTCCATGTGATTACCATTTGGATTAGAATTTTGGTCATTGGTTCACATTGCCTTAGGCCAAGGATTATGTGAAATTCACTTTCCTGAGGTTGAAAAATGGAAATGGGCAGAAATAAAGTACGTGTCACTTTTGACTGTGGTGGGAAAAATTGAATTTTTTTGTGGGAGGTAATAAAGCAATAGTGTTTTCTGCACATGCACCTCATGGTTGTAGTTCTACTTATTGAAGGTATAGTAATCATAAAGTCAGTTTAATGATTAATCCCTATGGAATGGATGCTTATCACACAATGCTGTCTAAGGATACATTTTTGAACAGAAATCCCTAAAACAATAATATAAGAGCAATTTGTTTGTGTGTCAACATATGCCATCATGTACTTCAATGACAATTTAGTTGCTGACTTGTGTAGAGGACTAATGCATACAAAATGAGAACTATAACTACTTTCTCAACTATAAATGTCTAATTAGGTGTCCTAGACCAGTAGTAGAGCATACTTTGCTGATAATAGTTGAAACTGTTCTTGAAATTTCATTTTTTGATAAATAAAGCAAGTACGTGAAGATGGAGGTAAATCAAATTGGAATAGAAATGGTCTTTTTTCTGTTGAACAAGTAAGGCAATATTTATATTATTGGGAAATCCTTCCTCCTCAGAGTTTATTATCAAGAAGTGGGCACATGAGAATTGGGAAGTTTACAGATGGAGTGTGCATGCTTCCAGAAACATTTAAAAGGATTTTTGTCATTTATCTTTGAGACTGCCTCTGCAGTCTATCCAATTTTGTGATATGGGCCTTGTTTTGAAGATATAATCTGGTTCTTTGCTAGCACTATGAGCCCAACTTTTCTGTTTCGCCATGCAGTGTCTTTTGAACATCCTACTAGGGTTGAATTTCCCAAGATGCATTTGTAACTTTCATTTTTTTCCCCATAACTTACTTCTAATTTGGTAAGTTCATTTGCTCTGAGATTGTTTGACCTCACTGGCTTAGGTTTTGGGTCAGAGCGCGCAATGAAGGCAACCTCTCATAGTTTCTCAAGATGAGATGGTTATGTTGCTTGATTTAGTTTGTTGACAAGTTCATGACTAAAAAGCTTCTTTACCCGGGGATGCCGAATACTTGTTTCAAATGGCATGAGATTGTTGGCTGCATTAAAGTTTGTCCCCTCTTAAAGAGCGAATCTCTGAACTGGAACCCACCCTTTCTACCTCTCTTGTTACTGAACAATGGGAAAAAGTGTGGCACCCTACTCCGTGCGAGCCAAAACGGACCCTAAAACTAGAGAATAAAATTAGGGTAATTGTTTTTTGAAGTCAAGCTTCTAAACCAAGTGCACGACCCACTAACGAGCCTGCACGACTAACACAAAACTTCCTGAAACAGGGTCCCATAACTAATCTAAGTCTAACCAAGACAGCTAACTAAAACATTTTCCGTAACCAAATTAAATTCGACGTTATAAACTTATCTCTAATTCCACTTATTGCTATTGTCCGTAAATGTCCTTTAATGAATTAAAACAGTTAATTATGTGGAAACAACATTCCCTTGTTTAATTTAATTTCAGTAACTTAAATTAATCCTCTAGAATTAAATTAATTTTCCTTTCCACTTTAAAATTAGTTCACTTGATTAATTTAACTCCACTAGATTAAATTGATCCTCCTAGTTAATTTAATCGTTCTAGTAAATTAATTTAATTTTCCTTAAATTAAATTAATTTACTAGAACGATTTAATTTCCCCAATTAAATTAGCTTACTCAATTAATTTAATTTCTCTAAATTAAATTAAGTTAATTTACGAGGCTAATTTAATTTCCCCTAAATTAAATTAGTTTATAAAAGATAAATCAAATTAATCTCTAGTTAACTATTAATCTAAAACACCCAATTAAAAATAATGACAATGACTATAGTCACAACTAAATTTATTTAAGTGGGCTGGAAGATGGAGCTTCCATCTCCCACCCTTAGATTTTTTTAATCTACACCCTAGATCTTAGGGCATCTCTAAAAACCCTAAAAACCCTAAAAACCCTTAAGGTGAGATTATATTAGGTTTTGCTCCCTAAGTTCTCACTTTTTCTCTCTTCATTTTTTCTTGTTTGCAGGTTTTTTGGAGCATTCATGTGAGCATGGCTACGGAGATGAGCTCTCCATTTTGCATCCACACTCAAAGAACACTCTTTTTTATTGTATATGGTTTATTCACTTGCGTTTTCCCCCAATCTGGTTTGTCTATGAGGTTTTTATTTCAATACTACAACCATGGATTCTTTTCAGTTAGTGATCCTGCAATCTATACCATACCTAAACAAACAGGAGTGGTTGTAAAATCAAATGGGGTAAAAAACTATAGTGAACCTAGAAATTAGGGTTTTCCCCAGCCAATTAGTATTCCTTTTGAAGGGAAACTAACACCTATCCAAGAAAAATGTTGATTTCTAGGATCATACCCTTTCCCTACTCCTATTCCACCAATAATCACATATTTAAAAAAGGAGATTCCAAGATTGACAAAACTAATTCATAAAAGATAAAAGAATTACATTATAATTTGACAATGTTGATTGGGGATTACTTGATTGAAGTATTTAGTGATGAAATCAACATAAGTAAGGAACAATACTTACATACATGTGCACATAGAATTTGATAACAAAATATATTAACAGTGGAAGATGACAAATTTTGAACTCCATTTGTTACAATAAACACTTCATAAAAAAGAAATTAGTATGAATTATATGTCATATTTAAATACTATAATTACAACTCTAAATTGGGGGAACCAATCCTTGTGCCTAGTCTATAACAACTATAAATAGGGTCACCTTGGTGCACATCCCAATAAAAGTACACAAAAACACAAGGTTATAGACTCTTATGAAAATATCAAAAACCTTGGTCTCATTAACGGAACCTAAAGCTTTGTGTAATCTATTAGGGAATGTTTTCCATGTATGGAAAAATACTTCCTTCAAATTTTTAAAACCTTCCAAAGTGAACTCTAATGAGTTATTACACTATAAAATACCATATGACATAGAATGTATAAAATACGTTCATAGATAACCATGAATTATTCATCTAAACATGATATTTCCACAAAAATTTCACAGTGAATCAATGTTAAAAAAACTAAGGTGATTATAAATTTTGTTTGACAAAAGGTTAATATTGTGATGATGTGATTAATTTAGTTGCAAGATTCATAGATATGAAGGAAATGCATTATGCATATTGTAATCTATATAGGTAACCAATCTATTATTTATGACATCATCATCACCTTTCATTGTTAAAAGATAAAAATGTTGTAATTTTCATCATTGTTTATAATTAAGTGACAAAAAATAATTCCAATATGACTAGTTGGACCCACCTACTAATGGAGCTAGTAGTAAAGTATCAATATAACCTACACCAGAAAATAATGTACATGACATTTAACATTTCATCGATATGAATATTACATAAAAATCAATAAAAAATAAAAAATTGTGAAGTACAAAATGAAATATAGTATAAAATAAATACGATATCATACTGTTAATGATATCATTTGGTATCAGTAACCCTTTTTTTGTGTAAAAAAATCCTACATATGCAAATTAATAGCCTTCAGAAAATTTTTCCCTCTACCTATAACATCCTCACGAATCTCAAATATTATTACCAAAAAAAATGATTTTCCAATGGAAACATCTATAATCACTATAAAAATTCAACAAGATATAAAATGGTCAGTGACACTTGTTTAGATAAACCACAAAAAAATGTAATCAAATATGCAAACATACATGCCTGAATCGACAGTAAAATCGACTAGATTTGAGGTTGGTATCACCAAACCCTCTAAAGAAATGAATTTATTCTTGTGAATGATGAAAACGCATCCTTCTCTATCTTATGGAAAAACATATAAATTAGATCCCATGTATTACCCTTTCTTAATTACTACTACATTCTTATCTATGTTTTCATTTAATTCTTCCAAATTAGTAAACTTCAATATGATATTTGATTTCATATGGAAAAACCATATGCATGTGAAATATTTTTTGGATACTTTCCATCCATGAATCATTCATACCAAGGAATTAAAGTTTAGGATCATCATCAAAACATTCCAATTGTGTCAACTCAAGGTTTCTTATGTGAGATTCATGAATAAATCTGTAGATAACTCTGTCATGTGTACTATATTCACCATTATTAAGAAGAGCTATAGTATTACATGTTAGTGTAGACCCCTTGATGTAATGGTAGGAAAAGTCACTCAATAGGGCTTCTCATTCCATAAATTTTTTAATCATGTCTAGAGAAATATTCAATGTTGAAAAATATAAGGCATCTGAAAATAAACAAACAAAGAGCTATATGTAGAATACAAATAACATTGATCAATATCTCGTTGTAAAAATATGCTTTGGGTTTGGTTGATTTTGTGTCTACCTCCCTCAACAAAAAATGTGCCAACAATGGATAATTTAGTAAATAGAAACATTTTTTGGGATTTTCAAAATTTATTTGTCTATTAAAAATTAAAAAACATCATAAAAGTGGTGCAACATATCTTTTTTAAAATATGAATTTGTGTTGGCTCTGGTAGTTTGATGTGCATCTTTGTAGACACTAAAATTTGGTAACTTGTATATTTGCAAGGCCAAGTTTGACAATGTTCCCTTGTTAAGACAAATACTCACATTCAAAATCTAATCATTTCATCTCTCTAGATATTTCATGACTTTCTTATCTTTAAACTATACTCTATCATCAATTATGGAAATATTATATGTTAAAAGTAGTAAAAAACATTTTTTTTATGTCATGACTTCTTGTTTCATATTTCCTATTCTTTGTATAGGACCATACAAATTGATTAGTATGTAAGGGGTCTAGTCTTGGCCAACCTATATAGTCACATCCCTTTAAGTTCTCCAACTTTTTTTTCATTTTGAATATCTTCTTTTGGTCATTTCATCTTCATAAGGTCAGCATTATCATAATATTTTCCCTATGTAATGTTATATAAACAATTCATTATCAATTTATAACTCACTTGATACTCTTACAAGCTCTAATTTCAAATACCATTCTAAATGCTCTTAGAGGGAGCCTAAATCTACCAAAATCATGTAGCAAATCAACTAGAGAAATATAAACTATATTTTTTAAACACTCAACCAGGTAAAATAATATATCGTCATCCATTTAAAAATATGTAAAGGTCATAGTGTCATTTATCTAACAAGAGAAGTTTTCACTCCAATCATTGTTCAAGGGTTTTAAGGAACCAAGGGTTAGGTCTTATAGATGAGTAACACCACATCACACTACTACCACATTGGGTGAATTTTATACTACATAGTTAGACAAATATCTTGGTGTCAAGATACACAAGGGTACCCTCTAGGGGTTGGTTGGTTGTTTACACTTTCATAAACACATAGGAAAACTACATGAGGATTGATCACACAATGAGGGTATGTGTTACAACACTTGAAATGATTCAACAATTGGGAGCCTGAATGCAAATGGTACTCCAACCTTACCAAAGACACATGTTTTCATCTTTTGGTTTTTTTAATTCTCTAATGAATGGATTTAAAGGTTTCTATGCTTCCCACTTTTGTGTAGGTGATTGCAGTTCATCTCGAAGTTGTGCAAGAAAGAATGACATACAACAAAGGTCATCTCCAGGAAATTTAAACACATAGGAAGTATCAAATTCATATTGTTAAAGGTTTTAAGGCCACATAGATCCAAGTTAGTACTTTACAAATATGGCCTAGACTATAGATAAGTTGTATGGCCATGTCCCTACTCAGCTTTTAGTTCCAAAATCAACATTATTCACCATCCTACACATCTAGATCCTCTATATTCCCTCATGTATAGATAAATTTATTTATCCTCTTGTGTATTTGAGTTGTTAATTATCGTTTATCAATTTTTACAAGGATTAAAACATTATTTTGATTGTTAATGGTTAATGTTGGAAGTTAATTGATGTTAATAGTCCCCTATTGTAAGCCCTTACATCTTATATCTTTATATGGATTCCCAATACACTAGATTTAATTAAGGTGTAATCATTTTAGGAAATTAACTCTTGAATAAAATACATTCATAAAATCCTAGTGGCCCTAGGGTTTCATTGGTTCCATATTTCCTGTGTGTTCTTTCTATGCCCTTTTTTGTAGAAATCAGTATTATTAGTACCCTATTTAACACATAGAAATTGCTCCTCCTGCCTGTAGGCGGCATACCCTCATGACCTCTTCTACACCTCATGTTTATGGGATTCCTTTTACCTTGGATCATACTACACATGAAGAACCTTTTGATGCACATGAAATCACTAGTGAACATTATTTTGATGATGATCCTAATGAATATGACAATGTAGACCAAGCATAAGTTGAAATGCTAGGAAAAACCTCATATTGAGCCTCTCATTTACATCCTTCTTTCTGCTAAAATTTCTCATAATCAAGAATATAGTGAGTGGTCCCTTTTTGTATCCAATCATCCCTCATCATCTAGTACATATATATCAACCATCCCTACATTAACATGACCTATTTTGATTTGTAGACTTCTAGCTTTGGAAATTTACAAAACCACAACAATTACGATTCTACTTCCAATTATTTGAAAATGACATTTCTTAATGTTAGTGAATAAAAATTGAAACTTAGAACTATTTTACAGAAATGGAAAGATAACAATTCAACACAATATTTATCCTTGAAACCCCCAACTTGAGGGAAAACCAGTCGAGAAGGGAAATTTATCTTTCTTCCCAATATTATATTGGCCAATTTAAAGAGAAATACATATTAAAATAATATAAAAGAAGATAAACAATGTCTAAACCTCCCTTCTATACTTTCTTTATTTGTTTTCACACCTTGCTTCTACAAAACAATTCCAGGAACAATGGTTTCTTGCTCACTTTTCTTTATTCCAAATTCAATTCCCAAAACCACTTGTTCTCCTTATATTTATAGTTTTTTCCCATGTCCTCCCATGCACTGGAGGATAGGAAGGTTCGTACAGGGAAGAGACACAATCCAAATGTTCTAAATCTATGATTATTCGTGGCTCTATTTAATTTTTCATTCATTAGTGACAGAACTTCCAATGTCTTCAGACCAGTGGTTACACAACCACCAAGGTGGTTAGGTAACCATCAAATGTGCATAGGGATGGTTACGCAACCGCTACTCTTCACAAAGTGGTGGTTCCATAACTTAATAAGTTGTTCCTCTTTCTATCTGATTTTGGTTGTTCTGATGAAATGGTGTTCTTCTATATCCCTAAGGATCACACCTCCCCTTCTCAGGAGGATTTTGGTCCCACAAAATCTTAGTGGGGGAGTAGATGAGAAAATAATTCCATCACTTTCTCCTACGAGTACCACCGAGCCTTCATTGGTGTCTTCCCCTTGATTCCAACATGCCAAGAGTCTTTTGGACCTCTTTTTGTCTCTATTATCTTCTATTTCAACAATACATCCTCCTCCAATTCACCTCGAGAATCCAAGACGTAATCCTCTGTGGAAGGTAGCAACTGCATTTTTCTTCTTCTTGAAGAATAGATGGCTCATATTGGTGCAAGTTCTCATAATTTACTACTAAGTACATCCACATGAAATGTGGCAAGTCAAGTTGGAAAACATTTTCTCCAACCTTCTCTAGTATAGCGAAGGTTCAATACCGTAATGGCTTGAGTTTCCTTGCTTTTCCTTGTAATCACTCCTTACTCAAGAAAAGCAAAAAAAATTCTCCAACATGAATTTCATTCTCTCTATGATGTTGATCATGTCTAGCTTTATACTTGGCTTGAGATTGCTTCAATTATTCTTTCACCTTGAGATGGATTTTTCATATCCTCTCAATGAACTTCACTTGCTCTAGCCACTTCTAAATCATGTATCTCCCCTTCATTCTTGCTTCCCAACTGCTATGTCTAGTGGATTAGTAAGTAGATATCCAAAGTATACTTCAAATGGTGACTGTATAGTGGATGTATGTACCATCTAGTTGTAGGAATGTTGAATGTAGGCTAAGGACTCATCGCAAGTCTGTGGATATTTTCTATTATATCCTCTAATCAGCTGCACCAAATTCTTGTTCACCACCTTCATTTGTACAATCTATCTGTGTATGGAAGGTCATCTCCTCTGTAACTTGGTGTCCATCTTGTCCTACAAAGTAGTCCAAAACTTTCCCAAGAATCTGGAATCCCTGTAAAAAGCAATAGACTTCGGCAAGCCAAAATGCACCCATACATTAGCAAAGAAAAGATCTGTTGCCTCATGTGCTTTTATTGTCTTTTTACATGCATAAGAATACACATTTTATTGAATCTATCAACAAAAACATAGAGGTAGTCATGGCCATGTTTAGACATGGCTTTGTGTGCCAAAAAAAGAAAGGCTTCTATTGATGAGGGAAGCACATACCTCGAAAGTAGCAGGACATTTTGGTGTTGGTCAGACCTTAGCCCACTTGCAAAGGTACATGTATTGGCCCAATATGCAAGAAGAAGTTTCTAAGTTCATAAGAGGATGTAAACTGCGTTGTACTAGCAAGCCTAAAACTAGGAAGGAGGGTTTGTATATGCCATTACCAGTCCCTACTCGTCTGCGGGAGGACATTTCCAGTGGATTTGTAGGTAGATATCCCAAGCATGCTTCAAATGGTGACTTCATGGTGGATGTATGTACTGCCCGATTGTAGGAATGCTGAATGTAGGCTAAGGACTCATCCCAAGTCCGTGGATATTTGCTATTATACCCTCTAATCAGCTATACCAAAGTCATGTTCACCACCTTTGTTTGTCCATCTGTCTGTGGATGGAAGGCTGTGCTCCTCTGTAACTTGGTGTCCATCTTGTCCCACAAAGTAGTCCAAAACTTTCCCAAGAACCTGGAATCCCTGTCAGAAACAATAGACTTCAACAAGCCAAAATGCACCCATACATTAGCAAAGAAAAGATCTGCTGCCTCATGTGCTTTTATTGTCTTTTTACATGCCGTAAGAATACACATTTTACTAAATCTATCAACAACTACATAGAGATAGTCATGGCCATGTTTAGACATAGGTAGTCCTCCTACAAAATCCATAGAAATGTCCTCTCACGGACGAGCAGGGACTGGTATTGGCATATACAAACCCTCCTTCCTAGTTTTAGGCTTGCTAGTACAACACAATTTACATCCTCTTATGAACTTAGAAACTTCTTCTTGCAAATTGGGCCAATACACGTACCTTTGCAAGTGGGCTAAGGTCTTACCAACACCGAAATGTCTTGTTACTTTTGAGGTATGTGCTTCCCTCATCAATAACATGTGCAATTATATGTAGGCGCATCTATGGGTAACCGCCTAAGCGGTATTACAATACAATGGGTTCCAAAACCATGGACCAAGTAGACAATCCATAATGGCTCCCCATAATCCATGGGTTATGAAACCACCCATATAACAACATAGGCTAAACAACCCATTTAAGCCAAAAATACATAAATGGACCCCAAAAGTGTTTTTTGGGGTGGTAGGAACCGTCGATTGAGCAGCCCCCCAACCTCCCAGCTGAGGTAATACCCTGGACCCCACTAAACATGCTCAGATGTACGTCGTGCCTGGCTATACAGTTTATAAAGGGGGTAAATCATTCAAAATATATAACACATTCCAACAATCTCCCACTTGATGAATACTTTGCATAGGGAGCCATACATTTATACTTACAACTATCAAGGGCAGCCATGTCCATTGAGTTGTTGCGCAGAGAAAATTTCTCACTACTCACAGAGTTTGTCACCGAATCAACAACATTCTCATCTGCATCAAAATTTTCCAACAATACCTTCATGTATTCAACCATTTGTCTAACCAAACGGTACTGTACATCTGTATGCTTTGACCGAGAATGATTAGTAGAGTTCTTTGCCAAACATATTGCACTTTGACTACTACAATCAATCCCTACAACTTTTTGTAAGAGACCAATAGTCAAACACAACGTTTGTAACCATATTGCTTCCTTACATGCATGAGTAGCCCCCATGTACTAATCGTAGATATTGCAACAATTGCTTGCCTTTTGCTCATCCAAGTCATTGCTTCACCAAATAATTTAAACACAAGCACTTGTAGATCTTCGGCAATCAAGATCCCCAGTCCATTCAAAATCCACAAAGCTTGTAGATTCAAATTTTATTCTTGCCAGGTCTTCCTTGGTAGCATATTGCTTAACATGAAGTTGCATACAATTATTTGAAGATCCTTTTTACAGCAGTCCAATGTTCCTTCCCTTGTTTGGACATAAATTCACTCACTACTCCCATTGCATGGGCAATGTCAAGGCTGGTACAAACCATTGCATACATCAGGCTCTCAACAACGCTTACATATAGAACTTGAGATGTCCTCAATTTCCTCTTCTGCCTTGGGACATTGTTTAGTAGATAACTTTTGACCAACATGAAAGGGAGTACTGATAGGTTTACTTGCATGTATCCTGAATCTTTGCAGTATCATCTCAACATACTTCCTTTGATTCAACCACAATTTCTTGTTTATTTGATCCCTTTAATTTTCATACCCAAAATGAATTTTACAACACCTAGATCCCACATATCAAATTGAGATGATAACTGAGATTTAACTTGACTTATTGTTTCCTTGTTGTTACCAATTAGTAACATGTCACAACATACAAAACAATGATAACAAATCGATCACCTTGTTTGAAATATACAATTGGATCAACTATGCTTTGTCTGAATCCAAGTCCCAACACATACCTATCAAACTTCTGATTCCACATCTTTGGTGATTGCTTTAAGCCATAAAGAGACTTCTTCAACCTGCACACCAAATTGATAAGTAAGCATAGGATATTGCATAGGTTATAATTTAGCTGATAATTTTATATCGCCCTGTGTGCATTGTAATAAGTGAGAAGTAACTAGTTTTTACTTTCATTCATCCATTTTTAGTTTTTCTCCTAGCTATTTATGACGAGCTTAGTCATCCCTCCTTTCAAGGAATGTAGTATGATTTAGTAGTTAAGAATGGGTAGACTTTTCTATTCTCTATGTATGTTGTCCAATTGTTTGCGGATGAGTTGCTAGTTAGTAGGATTAGAATAATGGGTAGGGATTAGCTTGAGTTACTTGATTGTAAGATAGTGGGAGTTCTATAAAAAGTTTGTAATCCCTCTTTGAAAGTTAATGAAGTTTGGAGAGTGATGTATTGGAGGATAATTTGTCCCACCATTTCTGTGTAGACACTCTTTGTTGTGTCCAAGTTCATTCAATTGTGTGGATTCCATGTGGAATCTATATCACTGGTTTCAGTGCATTTCTAAACAGGAATTGGATCTTAGTTTTCGTATTGCTCACTTCTGAAAAGTTTTTTCTTTGGCACACATTGGAGCCAAACAATCCGCACGATTGCATCTGAAGTGCACAAAATAGTAGGCACACATACCTTGTTCGTCTTGAGAAGACACTTGGAGTCCAAGTTACATCTCTCCAAAGTTCTCCAAGTTAATTGGATTCTTGCAAGTTCAATACATTTAATTTTTTTTATTCTTGTCATTCCTTTTTAGTTAGTGTGTGCTGAAATTTATTTTTTAAAGAAACTTGGGATAATTCTAGAAACTCTAAGTAAATATTATATGTATTTGTTTTTGCAAATCCGCCATTAAAAATAGTCCTTGGTATCTGTTTGTATTTTAGACATATCTTTTGACTTGTAACTTCGTTTTGAGTGAATTGTTTTTCTTGGAAAGCTAAGAACGAGATCTTCGAAATGATATGCTATGTCACGGGGTTTTGATAAAATTAAAGGAGGCTAAAACAACTTGCAATCAAGTGGCATGAAGTTCATTTTTGCAATATGGACATGAAAAGTTTATTATTAAACTTTCCCCATAGTTTGGAAATCATAAAGAGTTGTGGTGTTCATTGTTTTATGTTATTTTACCTATGCATAACAAGGTATTATAACTTTAAAATATGATGGGTCAAAGTAGCTTGACTCGAAATTACGCAGTTAAAATCCCAAAAAAATTACACAAATTGTTCCACTGCGAGAAACACCACTTGTATACGTTTAATTTTATCGGGTTAAATTAAAAAAAAAAGGTTGTAAGGAAGTTATTAGCTATATGTTTCAATTAGCTATATAGAAGGAATGACAATAAAAATTATGTAAATTCATTCAACCTAGAGGTTTTATGTTCAAATCTCTCGACTTTCATGTTTTGTTTAAAATGCAAGTATAACATGGGATTAATGTAATAATTGAATGCTATGGTGTCAAGCGATATTTTACTTTGATTTTTTTTTTTTAAATAAATAAATGAAAGAGAATGTTTTTTTAACAGGATTATAAAAGAAAATCATTGTATTGTCATGGGGTACATTTTTGGTGGAGTCTAATACCTGATCCCTCTTCAACCCTTCTTTGTTTCCCGTTTATCATTTATTGTTGGCTTTCACCCGTTCAATGATGAATCCAATACTGCATGACCTTATGGTGAACTAGCCAATGTGGTCTCCACGTTGGATGACAAAGTCAATGAAATATCAATTGCCTGCATTGCTCGACCAGTAGACGACAAATGTTCCCCCACTTCTCCCTCTCTGGCCAAATGCGAGGTCCAAATCTACGACGGTCCAAAAAATTTTGGTTGCGCCATATGGATTTCTTCCTCAAGCTCAATATGTAGATGTGCCGTCTTTACATCCATTTGTTCTATTTCAAGATCGAAGCAATACCAATAGCAAAAGAAATCTAATTGAAGTTAGCTTAGCAACAAGAAAAAAATTCTCACCAAAATGAATTCTTTTTACTTGAGAGAATCCCTTTGCTACCAAGCGAGCTTTTTACTTCTCCATTTTTCCTTCTGCAGTGTACTTATTCTTGAATACACATTTGTAGCTAACGAGTTTTCTATCAGGAGGCAGTTTCACCAAGTCCTGTGTTTGAGTTGTATCTAAGGATTCATTTCTTTCTCCATTGCTTTCTTCCAAGATTTATTTTCATTTGAACCAAGTGCCTCCTTCATAGTATTTGGATCTTCATCAGTAACTAACAAAAGTGATAACATAATCGCAGAAACGAAATCAGGTGGACTATGCCTTTCTGCTTCCTTTTTATTTTGATTTGATCTTCTCAAGACTAGCATCTCTGGATCTTCTTCCTCCTCGTCCTAGGGTAACTCCTTTTCTAGTTCATCTTCTTTAGTTGCTTTGTATTTAGACACAAATCCTCCTACATGCATCTTTTCAGATCTTCCTTTGGTTCTTCACATTTTGGAACCTCTTTAAACTCTTTGAATATTACATCGCAACCATAAGCAATCTTTTTTGTTTCTAGGTTCCAAAGCTTATATCATTTTACGCTATTAATGTATTCAATACACACACACACACACACACACATACACACTTGGTAGTTTTACTATCTACCATAGTTTTTCCTTTCTTTCAGAATATATATAAGCATCACAACTAAAGAGCCTTATATTTTAGAGAGAGGGATTCTTACTTGTCCATGCTTCTTGTGGAGTTTTATCGACAAGGGCTGATGTGGCCTATCTATTGATCAGATAACAAGTAGTATTTGCTTCTGCCTTGAATTTCCTGTTCAAGCTTGCACCACTGAGCATATTTAAGACCTTATCCATCAAAGTCCTATTCATTTTTTTCTGCTACTCCATTTTGCTCTGGTGTATATGGAGTTGTCTTTTGCTTTTCTATTTCACACTGTTTACAAATTTGCTCAAATGCATTAGAGCAATATGCCCCACCATTATCGCTTCTTAAAACCTTTATCTTCGTCTTAGTCTTATTTTCCACAAGAGCTTTAGAATCTTTAAACTTATTCGAATTTATTCAGCATGAAATATACGCTGGTCTTTCTTGAGAAATCATCTATAAAGTGACATAATGCAAAGATTTTCCTTTAAATGGAACCTTGACAGGTCCAAACACATCACTATGTATTAAATGCAAAATCCCTTCTGTTCCTATAACACTACAAGGAATCTTTACTCGAGTTTCCTTACCAAATATACAATGCTCACAAAAATCTAAAGGATAATCAGAAATTCCTTCAACCATACTTTTGTTTTTTAATGCTTGAAGGCCTTTCTCTCCAATATGTTCCATCCTCTAATGCCAAAGCATTATCTTTTTTGCAGGCAATGCAGTGGTCTGATCTTAAACATTTTAAACTTCATGAACAATAGAGTTATTACAACCATCACGTACAGTGCTTGCCTCAATCTTGAATAGTGTTCCTATATAGAAACCTCTTGCCAATAACATTGCTCCACGAGCCATCTTGCAGCTATCTTTCCTAAATACTGACATTGTTCATCTTTTTTATAAAATTAGGATTTCTAACACCAAACCTAAAATGTGTAGAACACCAGGGAAGGTCTTGACCTTTCCGACTTTAAACATCAACTTGACTCTTCCTGGACCTATGATCTTATATGTCAAGCTGTCTCCTAAGAAGAATTCACCTCCCTTGATCTTTTCATATTCATTGAACCACTCCCTATGGGGAGTCATATGAAAAGAGGCACCCAAGTCAATCAACCATTCATCATGGCATGCATGTCAGCTTGAAGCTGCCAAGAATAAATCCTTGAGTCTTCATTGGAAGGCTTCATATTTGTCTGATGACTTACCGTTTTTAACCTACTTAGATCTGCAGTCTTTGAAATGCCTTGTTTGACCATAGCTCCAACATTTTCTTTTATCTTTTGTTGTAGTCTTAGATTTAACTCTAGACTTTGATTGTCTTGGCCGCTTTTTACTTCGCTCCGGGAATGACCTCTTACAAAGAAGGCATCCTTCTTTTGATAATCCTCGACAGATTTTCACCTCATTTCTTCTGATAACAAGACTGCTAGTATATCCTCAACTTTCAATTTAGATGTAGTACTTGTATGCTAGCTAAGATTGTCAATATGATTATTCTCTCTCTCTCTCTTCAATAATATAAAATATGATATAAGTAGAGGACCATTCTAGGGCTAACACACAAGCCAAAGATAGAGCCTAGGGATGTAATAGTCGTGGATCTAGAAAAGAGTAATCCACACTTGTATCAAAGGCGTAGGGTTACAAAGTCTACGTCTAAGATATGGGGATGAGGTCTTACTAGGATCCTATGGGTTGTATGTAATGTCCCTTTTTAGGGGGACTCAGGAAATGACCAAGGAGCTGAGAAATCAGATTAGTGAGCTGCTGTAGATGACTGATATCAGTCTGCAACCTGCAAATTATGCCCTTCCTAGGGCAGCGACCTCCTTGGAAAAGTTAAACCCTTCAAAGGTGGGTTAAACCTTATTAACACACTTTGATTCTTATGCCAAAAATATTAAAAACCCTCAACAAACACAATCAGCTGTTAGAAATCAGAATTGAGCTTGGAAATAATTAATTTTGGAAACCCTTAACCAACGAACTTCAACAAGCTTGGAAAAATAGTAAATCACCTCCAAAATCCACAAAATTTGAGATCTTGGCTTTTAAAAATATGGAGAGTAAGATAATAAATTCAAAGTGATCAACTTATTATCATGACATACTAAATAGTTCTCCCAAGTGGGTCGCTCCACTTCAAATAAATAGATTATTGATCCAAAAGAGATAAATCATGCAAGAAAATGATAATTTATTGCTCTCCAAACTAGCTTGCATACATAAATCCTTGTGGGAGGGTTTTCATCCTCCACAAGCCCTCAATCAAGGGTTTTTGTCCTTGAGAAAGGTAGGAAAGGTGCTTCACAAGAAAACCTTTACCAAGATATGAAAATTCACCAAAACATAACTCTCTAATGGCCAAACGACCTCCTTTTATAACCATAAGGGGTGTTTACAATGCAAATGATGGCTGACCCCTTAAGAAAAGTACTTTTAATTTCTAATTAGTATTTGGAGCCTACATGTTCAAAATACTTTTATTTCCTAACTAATTAAGTTCTTCTATTGGAGCGCTAGGCTTCCCAATAGGATACACGATAATAATAAAATAACAACAAGAAAATCTAGATCTTCCCCTTGCTTTCTTCCTTAGACCCACGGGGAGAAGAATGGGTTAAGGTCTTCAAAAAACTAGCCTTCAAAAAGGGACATGACATTGTAAGAGTTAAGATAATAAGCAAGAGCTAATCCTAAACTAAGGTTTGTAATGCCATTTGGCAGTAATCATGTCCTATCAATAAAACAATAATGTAATAGACAAAAATATGGTACACTATTTTAGTCTTATACACAATACATCAACATAAGAAATCAACCAACATAAAGGAAAGAGTCAAGGTTAGGGATACTTACCTTTATAAAGACACTATTGGCGCATTAACCCCCTCTAGGGTTCGTAGCACATCCTGAAAGAGTTGTCATGAGTGGATCACAAGAGGGATAGGTAAAATACCCAAGTAGATCAAAATTGGGGATTCCAAAGAATAAGGTAGACTTTATTGGTGTAACTCCTATTCTTGATGCTATTTGTAACCCAATGCTCTAATGATGACCTCTAAGTTTAAGCTCCACCAAGGCCCCAAACCTCTTAAACCTTTAATGGCAGATTTGTGAGCAAATGCAACATGGGCTATGCAATAATATTTTTGAGAAATGACAACAATGACATCGATAAATAGGGGAACATGACCATAAGTCATGACCTTAGTTGATAGCATCGACCATGGTTGATGCAGTCGGTTGGAAATAGGTGTCTACTAGATTGCATGGTCGATGCAATTAGCCACAAACAATCCATAAAAGGTAAAGGAAGAGGAGAGAGAATGGAGGTAGAGTAGACTCTTGGAGAGGGTATGAAGGGGATCTGAAGGTGCTATAGGAAGAGGATGCAAAGTTGGTAGTAATAAGGATATTAAATGGTTGTGAAGTGATAGTAGGAAGTAGAAAGGCACACTAAGCCAAGTTAGGCTAGTGCAATGACAACTCTCTCATCAAATATTGCCAACCACCTCAAACCACACTCCTGGTACGCTCCTTAAGGCACACACTCAAAGAGGTTAATGCGCCAGCAACTTGTAAAGAGAAATCGTTAGTAAGTGAGAGAAATTAGGTTTATACATATGCCCCAGCCGAAGATCATTGCGTCACAAATAGTGTGTAATGTCCCTTTTTTCGAATTAATCCAATTGAAGGCTTCTTTCCCATTCTTCTTCCCATGGGCTAGGGGTAGATGAACAAGGGAAGCCCTTGGGTTATATTCTAGTCTTTTTTAAATTAATAATTATATTTTTTCTTTTGTATTTTTCCTATGAAGCAGGTCGACTAGGTTGGAGAGCTTTAAGACAAGCTTAAAGATAAAATATAGCTTCTTATGGAGATCGGTCTTGGGGAATTCTTCCTTAGAGACTCTTGGCACCACCATATGGAGATATAAGGGGTTGCATAGGCTCATTTTGGGCATGTTTTTGACTATTATAACTTTATCTGTTTGGTTTTAGAGCTGGTTGCTCTATTCCAATCCACTAAGGGGCGAAAATCCTTTGGTGTGGCAAGCAAGGAAGACGAAACCCTTGTTGAAGGTTGGAGAACGAAAACTCTCCACTTTGGTGGTTCTAAGGACTTCTAAGAAGGCTATCTTGCTATTTGGGCAGCTAGGGCATTGAAGAAGAAGAGATTTCAAGGGTTCTACATCATTTTGGCACCCTCTCCTAGGGTGGCGACTTGAGTAAAAGAGTATTTCGGTGCCTTCTAGGGCACATTTTGGTGTCTCAAGTGGCTTTTCATATTTCTCCTAGTTTATAAGTCTGATCTATCTCTTCTTGGTATTTTATTGGGGTTTGGAGACCTCATTTTCAACTAATTTTGTGGGCTGTACTTCTGCTGATTATTTTAATAATTACAGTTGTGTGTTGACATTTATTTCTCTGAAATTTGTGAAGTATATTGGCTGGAATAATTTCTACTTGGTTGATTAAATTATTTGGGATCATTCTATATCCTTTTTGGCTAGATTTTGCATGTGAACGGTTGCTCCTAAGTGCTGGTACAGTTCACTGCGTCAGAGGGATATTAAACAATTTTCTAAGTTGATTTTGATACCCTAAGTATGTGGTTTCAATTGGCTGCTAGGGTTTGAACACCGCTGTTACAAAAATCTGAATTTTTGCATTTGGGTTTGTGGTAAACCCTCACTTTCCGGATTAACCCTATAAAGGGACATTACATAGTGTGATGCAAGACGGTCTTCGGGAAAGAAACATAGTGCAGTGAAATCAAAGGAAATGATTGTAAATGAAATAATAAATGAGAACTCAACCAAATAAAATATTCTTACTTGAAATTACCTTTCCACGAAAAATGAACACATATTGAACCTCATCTCTCGACCGTGTAGGGCACAAATCTGTTTAGGAACTCTAATGATACAAGACTAATAGAGTGGGCAATAGTGCAACTGTATGAAATGAGTCTAAAATAGAAGCATAATAAAATGTAAGGAGGGCTCACATGAGGGTGCTAGGACAGGTCCAGAGAAGAAGGCTAGGTAAGGTTCAAATGGCCTATGGAAGATTGTAAGATGTGAGTGTTGGATAGGTCCAGTGATGAAGGTGAGGTCTGGTTCGGATAAACTATGGAAGATTGTAAAATTTGGGCGTTAGGAGAGATCTAGAGAAGAAGACTAAGTTAATTCTAGAGAGCCTAAAATGTGTCGTAAGGTGATTAGTTGGGAGATAAAGCGAGTCTATCAGGGCTGAAAAAGTAGGACATATAAATAGATAAATAAGACTAGGTCAAGTCTAGATAGCCTATAAGGAAAGACTATATTAGGCCCAGAAAAAGTAGAAAGCATCACAAGGTGCATAGAGGGGCAATAATCAACTGATCTAGTAGGCCTAGAAAGTGAGAAAAATAACATGGTAAAGTGCTAGGTGAGGTCCGGATAGCCTTATAAGGGAAGACTAAATCAGGTCTGGAGAACCTAAAAAATGAGAGTTTTTTATGTTCCCATAGTCCATGAAATTCGAGGGAAGATTTGTGCGATTTAACTGTGCTAAGTTTTTAATCCTTGACACACTTATCCTAGAAATTTTCTCTCGAACCTAAAAATTGTCGTAACATGCATGGATGGGCAAAGGTAAACTAGTCTAGCTTGAAAAATTAGGAAATATAAGTAGATGAATAAGACTAGGTCAAGTCCGGATAGCCTATGAGGAAAGACTAAATTAGGTCCAAGAAATGTAGAAAGTGTCACGAGGTGCATAGATGGGAAATAATCAACTGATCTATCAAGCCTATAACAGTGAATGTAGATAATAAGGCAATAATAAGACTAGGTCAAGTCCGGGTAGCTTATAAGGAGAGAGTAAATTAGGTCCAAAAAACCTAGGAGATGTCATTAGGTGCATAGGGCAAAAATAAACCTGTCTAGCAAGTCTATAAGAAATGAATCACTATAATGTTACACTCATTATTCCAAATATAATTAAGTGGATTGTGGGAAAGATGATAGTAATGATCGAGAGAGGGCATCTTGAAAGCCTAAGTATATGGCAGATACTTAAGTAGAGATGGTTTAAGGGAATGTCCTTAAACCCTGCCTATTGCAATGCTAACATGTCTAAAAAGAGATGAAAAACATGGTATAAAGAAGATGGAAGAGACCTAGAAACTAGTCTGTCTGACAAGGGGAGATAGTGAGAAGGGAGGGAAAAATTGGTGACACCAAGGAAAAAACAAGTTTTTTTACCAGAATCAAGACTCTAATTAGCTTGGCAAAACTAAGTTTTTTCGACATCAAGGAGTGACGGAACCCAATATGCTAGTTTTGGTTTGGGTAAACTAGTGAAGTATTAATCTATCCTATGTAAATCTATGAGAACCAAGAAAAGTAATGGTTCTTACCTTTCCATGATGTTTTTCTCGTTTCATAGGAATCACAGGAGTTGTAGGCCAACTACGAGGATTAGGTACTTGCGTGAGAGGGCAAGGGCACAAATGTTAGATATCTAGTGTGCTACCCAAGTCAAGAAAAACTTACCGCACCTCAAAGACCTTAGGCTTTGTGACTAGGTCAACTATGGAGTTTCAACTTTGAACTTGGATAGGGGGTGTCCCAATGATATCACATCCTTTTTGTTTACGGTTGGATTTCTACTTTGATTTCTGTTTTGACTGATTTTTCTTTTGATATTATGGCTTTTAACTTTTTTTTTCTTCATCTTTTCCTCCATACAGATTCAAAAGGCTGATCAAATGAATATGAAAGATGACCGACACTAGAGAGTTTACACCTAGCCACTATAGAGGAGAACCTACAGACCATAACACTTAGATACTTCTAAACTTGCACCTTAGAAAAGAATGCTATCTTGAAATTGACCTTGGTGGCCTCAACAGGGAGTGTGTAATAAAGGTAGATAATGAGTATTGGCTGGGTTCCCCTAGTCAATATGCATAAAGAGTGATGCAATGATAGATAGATTTGAGACTTTCGTCTCAATAGAGGGTATGGTAAATATGGATGAAAGACAAGTAGATAGGCCACAAAAGTTGAGCGACAAGAAGAAGATTTCACTTTAGGAGACAAAACGACACTTTTGATCTTTGCTGTCCCTTTCTAACAAAATGCATAGCTACAGAAAGGGTCAAGGTTAGGGATACTTTTGTGAAGACACTATTGGTGTATTGACCCCTTCCAAGGTTAGTAGCACCTAGTGAGAGAGTTTTTGTGGGTGGATCACAAGAGGGATAGGTAGAAGACCTAAGTAGACCGAAGTTGGGGGCTCTAAAGACTAAGGTAGACCTTGCTGGTGCAACTCCTATTTTTGATGCTCCTAGTAATCCAATGCTCCAATGATGACATCCAATTATAAGTCCACTAAGACCCTAAACCAAGTATGAGCTCCACTAAGACCCTAAACCTCTTAAACCTTTAAGGGCAAATTTGTGAGTGATGGCAGAGCTGATTATGTGATGATCTCTTTGAGAAATGACAATAATGGTACTGATAAATAGGGGAACATAACTTGAAATCGAAATCTCACTTAACTGACTGCATTGACTTGACCTCAAACAAGTGTCTACCAAACTGATTGCATATAGTCCATAAAAGGTAAATAAAGAGGAGAGAGAATGGAGGCAAAGCAAACAAATGGACAAGGTGTGAAGGGGATTTGAAGGTGATTTGAAGATGCTATAGGAAGATCATGTGAAGGTAGTAGTATTGAGGATATCGAGTGGTAGTATGGAGTATTTGAAAGACATGCTAGGGCAAGATAGGACTAGTGTCATGATGACTCTCTAACCAGGCATTGCCAACCATCCCAAACTCCGCTCCTAGTACGCCTCTTAAAGCACACACTTAAGGAGGTTGATGCGCCAACACCATGCAAAGAGAAATTGTTAATAAGTGTGAGAAATGAGGTGTATACAATACTACTAATTGCCATAACTAGATTGTCCCAAGAGTTAGGTATAGAACAAAGTAGACTAATACACTTCTTCTTCATCCATTTTAATTTCTAAAGAAAGGAAAAGTAACTGATTTACCACATTGTTGAAGGCATTTGTGTGTGATCATTTGACTCACCATCATTCATCCTTAGTGAATACAATTTCTTTCAGAGAAAAAGTTCATTTACTCGAGACTTTTCTTGATAGAATGTCCCCAACGAATCCCATAGTTGCTCAGCTGTGGCTTTTGTTGATATATTTAACAAGATTGAATCTGAAAAATACAATCTACTTGAACTCTTTGCCTTCCTATCAATTTTTTTCCATTCTTTGTCGTTCATACCCATAGGTTGTACTCGCGATACAACCACCTACTGATCTCTACCTACAAGGAGATCTTCCATCTTGAGCTTGCATAGCTCAAAATGTTGTCCATTAAATTTGTTGATCTCTATCCTTGTGTATCCTGTCATTTTCCTTCACACAAAGATCTTTACACAACTCTCTCTCAAGAAAAAGTTTATCGTGGGGTAAAGAAACATTAACTCTTTAAACAAAGCTAAAACCTAACTCTGATACCAAATGAAGAGAAATGACCCTATAAACTTATGCAATGGTAGCAATATTAACAAAAAAGCTAAAACTGAATAGGAAAAATGACATACACACAAGATCACACAATACATAAGATTTCACCTAGGAGAACCCTTTTGGGTAAAAAAAAATCTAGTAGAGTAACCTTTTTCCTTATCGTATCAACTCAACTATTTACAATACAATAAGGCCTTCAATGTTCTTCTTTTCCCGAATGTATGTGCAAGTATATGTAGGCACATCAATAGACAACCACCTAAGTGGTATTACGATACAATGGGTACCAAAACCATGAGCCAAGAAGACAACTCATAACAGCTTCCCATAATCCTTGGGTTATGAAACCACGCATATAATAACATAGGTTAAACCACTCATCCGGGCCCGCAAATACATAAAGTGACCCCATTAAATGTGCTCGACTGTATGCCTATAAAGGGGTTAAACTGTGCCAAATATACAACACATTCCAACATCTTTAAATTTTCTGGTTGAGCTTCCATGACCTTACATTGCTTTCGCACATTTAGAACTAGGGTGTACATCCTACACAGACTTCACATTTCTGAGTGCTTTATCTTCCCATATAGTGCATTTGTTTAAAGCTGAATGCACATAAAATGCTTTTTGGGTACATTTGTTTTCCCTTATAAGTTAAATAGAATCCTATATTATACCACAGGTAATGTACAAAACCAAAGAGAGATATACTGCCTGCCAAAATCTAGTCCATGGATAGTTTGACTAGGCATTCACTGATGATTTGTCAGAAAGACAAAATTTTATTTAGAGACTATCTACCAATCCATATGACAACCAAAAACATAATTCTCTGTAAGGAATATGATATGAAAGATCTAACACTTTCCAATCATACTGGTTTACCATATAAAGAAGTTTTTCAGGGGCATGCAAGAATGTAGTTATCAAGTTTATAAAGAACATATAGAACTAGCAGGTAGCACTTCTTGGCAATGACGATCTGCTTATGCTTATTGAGATGGTTTGTTTCCAAACAATCTAAGGAACTATTGACTCGCTCCTCTTCATAGTGGGTGTTTTCCATGCATTACTTTGGCATGGTCTCGAAGCGAGTTTGTAGCTAGTCCATTCTATCTTGGACTGCTAATCTCCTTCATGTACTCAGTAAGTTTAGTTGTCGTTGCCTCCTGCTGCTCAACATATCCTCTGTATGATTGGGTTTATTAGTACCCCTCTCACCCCTCCTTCAAATCTCTTTGGCCTTAGATTTTGTTTGGCCAGTCCATTCTGCTTGTTGTGAAGGGATAGAGAAATTAATGTTGCCGTTCCTTGAGTTGAGTAGGGCACTAAAATAGAGGAGTCGGTTTGGGATTTCTGCGGTCTATCATGCTTTTTAGTAGCTAAGATTGTATCTGCCATCCTCATTTTAAAATCAATACATATGTTAAGAGGATGCCAACTTATGTTGGATGGATATGGATACAATATAAGATACAGGTATGGTATTTAAGTACAACATTTTTTTGAAAATCCCTGGATACAAAACGGTTGGATATGATGCATGTGTTTGTCTGTGTACATGTATCCACGTGCACACATGCATGCACACCCACACATATTTACACATTGGCCTGCTCGCATAAACACACAGAATGCACACAGCATAAAACATACATAGTACAGAATTCTATTTGCCAATTTGGAACTATAGTTGTAAAGAGGAAATATACATTAATAATTAGGATGATATGTCATACAAATCAACCATATTTTTTCCTAGTCTACTTATCGCTAATGCAAAATACTGTCACATGCTAAAATATGTCATCATCATTTGGATACTGAACTTCTACAGCATTAAGACCCTATAGGGATTGGCTTTTTCTTTCTTTTTGTAAAGATATTTTTTGTCCCTTTAACTTTTGTTTTTTGAGTGCATTTCCATTCATTTATTTATTTTTTCATGTTTTTTAATGAATACAATTCAGAAATCTGTTTCTGTTGTATCAGTTAAAAACCCAACTTTTTCCATCTGTATTCATGTTGGATGTGATATCCCAAGATTCAACCATATGTGGGGTGTATCATGGGGGGTTGATCATACCCATATCCATATGGGATTGGGCTTTACACATGCCAATAAGAAGTATCAAAGAGTATTTGGTATTCTGGGTGTCAACGTCACATACAACCCATAGTATTCAGGTATAAAACTCAGGGCGTTCAGGTTATTGGTGCATAAAGGAGGACATTCAATTTTGTTAGTCACCATCAACCCCACTTTGATAGCATCCTCTCTTCACTATAGTAGAGGTATGGTCTTCATGTCGCTGTAATGTCCCTCTTTCTCGAATAGTTCGGTCGAAGACCTTTGGCCCTTTTGTCTACCCGACGGCCAAAGGGTGTTTTCAAGGGTGACTTCGGTTTATTAATTTTATTAGATTGTGCTCAAAATAAAGTAAAATATCATTAAAGCATATATAATGAATTAATAGACTGTTTAAGTGACTTTGACTTAGGAAAGTGCATTTAAATAAATTAATAAATTATTTAATGTGCCTTCCTAGGCAAAAAAAAATGCAACTTGCCCTGGGGAAGGGTCAAATAAGCCAAAAATGCGACTTGCTTGGAGAAGGAAATAATTAATTAAAAATTATTTATGCTGATTTGGAAAAAAGTTCGACTTGCATCTTTGGAGGGTTTTTTGGCTATAAGGAAAAAAAATGCGACTTGGGGAAAGGCATTCCAGATTATTATTATTTTCTCCTGGCAGTTAGCTTTGAGCTTTGCAGACAAAATCTAAGGACGGAAACCCTCTGGATTATTCCTCTTGTGGACAGAAACCCCAGGAGCAGTGAGAGAAGTTTTCACTCAGGGATCTTCATTGTTTACACAGGTTATTTATCATTTCAGCAGTTTCAGAAGAAGGAATAAATTGCAGCAGTGAGCATCTATACAACTTCTAGATTGGGGCGACTTATTCTGCAGTTGATTTATGTAGTGTTTGAGGTATTTTTCATACCGGTTTATTGTTGTATATTTCAGCCACAAATATATATCAAATCGACTTGGGTTGGATCATTTACAGTGGATTTTAGACAATATTTGTTATCATTTCATTTGCAGATTTCTATATGTGTTTACCCTAATTATTTATCATCAGAAATCAATATTGAATATACGGCTGCATTATTTATGAAGAAATCTGCCATTTAAACCCTAGGCGCCTTTATATATATTCACCTGGTTTGCGGGGTTTGCATTATTTAATTTGTTTATGCAGTATGAGAATGTTGTTCCATGGATTTGCTTGATGTTATCAGTTCAGCTCCACACCTGAGCGTTATAAAAAATATAAAAATAAATATTCAGGTAAAAGGGGTTTGGGATCTTTCAGTCACGGAGTGAGAACTATTATTGGTCCGGATATGCATCAAAGTATGTCCCTAAAGACGGAAATAAATCTGATGATGCATTGTGAGGGTGGGATTGAATGTATGCCATTTTTCATTGGCATGGGGTTGCTTCAAGCTTATTTTTGGAATGATTGAGGGGATTGATGCAAGAGCATCTGTAGATCTCCAAGCTATCTTGCATTAGGAACTTAATGGAGCTTTGTTGGGAACAACTTTGAGCAGTTGAATGCAAGAATTCGCTTGTTGCGGAGCTTAATTTGTGCTTTGTAAGACTAGAGAGAGAGCTTCACAAGCCTAGGAATCTTCGCAATTCTATGCAAGCTTCACAAGCCTAGGAAGCTTTACAAATCTTTGTGAGCTTTGCAAACCAAGGAAGCTTCGTAGGTCTATCGGAGCTATGCAAGCCTAGGTAATTTTGCAAGCCCACGAAGCTTTACAAGCTTAGTGAGCTTTGTAGAACTAAAATTGCTTCACAAGCCCAATTGTGCATTGCAAAGCCCATTTTGTTACCTTTGAGAAGTCCATAACTGCTGCTTATGCTATGCTGGTCTATCAAGCCATTTCCCTCAAACATGCATATTTTGCTTCAGAGGCTTTGAGAAGGTGTGAAAGATGATGATTCAACATCCAAATGGCCAGTCCTCATTGTCTTAAGGCAAGTCTACTAGATTTGCAACATTTTGTCGCCTTGCGCAGTCAAATTATTCCGGAATGTGTTTCATTGTGCAAACAACTTCCATAACGAGATTGGTTGCGCAAGCTTGCAGCTATCATCATTGCCAGGTGCAAAGATTAGATCAAGATGATGTACAAGGCAATGATTAAAGTAATGCGATCTACCACTTGTTGGAGGTGTTCCTTTGCAAGAAGATGTGATCAACAACTTGCCAGAAAAGCATTAGTTCTGCAACTACAAAATGTGTCAAGGAATCTTATAGAAAATCAAATGCCATGGAATGAGATTCGTTGTAGTTGATTGATTGCTTCCGAATTACTTCTATTACATGTGTAGTTAGTATTTGAGTGGCAATTTGAACTTCTTAATGTCAACAATTTCTTGTAACACATTTTTTCCAATATATGGCACACGTGATGATGTAAGAGGTACCATCTTTAAGAGGAAAATAAGTTCCCTCAATAAAAAAGGTTTTGCGATGGGGTTTGCAGAAGGGCCTCAGTATAGTATTTTGTGGATTCTAGTGGAATTAAGAGTGTGTTTTGGGTTTGGGAGTAGCTAGAATAAGAGCATTGTGGCTCGTAGTGATAGAGGGAAAGGGTGTAGGCGTACAAAATTTTGTAGCTAAGAAAGCTGGAGCTGATCAAGTGGGTAGAAAGAGAGCCCATATGTCAGGTGGAGCCGAGTGTGTGGATGTATGAATGCAACGTCTCATTGTTATTTTGTAAGAACGAAGGAATGAAGGTTGTGGTGCACCAGTCTTGTGTTGCCATTGTTTGCTGCTTGCTTTGGTATGATTGTGAGTTAGTCATTTATTCGACCCACAACCCACCTTGCCATCATCTAGTATCAGAGAAGGTTGTATCTTGCCTAGCTGAGAGCAGAGAGGAGTTCTGCATAGTTGAGTGTGTAATGGCTCAAGTTGAGTTTGTTCCAAGTTGAATCCTGTAGTCATAGTTGTGATTAGTACAAATGACACATAGAGGAATACCTCTTAGAAGAGCAGGGAGATCACTAAGAGCTGTAGATCTAGTAAATGGAGAGGAATGCAAGCTAGATTGGATGCAATAGAGACCGCACAACGAAGAGTTGCTGCTGACATAAGCAAGGATGAAGTAGAAGAAGCTCTGAAAGATCATCTTTAAGAGTTGATGAGGAAACCGAAGGATATATTTCAGAAAGCTATTCCCAAGATGGTAGGCAAGCCAAGTTTGAACTCCCCTAGCTACTCACAAAGTTTGAACCTCAAAGATTTGATAGACTGGTTAACAAATATGAAGAAATACTTTGATTATGAACGTATTGAGGATCCCAAAAGAGTGAATTTTGCATGCACAAAGTTGAAAGAAAATGCATCCTTATGGTGGAATCACGTGCAACTAGAAAGAGTAAGCAGAAGTGAAGATAAGCTCAAATATTGGAATAGAATGGCCATTATATTGAAAGGTAAGTTTTTTCCTTCTAATTATCAGCTAACTTTTTCCAAGAAGCTGTAAAATTTGAAGCAGAAAGACACGAGTATAAAGGGTATCATTGAAGAGTTTTACAAGGTGACCATTTGAGCAGATCATGTAGAAGCTATGAGGAAAAGATTTCAAGGTATGTAAATGGTCTCCACCTTCATACAAGTTGAGTTTGGTATGATAAGGCTTCATTTTGTAGAAGAATCCTTTCAATGTCTTTTGAGAGCCGAAGAGAAGCTGGCCAGAAAACAACATGGACGAGAAAAAGGAAGAGGACGCTAAAGACAATCCTATGGAAGAGGCCAGACTTAAGTGGATGAGGAAGAAGCTAGTTCCTTTTAGCAAAACCAAAAAGGTGGTTACAATTCCTATAGAGGAAATATTGGAACAGCCTATGCCAAAGAATGCTACTAAGGGAAGAAGTTTTTATGGTTAGCAACTTTCTATTGGAAGTTTGTCATGAACTTTAGTAAAGTGTGTGAAGCATTGACTGCTGCACAAGGAAAGGATATTTCAAGTGGACATCCCAAGTTGTGAATAGTTTTAACTTGTTGAAGGTCATAAAGAAGCCTATATTAGCTTTGCTGAATTTTTTGATTGTGATGCAAGTGGAACAACAATTGGTGCAGTGTTGACTCAAGAGGAAAGACCAATTGCATATTTTAGTGAGAAAATGAGCGAGGCAAAGCAGAAATATTCAGTGCATGATCTTGAATTTGATGCTATTGTTCAAGCACTGAAGAAGCTGAGGCACTATTTGCTGCCTAGGGAGTTTGTAATGTATATAGACCACCAAGCCTTGAAGTTCATAAACAACTAGAATTAGTTGAATCAAAGGCATATGAAGTGGGTTGAATACTTGCAGAGTTACTCATTTGTGCTCAAACATAGGTAGGATTAGTTAAACAAGGTTGTTTATGCATTAAGTAGGAGAGTTGTATTTCTAAACACTATGCTATAGATGATTAGACTCATAAGTGAAAGAATTGTATGAAGAAGATGCAGACTTCGTAGAAGCATGGAAAACTTGTAGAGAGCCATCGGTGGGAGATAGAAGCATATATGAGGATGATTTAATCCAAAGAAGGATTTTTGTAGAAACAACAGTTGTGCATCTTGAGAGGCTCAATGGTGGAGAACCTCATCAATTAGGTATGTAGTAACGGATAAGGAGGTCACTTTGTAAGAGATAAGACCCTAGGCTTGCTAGAGGAGAGATACCATCGACAGGGAATGGCTTATAAAGCAGATATGTTGATAGATGCAGGGTATGTTAGATGGTAAAAGATGCACGTAGGAATACCAGATTGTATAAGTCATTGCTTGTACCAAAAAGACCATGGGAATAATTGACTATGGCTTTTGTTCTTGGAATGCCAAGGACACAACAAGTGTAGATAGATTTTCAAAGATGACACATTTTATTCTTTGCAAGAGGACCGATAATGCTTTGAATATTGTATATTTGTTTTTAAAAGAATTTGCTAGATTGCATGGGTCGCCAAAGAGTCTTACTTCAGATAGAGAAACTAGATTCTTGGGTCATTTTTGGAAAACCTTGTGGAAGAAGTTAGGCACTAAGTTGCAGTATAATTCAGCATACCACCCACAAATGAATGGACAAACAAGGTTTGCAAACAAAAATTTAGGGGATCTGCTCTTATGTATAGTTGGAAACAAGTCAACACAATGAGAGGGAACAAGGTTTCTGGGATGGCGAAAAAATTCCTATATTTTGGGAAAGGCAGCGGGACAGCTATCAAAATAATATTTAAATTTTTTAACTTTATTCAATGAAATTTAGGGGTTTAAACTTTATTTTAAAAATTTTCAGGGTACTTTTGGGATTAGGGTTCATTTTTTAATATTAAAATAACTACTTTTTTTTGGGAGGTAGGAGGGAGGTCTGTTTCACAGTAAAAGTGTAAAAAAATAAAAATTGGGATGTCCCCTTCCCGTCCAAGACGACACCCAAATCTAGGAGACACCTCCCCATGCAACACTGGTTTTATCTTTGTTAGATGCGCCTATTGTTGGGGAATTTTTTTCTCGTCTTATACAGGTCAACTGAAGAGAGGAAATTCCATAAATAAAAAGAGGAGATTGTGGTGGTTATTGAAATGATTTGTTCAAACTAGTGTGCATGGTCTAATTTGAAAAGGATTCACTAGATTAGTATGTTGATCTACAAAGCAAGATCCTTGGGTATGGGCTGGATCTTTACAAGAACCATAGATGGATGCAAGAAAACTTCAATCTATGAGGGAATTTGCACCCAAGGCCAAGTATTCTTGAATGCCGACTCTTTCCTATGTTGTGAGAATTTAACTCCGATTTTGTGATTTAAATTTTCTTACTTGTGAGCTGGGATGTCCCAAATAACCAAGAGACATGTTGTTTTCGTAGCAGAGAAGTAAGGGTTATTACTAAACGTCAACCAGGAAAAGGGCATATGAGTATATTGATTGTCTCTACGTCCAAAGCAAGTTGACTTCTTTAACAGCTATTGTCGCATTAATAATAATTTCCAACTTGGAAACTGATTTGAAGAATTGACAAATGTTCTTATTCTTTGGTAAGTACTATGATGACAATATGTACATTGTTGACAATATGTTCCTTGCTGATGCTGGGGTTTTGAAATAGTTTAGTCCAAACATCATATATGATATAAATTTTGAACATTGTTGGGACTTTGGCTGCAATTTTAAGGTGAATCAGTTATAATGGCTAATTAGCCGGCAGCCAAACATCTTTTCTGATTGTCAAATTGCCTGTAACAGGTTGAGTGCTGCAGCATTGAAAAAGAGTCGAACCACAACAGGTAATGCATTTGTAACACATATTTTTCTTTCCAAACGGTCATTGTCAATTCACTTTTGGATTAGAATATAATGTCTTTAAATCATTTTATTTAGAGGAAAATATTTCTTACCCATAGATCCAAGATTTGGTAATCCACTATCCTAATATTAGAGGAACGGAAATTCGTTTCTCCCATTTTCGCCGGAGGCTTTCATGCGTATACACTATGTCATTACAAAACGTGTCATTTGGGAGGTCTCTCTTACTTGTTAGCGTGCCATCACAGCTTTCTCTTCTTATGCATCATTTTCCATTAGGTACAAGTACTTAAGCAGGGAGGCACAAAACCTGTCTCCGATTTGTTTGGGACGTTTCGGGTGCTTGTTTGGGATGGGGACAAAATGTCCCCACCCACGTTTCGTAGAAAATAAAAAAGGAACTTCTTGGAGACGTTCCTTGAGTTTGGGGGACGCCTTGGCATTCCATATGTTCTGCATGTTTTAAACATAAAGAAACACTAACCTAACTTTATGCTATTTTGAGTGTCACTCTACATCCTTAACCCTAAAACACAATCAAAATTAAAAATACAGTAATCCAAACTCATTCTAATCACACTAAGTCAAAGAGGAAAAAAGAGGTAGAGGTAGAAGAGGAAGAACAAGAAGAGCAAGAGCAAGAAAGAGCAAGAGGAAGAACAAGAGCATTAGCAAGAGCAAGAACAAAGTGGGTATGTACAATATCCCTTGTTTTTTTTCCTAAAAATGCTAAGTGGGTTAAACAAGGGCGTTGTTTATTTTTCCCCAAATGCAAAGTGGGTTAAAGAAGGGCAGGGCTTTTCAGTTTTCATTTTTTTCGTTTTCCAAATGCAAAGACTATGTGGGTTAAAGAAGAAAGGCATTGCTATTTTGTTTTGTTTTAAATTTTTCGAATGCAAAGTGGGTTAAAGGAGGGCATTTTGTTTGTTTTTGTTTGTTCCAAATCCACATTCATTGGGTTCATATTAGAATAGTTATATTGCTGTTTTTAATTATTGCAGCCCCAAAATGAGTTCAAATAGTGAGTATGAAAGCTGATATGACAATTCAAATGAGTGATGAGATGGGGTGGGGGTGTGCAAGGAGAAAGTTGAATGACAACTGATAGTTCACATGGGAGTGTTGACAAGTTTAGTTGCCCCTCCAAGATGTTGAGCAAATATACAAGAGGACCGTTTGACAAAAAAACCTTTGAAACAATTTGTTCAAATTGTTGAAGGTCCTAGATCAAACACTTCAAGGGGGGACTAAACATGGAAGTGCAATATATGCTCATTGACTTGGTTGAGCAACATTATTAGATTGAATACATACTTGTTGCACATCTTAGGGAAAGGTGTTGGCCTTTGTGGACAACTATCACTTGAAGAGAGGGCAAAGATAGTGAGGTTGTTTAATGGAGATACCATAGAGAAAGTTCTAGCAATTTGTGGCTTTGGTGGCACCCCTTCTAGTTCTCAGAGAACTTCTAGGAGTGCTTTCTTAAATATTGCAACAAGTTTTGAGGTGACTAAAGTGGATGCTTTTGCTAGTAAGGGGGAAGAGGAAGGTTGTGGCCTCTAACCTAGTTGTGGATATGTATGATACAAAGGATAGGGATGAGGCTGATGATGCCATTAGAAAATTTGTTTTATTTTGTTGGCATCTCCAGTTTCATTGCTGCTCACTCTCCTTATTACAAGGAGGCTAGGGCTAAGGTAGCCAAAGTAGGTCTAGGTTATGTGCCCCCCAAGAGGCATGAAGTTGAGGACCACAATTTTGGATATAAATTATTCCAAGGTTAACTTACTAATGGAGGAGATGAGGTGCACATGGGTTTGTCATGGTTGCAACATCATCATGGATGGTTGGACGGATATTAAACACTACCTACTCGTCAATATCATTCTTATGCAGAGAGGCTCCTTACATTTTGAGGGTAGTTGATTGTTTAGGAAAAAAGGATGCAAATTTCAATTTTTCCATTTTGTGATGCCATTGAGGAGGTTGGCCCTGCCAAATGTTGTATACATGTTATTACAATGCAACTTACGTGTTTAGGCAACATGTAAGCTTGTTGAGGTTCACTACCAACATATATTTTGGACCCCATGTTGCATGCATGCCATGAACAATGCAGTGAAATACATTAGAAAATTTGATTGGGTCAAAAGTGTAGTGGCAAAGGGTAGAGAGGTGCAAATGTTCATATACAACCACCATACATCATTAGCACTCTTTTATAGCTTTTCAAGGAAGGAATTCCTCAAGTCGGTGGACACACGTTTTGCATCCTACTTTATTTTGTTGGATAGGATGCTTGAGTTGCAAGAGTTCCTCAATGTATGGTCATGACAGAGGTGGTCTAAGAGGGTGAAGATAGAGCGGTGAAAGATGGTGAGAGACACATTTTGGATAGATGTGAGATATATAACATTAATTGTATTTTCCGTTTTTTAGTGTGATTAAATATGAGGATTTTGAAAGCCCCAAGCCTTGGTGAAATATATGAGTGTATTGACAATACACTTGGTTAGATGAAGACTACTATTTGGAAAAGGGACCCCATCTTGGAGTTTTACCATCAACATGTTCATCCCCATCATTGAGTGGAGGTGGGAGAAATCGAACACCCCTTTACACATGGACCACACATTCATTAAATCCTAAATGGTACATGGAGAGGCTTGGCAAGATTGTCCTTGTAGATGACGAGGAGGTGAGGAAGGGTTTCTTGAAAGCTTGAAAAAAAGTATAATGTAGAGGATGCTTCATAGTTCATAACTGATTGGCTCAAATTTTTTTATCTTGAGGGCTACAAAGCTTCAATGAAGATAGATAGGGGCACATTGGCACAAGAGAGTCTAGTGAACTGTTGCCGATTGTGTGGAGCCTGTTTTCATGTGAGAAAGTGTTGAAGACTGTACACTAAGAGTACTGTACACTTTCCACAGTTGTCTCGGGGTTTGAGGGCCTGGGCCCGGGCCCCTGGTAGTTCGGGGGCGCAGCCCCCAAAAAAATTTTTTTTTGGCCTTAAAATGTGCCCGATATATCGGGAAACGTGATTTTCTCATATGGGTGGGTTTTTTGACCCATAGGTTTATGGGACGGTTTTGGCCCATGGTTTTGATACCCACGGTTTTGTAAAACTGCTTAAGCAGTTGTCTATTTATATGGTTTTGTGCATATGGTAGATATATGATGTAACATTGCAGATGTGTTTTGAATTCGGGTGTGAATTCTGTAGAGTTTGTTGAGCATAGCTCCAAACAGATCTGGGTATTGTATTGAGAGAGTGGTGGCTTGTAATAAAATCTGAGCAAGTGATTCTTGGTGGACGTAGCCCAAATTGGGTGAACCACGTTAAATATTGTCTCTTTGTGTTGTGTTATTTTATTCTGCACTTTTATTTGAGATCTGTAATATTTTCTGCATATTAGTTTCTACTGTTGCGATTCTGTGAGGGATTATTCCGCATATTTTATCCCTTATTTCCTAACAATTGGTATCAGAGCCTGGTTTGGTTTGCTGAAGTGTTGAATCGCAGGGAAAGTTTTATCTTGAGTGGGAGCTATGGCAGATGATGGAAGATCTAGGGTTGATAAATTCAACGGGTAGAATTTCAGTCTTTGGAAGATGCAGATGGAAGATTACATTTATCAGAAGGATCTTTATATTCCGTTGTCTGAGAAGGTGAACAAACCCTCGAGCATGACAAATGCGGAATGGGATTTGCTGGATAGGAAGGCACTTGGGACAATCCGGCTGTGTCTTGCATCTTCGGTATTATTTAATGTTTCAAAGGAAAAGACTACAAAAGAACTGATGGATGCATTAGGGAAGTTGTATGAAAAACCCTCTGCCTCTAATAAGATATTTTTAATGAAAAAGTTGTTTAATATGAAGATGTCTGAGAATGGTTCAGTAGCAGATCATCTAAATGATTTTAATACGGTTGTAAATATGCTAGCTTTGGTTACAATAGAATTTGATGAAGAAGTTAGGGCTTTATTAGTTCTGTGCTCTTTACCTGAGAGTTGGAATAGCCTGGTAATGGCGGTAAGCAACTCGGTTCCAGCTAACTCAAAGTTGAAGTTTGAGGATGTTGTAGGGGTGATTCTAAGTGAGGAAATGTGAAGAAAAATCTCTGGTGAATCTTCTACTTCAGGGAATGCTTTGACAGTGGAAACTAGAGGGAGACAGAAGAATAGAGGAAGCCGTGGAAAATCAAAGGATCGGGCAAGGTCAAAATCCAAAAGCAAGATAGTATGTTGGCACTGTGGAAAGTCTGGGCATGCAAAGAAGGACTGTTGGGAGCTTCGGGACAAGAAGAAACAACAGGAAGAAAACAAGGAGGCAAATGTGGCAACGGGTAATGTATGTCAGGATGCTTTGATTCTTTCTTTGCACAATATTACTGAATCTTGGGTTTTAGATTCGGGGGCTTCTTTCCATGCTACTCCACATAGGCATTATTTTGTTGATTATGTTCAAGGAGATTTTGGGCATGTTTTTCTTGGTGATGATGAGCCTTGCAAGCATAGTTGGAAAAGGTTCTGTTCAGGTTAAGATGCAGAATGGGAATACTTGGCTATTGAAGGATGTCAGACATGTGCCTACATTAAGATGAAATTTGATATCGGCAGGGCAGTTGGGAAGTGATGGTTGTACTGTGATATTTACAGCGGACTCTTGGAAGGTTACCAAGGGTGCTCTTGTGGTGGCAAGAGGTAAGAAGGTTGGAACCTTGTATTTAACCACTTATAGCACTAATGTTTGTAATCTTGTGGCTTCAGAAGTAGATACAACATTGTGGCACTATAGGCTCGGTCATATGAGCCATAAGGGCATGGAGATCATAAAGAAGGATTTTCCTGGATATACAGAAACAGGTTTGGAGTTCTGTGAGGACTGCATATATGGGAAACAGAAGTGAGTAAGGTTTCTCAAGGTTGGACATACAAAGAAAGAGAATAAGTTAGAGCTGGTGCATTCTGATGTGTGGGGGTCGGCTCAAGTATCATCTCTTGGGGGTTCAAGTTATTATGTTACTTTTATTGATGATGCAACAAGGAAAGTTTGGGTTTATTGTATTAGAAACAAATCTGATGTATTTGACACTTTTGTTAAATGGAAAGCCTTGGTAGAGAATGAAACAGGTCTTAAGCTAAAATGTCTCAGGTCAGATAATGGAGGGGAGTATTGCAGCAATGAATTTGATGATTATTGTTCTAAGAATGGAATCCACAGGAAAAAGATGGTTCCAGGAACTCTGCAGCAGAATGGGGTGTCAGAAAGGATGAACAGAACAATAATGGAACGTGCTAGGAGCATGAGGTTACATGCAGGACTGCCTCTTTCTTTTTGGGCAGAAGCGGTGAGCACAGCTGTGTACTTGATAAACAGAGGACCCTCAAGTGCCTTGGATGGAGGCATACCTGAGGAGGCTTGGTATGGTAAGAAAGTTGATTATTCATTTCTTAGAGTCTTTGGATGTGAGGTGTTTGTCCATATAGACAAGGATGATAGGACCAAGCTAGAGGCTAAATCAGAAAAATGTACTTTCATTGGTTATGGTGGTGATGACTTTGGATATAAATGTTGGAGTATTAAGGACAAGAAAATCATTCGATCTAGGGATGTGGTCTTTAATGAGAAAGTCATGTATAAGCAGCAGTTGCAGGAAAATAGGGAAGAATCCAAGAAAGAATATGCAGCGGTAGAGGATCTTCCGGATGGGAAAGTGACACATGAATCAGTTCAGGAACCTCCTCAACAGGAACCCCAAACTCCTATATTGAGGAGGTCTTCTAGGGTAAGAAGAGAACCTGAACGTTTTTCTCCTTCTCTTTATTATTTATTACTCACTGATAGTGGAGAGCCAGAGAGCTTTGATGAAGCAATGCAGGTAGATGCCAGGAAGAAGTGGGAGCAAGCCATGGATGAGGAGCATCAGGCTCTCATGGAGAACCAGACATGGGATTTGGTGAAGCTACCCGAAGGAAAAAGAGCATTACAGAACAAGTGGGTGTTCAGAGTCAAAGAGGAAGAAGGAGGCAAGAAAAGATACAAGGCCCGGTTGGTGGTCAAGGGGTTTGCACAGAAAAAAGGTATAGATTTTGATGAGATTTTTTCTCCTGTAGTAAAAATGACTTCTATTAGAACTGTTCTAGGAATAGTTGCAGCAGAAGACTTGCACTTAGAACAACTTGATGTAAAGACTGCATTTCTCCATGGTGATTTGGAGGAGGAACTATATATGCAGCAACCAGAGGGCTATGAGGTCAAAGGTAAAGAGGAGATGGTGTGCAAACTGAAGAAGAGCTTGTATGGCTTGAAACAAGCTCCACGTCAATGGTATAAGAAATTTGATAGCTTCATGATGGAGCAAGGTTATATTAGATGTCATTCTGACCATTGCGTGTATACAAAGAAATTTGAGGATGACAGTTATATTATCCTTTGTCTGTATGTGGATGACATGTTGGTTGCAGGTAAAAACATGCAGGAAATAAAAGTACTCAAGAAGCAGCTAAGTGAATCCTTTGCTATGAAGGATTTGGGGGCAGCCAAACAAATCCTTGGTATGAGGATATCTCGGGATAGGAAGGAATGGAAGCTGACTTTATCTCAGGAAGAGTACATTAAGAAGGTCTTGGAGAGGTTTAATATGCAGGATGCTAAACCGGTTGGGACTCCTTTGGTAGGCCATTTCAAGTTATCAAAGGATTAGTGTGCCAAGACAGAGCAGGAGAGAAACCAGATGTCCAAGGTACCTTACTCATCAGTGGTTGGCAGTTTGATGTATGCCATGGTGTGCACCAGGCCTGATATTGCCCATGCAGTGGGAGTGGTGAGTAGATTTATGAGTGATCCAGGTAGAGATCACTGGCAGGCAGTAAAGTGGATCCTTCGGTATTTGAGAGGGACCATGGGGACAGTTTTGTGCTACAGTGGATCAAACACCACTTTGTGTGGTTATGTAGATTCAGATATGGCTGGAGATGTAGACAGCAGGAGGAGCACAACAGGTTATGTTTACACTGTAGGTGGGACAACAGTAAGCTGGATTTCACGACTACAGAAGCTGGTGGCTTTGTCAACCAGAGGCTGAGTATGTTGCTACCATAGAGGCAAGCAAATAAATGATTTGGTTACAATAATTACTCGACAAGTTGGGGTATAAGCAGGAGGAGGGAAAGTTGCATAGTGATAGTCAGAGTGCTATACACCTAGCTAAGAACTCTACTTTCCACTCTAGGATGAAGCATATACAGTTAAGGTACCATTTCATCAGGACAACTTTGGAGGAAGAGAAGTTGAAGCTGGAGAAGATTCATACCAGTCAGAATCCTGCAGACATGATGACCAAGGTGGTCACAAGGGAAAAACTGAAGCTGTGTTCAGCTTTGGTTGGTCTTCACAGAAACTAGTGAAGGGTTGAGAAGCTTGCTCAGAGGAAAACTAGTCTCCAAGTGGGAGATTGTTAGGTTGTGGAGCCTGTTTTCATGTGAGAAAGTGTTGAAGACTGTACACTAAGAGTACTGTACACTTTCCACAGTTGTCTCGCCGGGGTTCGGGGGGCCGGGCCAAGCCCCAAAGGGGCGGCAGCCCCCGGTAAATTGGGGGCACAACCCTTTTTGGGCCTTAAAACGTGCCCGATATATCGGGAAACGTGATTTTCTCATATGGGTGGGTTTTTTGACCCATAGGTTTATGGGACGGTTTTGGCCCATGGTTTTGATACCCATGGTTTTGTAAAACTACTTAAGCAGTTGTCTATTTATATGGTTTTGTGCATATGGTAGAGGTATAATGTAACATTGCAGATGTGTTTTGAATTCGGGTGTGAATTCTGTAGAGTTTGTTGAGCATAGCTCCAAACAGATCTGGGTATTGTATTGAGAGAGCGGTGGCTTGTAATAAAATCTGAGCAAGTGATTCTTGGTGGACGTAGCCCAAATTGGGTGAACCACGTTAAATATTGTCTCTTTGTGTTGTGTTATTTTATTCTGCACTTTTATTTGAGATCTGTAATATTTTCTGCATATTAGTTTCTACTGTTGCGATTCTGTGAGGGATTATTCTGCATATTTTATCCCTTATTTCCTACCCTAGTTGATTATTAGGAGAGGGGCTTAAACAGGGATGTTGAGTGTCTTCATCATGCCATATTTTGATGTATCATTCAGTCATGGACTATCAAGGTGTCTTCTTGGTCTATGTTAGGGTGTCATCAAATGATGCAATCATGGTATGAATAATGCCACTTAGAATCATATGATTTTGAGCTCATTGTAAGCTTTAGTTATGATGTAATGGTTTTGGACTTAAGAAGAATAGTGGTGAATTTTCATAGAAAAATTCTATGACTGTACACAAATTGCAACACTATCCATGTGTACTGGGATTCATAGTTATTGTCAATGACTGCAATATGATATAATAAATGGCCTGTATCCTTTCCCTGCTCATCGCAACTAATTGCCATTACATGGCTAGTTGTGAGCTTCAGCCTTAGAGATACTACAGCTAATTAAATACTCCCACTCGACATTGAGGGTTATATTTGGAATATATTGATAGAATTTTAATGATTGAGACACATTCGTCTATCCTTTTGGTGGCATCCCTAAATTTGAAGTTTTACATTTGCTTTCTTAGAGACCCTGTCCCTGCAAAAGTCTTAGGAAACGGTATGAAATTTATGCTTGTCATGAAATATGAATTGATTAATCCAGTTTTCGTTCTTGATTTACAAAGTTATTTTAAGATTAGATTATAGAAGGAATTTAAAGAAATGCTATTTGCTAATATCAATTTTAACCAACACAGGGGGTCACAATGGTACTCGAACACACCACTCAATACACAATGATGACAAGTGCTACATGAGTTTTCACACACAACAACACACAACACACACACACTTGGCGGGATTAACATACAACAGAACAAAGAGATTGAATGTAAACAAAGTGGAAAATTGTATAGGATATTATTAAACCCATGGTCCTACCAAACATTAGAAATAGCCACAAGAGGGGGATCGTAAAAATCCTCTAAGGCATGCAATGATGAGAGTCAAAAATCGAAATGATGTATGGTAAAATGACTCAATGTTACTTGAAAGGCATAATGCATCCTTTCCTAATCCAAAATATGAGTCATATGCAGACCTTTACCCCATAAAGGGATTGTTCAAGGATCGTATTAATATAAAGTCATCTGGTGTGATTCAAGGATCCACAATACATCTAGGATCCTCAGAAGAACCATCCCTCATCTCGTCATCCCTATCCATTGGTCATGATTAATATCACATCTTGTCAATGGATAGTTACAAATCGAAAGACCCTTATAATCGAGAACCTCCACCATAGAGGCTTTTTTAGCGATTTCAAGATTTTTCTAAATTTAGCTTCAAGCAGTGGAATCCTATTAAATAACTTTTACATACAGATACAAAACAAAAAATAACATGTCATGGGATTTAAAGTCAATTTATGTAATCCTTCTAGAAAAAACATTGACTTTACAGGAAAATAATAAATGTAAGTTTTGCACAACTGGTCTAGTTCGCCGGTAAAGTTTAAGAATTTTTCGCAAGGTTACAAATTTAACACTGGAAAACGTCAAATTTCACTATCAGGCCTGTATCACATAAAGTGTATGAAGTGTAAGAGCAATTATAAATGTATCGGGCAATAGAAGTTTTCTCCATGACAGTCCCACTCATCAATGAGGTTCTCCTCGGAACCAATTTTTTTACAAGGAAACAATAAAACCACAGCATATAATGGACTTCCTAGGACTAAAAAATACACGAGCACTCTTGGATCTGGACCTACTAGGCCAACTTAACTTCTGCGATCCATACCAAATCGAATTGACTGTGAAGGGAATATCTTTTCACCAATTCACCGACTTAGGGATCTCAACTTATTAAAGGCCTTGACTGAAAATGAATCCAACGTTGTCCTCAATATCTCGAGCGGAAGATGAAGTGGTCAAGAAAACCATGGAATGCCTATATACATTCTGCACGTTGTCTTTGGATTTAACATCCTCACCAGGAAAAAACCAATTGTTATGGGTAGTTCATTACCTATAAATATGGTTAGAACTAGATTACACATTGATTAATTTATATGCAAGGTTTAATTGTCGAAGTTCAATTGCAGACGTTTTTCGATGCACTGCAGATGGGAAGCATTTAGAGGGGCCGACTCTAATGATAAGAATTTTGCCTTTAAATAGCCAAGAAATCATCATTGTTTCAGCTGAAGACGACGCTTGAAGTGTTCATGGCTGGTAGATAAGGATGAAAAAGTGAGCGATTTCCATGTAAAATGGAAGCTATTTCGACTGATCCTGCACAATCTGTCAAGGCGGGTGCATCCTTGCAGAGGTACACATCCATCATCCATACACCAAAAGAAAACAATAATTTGATGATTACGCTTTATTTAATTTGGGGATTAATCGGATGCTAGATTTAGTTGATATGTGTGAATCAGATGAGGCAAAAATACAGTGGTGTTAAACCAAAAGGTCGAAATGTATTGTCCGGGACAAGGATAAGTTTGCAATGATTATGCAGCTGGGTGTCGATTACGCCTTTCCGTTGTCTTTGCTACGTCAAATCCCATGACGGGAGCCTCTTGCCAATTTTTGGCACTCAATCCCTGCCATCATTTTTTGACCCTGGGATTCTAACCCGCAATTACCTGTCGCTCTGATACCAGTTTATTTTTGGCTTAAGTACATGTGTCCATTAAACCAAACAAGGTTGACAAACCATTCAGTTTTTCATTATACAAGCTACAGCGGTTAATCAATCCATGGTGAGGCAATAGTCCATGTCACGATATCTCCAGGGAGTAGTGACAGTTTTTTTTCTCTTCACTCTTACTTGCATCTAGACATGAGCATCTTTAAAGCTAGGCCATGGAAAACCATGCAAATCATAATGAACATATATTTTACACTATGTAGTTGAAAGTGCCCTAATCAACCCTAAACTATGTATGAAAAGTGTGGTCGATAAGAACATCTAAAAGAGTTTGGTCACTGTGGAGCACACTGTCACCATGTTAATTACATATAGCATTATATACCATGTTGTCAAATACACAGTTTTTGGTTATGAGTGTGTTTACAATAGATCAATGGCAATCCTTGCAACTTATGTTATTTTGTCAAATACATCTATTTTTTTTTGAAATGATTAAATAAAAAAAAAATATTCTAGCCAAATGGATGATAGCTAACTTAAAAATATTGTCATGAGATTGAATTTGTCGAGTGAGATAATGGTGCCATGGGTCAACCATCTAATCTTCCGTGCAAGTTGCATCGATCTGCTTGGTTGGCAGATACTATTTGGCTAATCGAGACCTCAGCGGTATCATAAGGATGTTCACCTGAAATCCATTCAGTCAAGTGACAAACTGTGATTTCTCAAGACCATAATATTAGTGAATACATTAACCTCATATTTGACCAACCGTTATCATAGTGATATACATGTATAGATAGATTAAAATATTGTAAAATTTATAAAAGAATATTTTGATAATTATAATACAATTTATGCGTAATATTAGTCAAATGTGAATTTATTTTGGGATGTTTTATTTCTTGAAAGTTTCAATGTTGTAGATGACATGTGGTTTGAAGATATGTAATTCACACGTAATTTATGAATAGGATATGGGTACCTTCAATAGGCTCACATTGTCGTTGTTTCACCTAAATATACCAATTTTTAAGTGATATCCATCGAGGCGTGATTGAATTCATATTTATAAGTGTAGTCTGCAGGTATCCCCATTGATACATGGATGCTTCGAAACCATGTTGGCAACATAGGCTCCAGAAGCATAGTAATGGAAACATAAGCTTTTAGTGTATGTACATGATATGTGCTCATGGTAACCAAGCATAAGTGAACGGTAGTATAGTCAATTGGCATGTCAACTATAATGCACTTAAATGTCATAAGCAAGTGAAACCTTTGTGTTAAAACCAAACCAATCTAAAGCAAGACATGGTTATTCAATCACACATAAATGACATTGTCTTGCACCAAAATGGAATCAGATAGGTGGACAACCTGATCCAAGCATAATGGTAGCAGACTCACATCACTGCAAGCCAGAATCTGGAGATTTGCATAGGCCCTACACTAGATAAACATGTGTAAATGTTGTGTGCAGAGAAAAACATGGGCAAAGAGTTTCTCATGTAACATACCCTCACCAATAGCTTCATAAGTTAGTTGCAAGATATGATACCGATGGAAACATAGAAAGTTTGATGGAGAAGGGCTGAAACTTGTTTCAGATGACCATGTAGGTTGCCCCAGTATAGGCTATGCCCCCAAATGTAATATGTCCCCATGTAGAAATGTATTGTGAGCGTGCAATTCATCTGGTAAGTAGATTCATGAAGAATACGAGTTAACAGATTGTTGCATCTAACACACAGAATACTATGAGAGCCCATGTGGGATATACCATCAATGTATGACAGTAACCGCAATTTTCTGATCAAGATTGTAGAGAAGCATCATAGCATACTCAATACATGTATTTTACTATTCCAACCAAGATGTAAGGAAACAGGATATTTTGTTTTTGATTAGCGTTTTTCAATGTTAGGACGATCTGAATCTTATGTTAACATTAAGCATAAACATGCTCAATTGAAAATAGCATCAAAAAGACAAAATACCTGAAGCAAGGATGACTTTTGTCAATAAGTGCAACACTGCCAAGAGGCTGAGCCATCGATGTAAGCAGTTCATGGGAATCCTTGCGGAAGTCATGTGAACTTTTCAACTAAATTCTTGAGCAATAGGAGTCATTGAGATTAATTACAACTTCAAATGCAACTATCAAGCAAGTTATTCAACCCGATTAGCTCATGGGAAGTCATACTGCAGACGTTCTGGAATGGCAAACATAATAGCTTCACAATGCCAGGGTATGGAAATCCATCGAGGCATAATAAGAAGTATTTTTGTGGGATGTAGTAATTGAATGTGCCCCATTTGCATATGTATGTAAAATGTGGTGACAAAGACCTTCAGAAACGTTTAAATTTCCATATGAGAAATTTAGTATATGGACAGCTCAAAGTGTAGCAATGAAAACCAAAGGACTGAATGTGATATCTTATTATGGAATGCCATAATTGTAAAGCAAAAGCATGCATTTGGAAATACGAAAATTGTAGAAGCCTGGCATTCCGCAACCTTTTCCAATATCTTCTTATGTTGCAGCAATATGGGATCTTTAGGGTAGGCAATGGACAATCATCAAAGCATAGTTGTAATGGATGTTTGTATGTAGTTGAAGGTGCCACCTATTAAACATGTACGTGTCAAATCTGGAGGACCATGCAATCTCGAGGAGTCAGATTGCTAGTCATTAATACTCATATAGAAATGGTCCGACATCAGGGGTTGTATGGTATCTGAAATACATCGCTATTAGTGTAATCATTATCATGGTAATGAGCTGCGAATTCAGCTATTTTCAACAATGAATCACTCTTGTAGTCCAAGCACTTCTGCTTATAGGATCGTGTAGTTGAAGCTATTACGGGGTACTGCTTTATGCCGTTTCTGAACACATACAAGGGTTGTAGTAAGACATACTTCCAATACGATGGATCTCTGAGTACAGCTCAACAATTGAATATTGAGATGCATTTCCTCTTGAGGTAGTATAATTTACTGTTTTGGAAGCACCTTTGGGTACCCACCTCCATGTTGGATGGCATTAATTGGTAAGTCATAATCGAATGGTAATTGAGCTTTTTTATCAAATGCAACCCGGGAAATTTGAGACATTGATGTGATGTGGATGGAACATTACTCAGGGACTCAATTAATCCAAGGGTGTTTTAGTAATAGTATCATAGTTCCGTTATCTGACCATATACAGGTCTGAAACCTACAACTTAGCAAAATTGATTTTCTGCCAGAGTACCAACATTGAGTAGGTGTCTTATAAACATAATATTCAACAGCTCATTGTCGAATGGAATTCCCAATTTATCTTTTTGTTGATCTCTTAGGCAATCCATCTTAGCTCCAAGTCGACACATGCACCTCAAGCTCCATCCAATTGGAATATGGACAATATCATTCAAAAAATTGTTCTCCACACCCTAGATTTCAAGCACATCCTATTTCAACATAAACCACGTGGATGTAATAAAGTTAGCTAATGCCTTGGCCGATTTCTCCTTTTGGTCCGGCGTGTAGTATACTCCCCATGTTTTTGTTTATCCGGAGCCTCTCCCCATCTTTATCATCTAGTAGCCTTAGAGAAAAATGCCATTCACTCACCCCCTCATGAACTGAAACGCCTGTACCAAAGTTGGGTTGCTGTTCATTTGCACACCTGTATGAATTTTATGTCATAATCCCCAGCCTTCCAAGTCCACCACTATTAAACCTCAGCTGAGCATTAATTGACATGATTTGCTTCCCAGTACTGCAAGCAAGCATGGGTCAGGGGGAGTCCTTTTGTTTAATGTGCTTCCTTTGGACAGTATTACTTGAAATCAGACTGTTCCTGTGTTTTTTCATCATATTACCATTATTCCTCAAACTCTCAGAGTCCAATGATGTGCTGTCTTTTTTCCTCATCCCTTTTTTGTCTTTATCTGGATTTTATCTTAATCCTATTTTTATTGTGATCTGGGTTTTGTCTTATCGTCGGGTGTCTTTACTTTATCCTCAACCTCTCACCTGTACTCACATTCCTCCCAGCAGTGCTTCTCTGAGCTATCACAATCTCCCAAATCCACATAGCATATCCACCCCACTTGGAGATTCTATATAGCCGCGCACAATCAGATCATATTGATGCATAATATCAAATTTCAATGGTATAAAAATTGTTGAGTATCACCTACCAATCACAGTATCTATGACACAAATCATCCTTCTTCTTACTCTGTCGAAATCTTGCATAGTTGGGCACATGGAGTATTGGGCGGATGTAATGTCCCCTTTCCCTCGCCCATGGCCTAAGGGCCAATGCGTGCCCTAACCCTAGTCATGCCCAAGGGGCTACGGACACTATTTTGCTATTGGGTATGGGCATCTAGTCCAGTTGTTATTATTTTTTATTGACTGGGTCATAAAGTACTTTTAAAAAGGGACTAGATGTTATGTTTCATCATTGGGGCCACTTAAAGTACCTTTTTGGCGACTTGAGGGGACATGCATGGCATTAAATGTTATATTTCTTCATTGAGGTCACTTTATGGGCCTAGGCGCCTAGGAAGGGAAAAGCAATTTTAAGTTATTTTTAATTAGGCCCTCTTTATGAGAAAGTGCGCCTTGAGTGTTTTAGGGTTTCTTTGACATGAAAAGGTTATAAAAGAAGGTGAGGGGTGAAAGGAAATTCATTCATGCATACACTTATATTTCTTTTCATGGTGCAACTGCTGTTTGCAAACTTTTAGCTTGTGGAGTAAGATCCCACGGGAACTCTAGCTTCGGTGGTGAGAGATCCATCCCTAGCTAGCAGGGCATTCTTCGGTAGTGAAAGATCTACCCTAGCTTGTCACTTTGGAGCTATTTTCAGGGTTGATTTACAGAGATATTTTCAGGGGTTTTCAGAGGATTAGGGTTTGAGGGTTTTTGAGACATTTTGTGAAGATAATTCAGTGGGTTTTCAGATCAGATTTACGGCAGCCATAGAGCAGGATTTGGCATCATTTGACAGAGCATATTTCATCAAGGGTTCTGACCATTTTCCAAAGGGGGCGACTTATTTGGGAATATTGCAACCCTTATTTGAAGGGTTTCCAGTGGTACGTTTTCAGATCTGAGGTTGGAATATCATCTCCTATATTTGTAAATGTTATTTCCAAAGTTTCATAATTTTTGTACTTGTATTCGGAAAGATATGAATTTTAGAAGTTTTCCAGCTGTCTAGGCACGCTGTAATTTTCTGGCAGCATTATATTGATCTGAAAAATTCCAAAAATATTTCCCTTGTGTTCTTTATATTATTAGCAAGCTCTCAGTTAAATTTTCAAGTAATTTGGACGTGGTATTTTGGGAGATATTCATATTTTCTAGTGTTCGCTGCCCTAGCTGTAGTGTATAAAATCTGCAAAAATCAGATTTTTATTTTGCTGCAATTTTTCAATATTTTGTGCAATTTTGGTAAGGGGTATCCCACAAGGGATATTTCAGCGGAGTGGAAGGAAGTTCATTCATGACTACGATGGAAATCAGATAGGACCAGTTTTTGCAATTTGGGATCTTTCCTAGAATTACGTAAGGGTGTTGATTCTCTCTTTATTGCCCGATACCTGCTAAAAAATTCTCATTTTATTACTTGTAAGATGACTCAGTGTATTGTTATAATTTAGCTAAATTTTACCTTTTAGGGAAATTGTGAGAGGTACATGGATTTGCTGATGGAAAAATCTACATATTTGCATATGAAGTACTAACATCTTGATTGGCCATATTGAGGGTCAAATCAAATCTGGATGCAGAAACGCTAATGCATGAAGTTGAGCTGTGAAGTTTTGAGGTTGTTACAGGTATCACCTGGTATTAAATGGCTACAAGTATCAACGGAAGTTTTCCTGACTGAGGCTTAGAATTTTGATTTTGACTCATTTTAATGGGAGAAATGGACTTGGGGTTTTATTCTTATTAAGCTTTGAGTTGGCACCTGTAACAAATTGAAATTAATTTCGGCTGTGTAGGTCACCTTGTCTAGATTTTCTATGGGATTAATAAGTCCTCGTGGAGTTTAATGCACTTCGAGAGTTACTCAGAGGAAGTTCAAGTACTGCTAGAGTTGAAGAAGTAGAAGGGATAACTCAACATGAGGGCACACATCTTGAGAGCTAGTGTGTAGACTTCTGGATTGAAATGAGCACTTGAAGATTCAAATTGTGTGGACTTGAGGAACAAAGAAGTGGATTGTCTTCTTAAATTGGAGACTTTAAAATTTCATTTGCACTGTGCATACCTTCGAAATTGACTCCCGTTCATTGATTTTGTGTGGTAAGCTCATTCCTGTGAAAAAATTGGATTCCTTGTATAGTGTCTTGAATACAGTTTGTGACCATAATGCCTATGAGATAAAGCTCCCTTAAAAGGGATTAACCTTGTAATATCTTCCAGAATGTTGTTAGATCATGCTCGCATTCTGAGGAGTAGACCAGTGGAAAAATTCTCCATCCAGACAATTGTGTTCTTAAACCAAACATGGAACAAATAGTTGTTTGCATAACTGATACTGAAAAAATAACTTGTAAATCATTTCTTAGTTCTTATAACCAGGAAATACAGCTGATTTCTGTTTTATCTAGCAAGATTGTTTGAAATTCACTTGCCTTGCAACCACTAATAACTGTTTTGAAAATATACTAGCCAACTCTTCGACATATGCATTGTGCCATTACGAGTATGTGTATTTGGTTAAGCTGGTGACAATCATTGACTGCTCAAAAATATTTTTAGTGAATGCTATGTTGTAGCATGTCTCATGGAACATATCTAGACCCCAACATCAGAACTTATTATCCTTAGTGGTCTAGGGAATTCTTCAGAGCATTCTAGAGTTACATTGCTAGCATGTGTGTCACTCGATGTATAAGCGATTTTATTCACTATTGTATTCTTATATTATGGGAATTTCTCTATTAAGCTTGAATCTATCCATCTAATATTAGTTATTTTTTAGGTTATTGTTGCCAATTCGGCATGAGAACCCCCTTGTGGAAGCCAATCACCTTATATGTTCAAATTTGTCTGGGTTTCAGCCTCAAGATGAAGCTCAGGAGTATGGTGGAAGTCACACAACACTAAGTGTGTATTTGAAAGTTACTAGCCAAGCAATGTATGTGCTAATTAATCTCTGTTATATTGACCGAGTTATGAATTTCCTTTTTTGAATGCTTCTTTTCCTTTTCTGTAGCATAAATGTGAGTTTACGGGGCATGGTTTTATTATGTATTTACCATGTTTAATATTACGTATTAATTATTCCACATAGTATGTGTTTGCAAATTGTCAATTTGAACATCCGATGCAACCAATGTTCTACTTCAATTGATTCATTTCTATTCTGCTTGGTTTTAGTGTATCAGTTGCTTCTACCACTGATTTGGGGAGAGATCTACTCCCTTGGTTTTTAAGTTCTGCAAAAAAAGATTATTCTCAGCAAGGTGATAATCTTTAGCATCCATTTGTGGGGTGGCCATCTTCATGACTACAAATATTTGTTCTCTATTTGTAAGTAAATCAGCAAGAGACTTTCCCTTCACGTGCGGCTTTTCTAAGATTAATGGCTTAAGGTATGCTAATGACCTTTCCTTCTATTTTTCTTGTTATAGCTGTAATTTCTTGTTGATTGAAGATTCTGCAAGCCCCATTTATATTGTGAGTCTTCAAGATATTTTTCTGAGAATAAATCTTACAACTCTTCTGTCTCTTTCTCTGACAATGCAAGATTTTTTGTCTTTTTGCAACTTGCATAGTTTTTTTAATCCCTTTTTCAGTGGGTTCATATTACTATTCTGGAGAGCCCTATGGTAATAACATGCCATTCACATTTTAAATGTTTTCTTATTGTGCCTTCCCTGGTGGATTAGAAGGCAGTGTTTATTGATTTCTTGTTTTTGGCCGTTTTTCTTTCTCATCTTCCCCTATCTCTTGGAACACTACTATTTTAGCTGGTTCCAAGCCACCGATACTTTGTTTGCTGCTCTATGTATTTTCTCCACAGTTTCCTTTACCAGAACCTTGAACCTGTGGTGGATAAGTAGACGAAGACTCAACACTTTTTGTTGCTTCCTATACTGACACATTCTCTACTAAACCAGTGGGTTTTTTGTCGTTTGTTCTCTAAAACGGTGGACACTTTAGTTGAAGCTAAACAGTTGAATTGTGGTACCTTTATCAAGTTGTTTGCTTTGTTATTGCTTTTTGCTTTAGATGTTTATGCTTACTCCATTAGGATTTGTTCTATTGTCATTTGTAAGACCTTTGTTATGAAAATTCTTATTATCACGACCCCTTCCCTTGTCACCTTTGGAGCTATCATTACTGCTATCTAAACATGGCGGGGATGCAATAATTATCCCTTTTTCTTTTCTTAACAAGAGCATCATTTTCACTTTAAGCCCATAAATCTTCATAGGCATTAATATGGTCACACTTCACGCGACAATATTGTCCAAAGTGTGCATCTTGTCACCTAAACCTTACTGAGGTATCTTCGGTATGACACTTACAATTATTCAAAGGATCATAAACCCTCTCCAGCCACATCCCTTTTAGCTTTGAATGTATAGTGGCCGTTTCAAATGGGGTATTCTATAGGAAAGGCTTATTTTGTTGCTTCTTAAGAAATACCTCTTTGTGAAGGGGCAATGTTTCCTAGCAAATGTCTATAATTAGGATGCTAGCTATGTACGTAAGCAAATGATATAATCAACCCTTAGGAGGCCCATCAATAGATGTAAAATCAGGGCTTTGGATAATAACAATCAACAAATGTATTGCTGGCACACCTTCACAGTTTCAATATTACTGAGATCAGTACCCCAAATTTGTTCCCTAATGACGTGATAGATGATAAACATTAACAAACCACAATGCAATTGGATTTGTAATAAACTCTTTTTATAAAATAGAGATACAACACTCATGAACACAATAATTTCTCTGTACACTTTCCATATACGCTTATGCACTACTTTCCATTCTTGTAAATCAACAAAACATAGACTAGATAAGAGGTTATAACAATTCTTCTTATGTCATTGTTGGAGTTGCTCAGGGTTGATGGTGTCACCAACAAAATTAAATTGCCTTCATACAAAATATTTGGTCTATGAACCAAAACATGTAGGTCTTGAAAGTAAAATATAATATTGTAGTGCTCTGTACCCTTGCCCCTGATTGGTGAGTGTTTAAATAATAATAATAATAAAAATGATGATTAAAATAATAAAATGGAATGAAATAAAATTAAAATAGAGAAAAACCCCTAAGGGACGAGTTAGGGCAAAGAGGAGGCTAGGGTTTTTCTTTTTTCTTTATTTTTTGGTCTTGTTTGGGTCAAGTAAGGGGCATTTGAAGGTTGGGGCGGCCGCTATGGAAGAAAGACCATGAAAACTTTCAAAGCAAACACATTTGGTAGGCATAAAACTAGACTCCACAATCTTGCCAACATTTTCTCCTTCCTTGCGCCAAAATAGGAGCTTTGAAACAAGGTTTGGACGCAATCACAACAAAATGGAGGGGGATTTTCAGTCAGATGTAGTAGTAGCAGTGCTCTAGTAGATTTGTGTGCAAATGTGAAAGCATTCACAAGGCGTGTGGACTATTTGACAAGTGCATCTAAGAGTTGTGGTCTCATGGAATGTACCCTGACCATGTAAGCTTCATTTTTGTTTTATTAGCTTGTAGCCGTGCAAGTTTAGTGGACGTGGGCTGCCAATACTTCAATGGCGTGAGCGCCTCTTATAGAACCCTGGTTGAATTTATCATTATGTCCGCGTGTTGACATTTTCGCTGCGTCGACTATCTTGAGGAAACCCTAAATTGTGGATTTGTTTGCTTGCTGTTTTTTGTGGACAATAGTGACTGTTGGATATGCACAAAATGTTTTTTTTTTTTGTGGAAAGCCTTTAGAGAGTTTTCAAGCAAATGTGTTTGACAACATTCTCTTTGTGTGTGCCCAAATTGGAGGTTTACGGAAGGGTATGGAGATCCATCAAACAATAATCAAATATGACTTTTTCTATCAGAGATTGTAGTCGTGAATGCTCAGATAGACATGTATGCAAAATGAGGTAGCGTAGACAAGGCACGTGAATTGTTTGTTAGAATGCCTCCAAAGAGATGTGCCCTCATGGACTGCCATGGTTGCAGGACATGCTCAAAATGGGTTTGATGAGAAGGCTTTTGAACCCCTCAAGCAAATGCAATTGGCACATGTATGTCAAACTCCTCAACTCTTGCTCATCAGAATGATATGGGCACATATTCCATTCCTCCCCTCTAACTTGCTTATGTAAATTTCACTCATTTTATAGTAAGTTTAAACATGAAATCTGAAATCGAGCTTGTTACTGATGTATTGTTTCTTTACAAATCATATTACAAATTGCATAAAATAATTTCCACATTATGTTAAACCATTGCCGTAAATAGTTGCCTTGGATGGTGTGTCAAAATACTAGGCCATGAAGTTGATCAAAACAAACCTTTAACACGTTCACCATTGCTCATGTTTCGTGACCAGTCATATTGGAAAGGAAAACTTCGTCTAACATGCAAACTTGTAATGCTGAAACAACCTCCAATTAAGCCAAACACCTCTCAAAACTGACGCACAAGAAGCATCTTTAAACCCCCTTTTTGCTTTTTAACCACTGCAACCTCTCCCTTGTCATATGATGACCTCATTCCAACCAAGAAACATCACTAAAACAGTTGGTGAACATGTTTACGAAGTGGGTTTCTGGACTACTATGGACAATTGGTTGTTGGAAGCAACCAGTTGTTATGATCAAACCCTCTCGGAATCACCTCGTTTTTTATGCCTACGGATTCCAAAAATAAAATATGACCCTGCAAACCTTTTCGTTGCTATACAAAGAATGGCGTAACTCATTTTGTTTTACCCGTTTCCTCCAAAAATCACATTTTGCACACTTGTTTCAGAGCCAATTTGGCTTGGTTTGCTGAGGGGCAAATAGTCAAATTCAGTCAACTAGTGCGAGAAAGTCGTTTCCAGTTTGAGCTCTGGGCATTAGTTTTGGACCCCATCAATTTTATGTGATTCTTTGTATAGTAGAGAATAGGGTCGGACAAATAAACACCCCATTAGGAGGTTCCACACCCTTTTTGCGGGCCCATTTCGTGGCCACTTGGGCTAGTTTGCTTTTCAGTGCAACAAAGACCCGTGGACCCTTGTTGACCCTCCAAGGTTCGTTTGATGGGTAAAAATTAGTGTGATGCTAGTGAAGGGATGAATAAGGAGTTGTTTGTTCATATGAAGGAATCAAGGGGATTCATGGCTAGTCTTTGTGGAGTGATAAGTGTTGTCTCAAGTGGAGGGATAAGGGTGTTTTTCATGCCGGTTGCATGACTATTTTGGAGGAACTAAATGCTAGTGTTCCTTAGTGGAGGGATAAGTGGAAGTGGTGGCATCATTTCCCCCTTGACAAACTATTGGATGGCTTGATTGTATTATACATTTTCATTTCAATTGAATTGTTGGCATTGCCTTCTCCTCGTCTTGGAGATGCATGCAAAGTGATGCATGTCATGTTATGATTCAAGCATTGTGTTGCTGTTTTGTGGGCCCAAGTAGTATTGTTGTTGATTGATAAGAGAAAAAATTTATCCACGTTTTGGTTGTGTTTCTGGTGTGGGCGTGACATTTGGTATCAGAGCGGAGGTTCATACTCTCAAACCTTTGGGATAGATTGGTGATGCGATAGCTGTGTATGAGATGGAAACAATATGTTGTATTGTGTTGCATCGTTCATAATTGATACTTGTGATGTTATGTGTGTACCTATAGTGGTTACCACTTGGTGTGTATTCGTGAGATACTGAAGTATTTGTGACGAGGATACCTAATGGTGAATTTAATTTTATAGTGTGCATGTTCTATTAACTTGTTTTATGAAAACTGTGTTTTGTCGAGATTTGTGAACATGTTGTTTATGTCTCTTATGCCTAAGACCTGTTGTGGAGTATTGTGATTTGTGGACTGCACTTTTCTTTCCTTAGTTGGGATGGTGGTTGTATTTTGTGTTATAGTCATGAAAATGTGATAAATGTGAAATTGGCCTATGTTATGGTTTTGGGTTGTGTATGACCCCATGATGTCATGTATTGTTGGAAACCTTGTGGAAACAATAAGAATGAATTGTTAAACAATGAAAACGATTAAAAAACATTGAATCAACCAACTTGTACGAATGAGAAAACTAATAATGTAGAGTTGCTTTTGAGAAAATACTGGACATGAGTACCAAACTAAGGATTAATTAACCATGCTAAAGAGAACTACCAAACTTCACATAACATTAACAATTTGAGAAAATTACAAATTTGTTGTTCCCTTGTGGTCGCACTTTTAGTGACAAGATTCATTTCGCTGGTGAATTGAGTCATTGTTTGTTTTCTCCTTGTTCCCATGTTGCTTTTAAATTCGCCTTCGCTTGTGAGTGGCTCTTCTAACCTTGGCGTCATATTACATCGAGGATGATGCTCTTATAAGGGGAGGGAAATGTATTGCCCTATACCCATGCGCCCGATCCACAAGGGTTTAAATAATAGTAATAAAAAATGATGATTAAAATAATAAAATGGAATAAAAATAAATTACAAAAATAATAATAGAGAAAAACCCGTAAGGGGTGAGTTAGGGAAAAGAGGAGGTTAGGGTTTTTTGTTTTTCGTTCTGTTTTGGTCTTGGTTGGGTCAGGTTAGGGGTGCTTGAAGGTTAGGGTGACTACCATGGAAGAAAGGCCATGAAACACATTTGGCAGACATAAAACCAGACTCCACAACCTTGCCAACATTTTCTCCTTGCGCCAAAATAGGAGCTTTGAAACATAGTTTGGATGCCATCACAACAAAATGGAGGGGGATTTTTAGTCAGATGTTGTAGTTGCAGTGCTCTAATAGATCTGCGTGCAAATGTGGATGCAATCACAAGGCACTTGGACTGTTTGACAAACAACTCAAAGAATTGTGGTCTCATGGAACATACCTTGACCATGTAAGCTTCATTTTTGTTTTATTAGCTTACAACTGTGTAGGTTTAGTGGATGTGGGATGTCAACACATCAATGATGTGAGTGCCTCTTATAAAACCCTTTCTGAATTATGTTTGCGTGTTGACATTTGGCCGAACCGACTATCTTGAGGAAACCCTAAACTCTATCATCAACATGCCAGTTAACCCTGTGGTGGTTGTGTGGATTTGTTTACTTGGTGTTTCTTGTGGACAACAATGATTACTTGATATGCACAATATGTTTTTTTTGTGAAAAGGCTTTAGAGAGTTTTCAAGCAAATGTGTTTAGCAACATTCTCTTCGCATGTGCCAAAATGGGAGATTTAGGAAAGGGTATGGAGACCCATCAAATAACAATAAAAAACGGTTTTCTATCAGAGATTGTAGTAGTGAATGCCATGGTAGACATGTATGCAAAATTAGGAAGCATAGACAAGGCACATGAATTGTTTGTTAGAATGCCTCTAAAGAGATGCGCCCTTATGGATTGTAATGGTTGCATGACATGCTCAAAATGGGTTAGACGAAAAGGCCTTGGAACCCCTTAAGCAATTGCAATTGGCACGTGTAATGTCAAACTCCTCAACTCTTACTCGCCGGATCGATACATGCATGGATTCCATTCCTCCCCTCCAACTTCCTTTTGAAAATTTCACTCCTTATATAGTAATTTAAAAGTTAAATCTGAAATCAAGCTTGTGATTGATGTATTATTTTCAAATCATATAACAAACCACATAAAACAATTTCCACATCATGTTCAACCAGTGTTATAAATAGTCGTTTTGGATGGTGTGCCAAAATACTAGATGATGGACTTGATCAAAATAAACCTTTAACACGTTCACCATTGCTTAGAGGGAGAGAGGGATATGAGGTAAGAGAGCGAGAGCGAGAGAGAGTGAAGAGGGAGCGAGAAGAGGGAAGAGTCAACAAGAGTGAGAGATAGAGAGGAGGGAAGAGACAACGAGAGTGAGAGATAGAGAGAGGGAGGGGGACATGGCGATGGAGAGGGGGAGTGGGAGTGAGGGAGAGAGAGGAGGGAAGAGAGTGAGAGTGAGAGTAAGAGAGGGAGGGATAGGGGAAGAGAGAGAGATATGGAGAGGGAGAGACCGAACCAATGGTGCCCACATGTTTGGGTGGGTTTTTAGACACTATCGGAGGTGTTACTATGTTTCCCAACCATCTTGGTCCTCCTCAGCTACGTTGGTCGGGTGATGTCTCTTAAGCACCCAATTGCGCCACGCTCAGCGTGAGTTTCAAAATGGAAAAAAGACAACCAAACATCCCGATTAAGCAAGATAATCATCACAAAGGTGGTAATAATTTTTTTTTGTTTAAAGTTATTTAGTTCTTTCGGCGGTTATAAATACACATAATAATAGTATCGTGACTAAGTCACAACAAACGATGAAGTAGCACCATACCTCAATTGCGAATGTCACGAAGGATTAAATCAATTTCCCCGTTATTATTACAGGGACACAATTTCAAACTTAAGGGACAGAGAGTCGGCGTAGCGCCACTTCCGCGAGTTAACCATTTGCGATTATTTTAAAAAGCGTTGACGATAAACCTATTGTGACATTGGTATGGAAAAATTATACACATTCACATACACATACATATTTGAAATGTTTAAGGGTTTGGCGAAAGACCATATTTAACCGTGACGGTCATGGGTCCAATTTTATCTTTAAAATGGGCCCATGTCCTTGAATAAGGATAAGCGGAAAAAGAAAAGAAAAGATGTTATTTAATTTAAATATCCCGCTAAGGGGATCCCACAACCTAAGCTAAATTAATTAAATAAAATTAACCGTTTAAATTTACTCTACCTCTCAATTTAAACTTACCCAAAACTATTCTGAAGTCACTAATTAAAAGAACCATATAAGAACATCATATTAAAATTAACACACCCATATCTTTTAAGTTGTGCACATCTAATCACAACCCTTGGATTAAATCAATCTCCATTGCAGGATTAAGTTTTCCCTAAAATCATAAGGCGAGGATATAATTTGCAAAAATTCTAAGTTTTAATTTCATTTCTTTCTCTTTCTCCATGTGGTCCTCTTTTCTTTGTTTGTTTGCAGGTATGGAATAAACAAGATGAAAGCTCAAGCAAATAGGGTTTCAAGGCCAAAACTTCTCATTCCTCCAACAATGGTAGACCACAAAAATCTGCAAATTTATATATTTGCCTTTGTTATTGATATATTATTTTTATTTTGGAGCCCATACGCAGGGCAAGTTTCAGGGTTTTTTTTTGGAACTGCAGACACAAATTATCATATGTATTTGTATGAATTTCTTTTTGTACATACATACATACATATATATTTGTTGTAGAGTGCTAGCCGTTCAATCGAATAAACCTGTGAGAAGGGCATCTACAAAGAGGAAGGTCAAATGGCCTATGCAAGGGAGAGGGCGGCCCTTGGTCGTGACAAGGTGGAGAGGGATGGCTGTGGCCTATGCAGCAGCCGTGGGCTGTGGCATGCGCCACAACCCTCTACATGAAGCTTCAAACAAAATGGAGGCAGGTGGGACAACCGTCCCACCCACCTAATATACATACACCCATCTGGGACACCGAAAAACGCACCAAACGGACTAAAATTTCAGGTAATTTTTTTTTTTGAAGTGTTTAGTTAATACTAATACATCTCTTATACCCTTTCTTGATAATTACTAATTTTATACTAATTTAATTTACCCAATTAAATGAATTATTAGCCTAAACCCGGTTTTAATTATTTACTTATCTTTTACTTTTACACCTTAAATACTCTCTTTCCTTTTAATTAAATTTGTCACATGAACAATAACTACTCATTTTTAAATTTTTTTAAATTAATTAATTTTTCCTTGGATTTACCCTCAACCCCTTCTAAAATTTATTTAATTCACACCCTTCCCCACAAAATTTCCATTACAAAACCCATGACTAGACAAAGAAAGGGGTAAACCATCTTTATCTCTTTAATAATAACCCTAGGTTAAATTCATCTTGGCCCTTGGATTTTGAATTCTTTAACCCTAAAATTTTGCCCTAATCTTCTTTTCCCTTTTTCTTCTCTTTCTCTTTTTCTCATTTCTTTTTCTTTTTTTTTTTTTTTTTTCTTTTTTGGAAGTTGAATTAGGTTTGAATTATTTTATTTTTTTTTTTAATCCTTTGTTTGTTTTTATACATTATTTATTTGGTTTTTTATATAGTATATATATATGTATATATATTTTTTTTTTGTATTTATTTTTTTGAAGGGGGGCGGATTTTGGAGGGAAGGGGCATGGAGGAAGGAGTGGTGGGAGGAGGTGGCGCAGCGTGGCAGGGCGGCAGAGGGGCAGGCCGCGAAGGGCAGGGGAGGGGGCAGGAGCGGTTGGGGAAGGACGGGGGGGAACAGCGGGATGGGGAGGGGCAGGGCAGGGGGTAGCTAGGGGGCGCAGGAACAGGGGGGAGGAGGCGTGCAGGGGGCGGGGGTTGGGCGGGGCAGTCCCCAAGTGATGGGGGGCGCGGGGGGGGCAGCGCCCCTGTGGGGACAGTGCAGGGGTGTCGGTGGGGGGGGCCGAACCCCCCCCCACCCCCCCCATTTTTTTTTTTTTTGTTTTATTTTAAATTTATAAAATTTAAACATTTATATATTATATAATAAATAATATATTTATAAAAATATACAATATATAATTATATATATATATTCACATATATATGTGTTTATTGAACGTATATATATATATATATATATAATAATACTTATATAACATATATATATATAAATCCATATATATATATGAGATATTATATTATATAAAGTAATGCATATATATATACAGTTTTTAAAAAAAAACAAGAATAGTACTATGTTTAAGCCATACATATGCATTTTATTTAAATGATAGAAATTAGATTTAAACTATAAAAAAAAAATTCAATAGACATATTTCTATAAAATGAAATTTTTAATTTAAAATTGTACAAAAAAAAATAGTTTCTTCCAAAACTAAAACAAGAACAACTTTTATAACCAAGTAAGATAACCAAGAATTTCATTCAGATTTAATGAAAATATCATTTCAGATTTATAACAATGTAAAAAAATATTCAACAAGTACATACATGTTCACAAAAGGGCATACTAAAATAATATATTCTTTCTTTCAAAAGGATATTTACATAAGGGTTTTCAGACAAATATAAAAGAACAACAACAAATATAATATACAAAATTTATATATATACAACTTTATTGGAATAATATTATCAAATATTTACAACCAAAAGGAGTTACCAAACTTTCACATAATCCACAAACATGCATCACACCAAAAGATTTCCATTACAACAAGTTTCTTACAAGACTTGTGGTGAAGAGCTTTTCTCAAAATCACTTCTCAAATTTCAAAATGAAAATTACAAAATGGAAAGTTTTACAAGGAGTGACAATTCTTCCAATAACCATACTTTGGTTACAATACAAGAATGTTTTCAACAAAGGAGAGGAAGACAAAAGACCAAGAGGCAATACTCCAACTTCCAACTTGAGCTCCAACTCCTTCATGCCTTCAAGAACCCAAAGGAGGAGAAAGAGCTTGTTTGCCACCCAACCATAGGCATCATCACATGCCTCTCCCAAGGTTGGGATGCATGCTAGCCTCCCCCAAGCCCATGGGAAAGAGGATAACTAACCAAAACTTGCACAAGATGGAGGGTGAACTAACAATGATACAAGCACACAAAAATAGTTCACAACAAACAAGACTCCAAAATTTACAAGGAGGAGAACCCATGTTCATCCTCAAAATGGGGAAGAGAGGAGAAAGTTCTCCAAAATTATACATCAAAATTATCTTGCACAAAATACAATCTCCATACCCTCCTTATTGCTCCTAATTCAATCAAAACCCTCCTTATTCCTCCACCCTTTCTCCAAGTCCTTCTTGGAAGGATTTTCAAACCCCAAAGGGGTTTCCTTACCAAGAATGGGGAAGGAGATTCAAGCCAAATGAATCAACTTCCCCACCTCAACCATTGAGGGGAAACAATAAGACCCTACAAGGCTTGTCCATCAAGCCTTGAGGATTGAGAGGGAAAATTCCCTCTCTCTTCCCCCACACTCCAAAACTCCATCATGCCATATGATGGAGGGAGTAAAAAAAACAAACAACAACCAAAATCCACATACAACAATAACAATGCAACCAATCTAACAACTAAAATAAAAACAACACAAGCAAAAGACATAAGAGCCTACCTCAAGGAAAGCTCTCCAAAAAGCTCTCCAACTTCAAATTTCTCCACACCTTGACTCAAGCCAATCTCCAAGCTCCAAAATCCACAAGCATCCCAAGCAAGAAGTTCCAAAAAAAAAGTCCCTCTCTTTTCCCATGAATGGGAATTTGAAGAGGAGCAAGCAAGCATCCTCACAAATGAGGGGGTGACATGTGTCACCCCTCTCCCTCATCAAGGTCAAAGATGCCAAAACAAAAGAGAGAAAGGGTAAAATTAATCTTTTTGCCCTCTTCTCCCAAATTCCCTTAAATGTTAGCAAGACAAAACTAGTGAAACTTTTGATAAACACTCAAATCCACATCCCTTACATGGATGTGACTAAACAAGAGGTAAAAAGGGAGGGAAAACTCCCTCTAGCCTTGAAAATAAGCCCCCCTACCCATTAGGTAGGGTCCAAGGGCTCATTTTTATGTTAGGGGGACTCCCAAGCTACAAAGGGGTCCCCAAAAATGCCCAAAATACCCTAATTTCGGGTTTTGCATTTTTGGCACAAGGGTAGAGGGTGTGGGGACCACCCAAGGGTCTCACATGTGACCCTAAACCCTTGTGATTAAGTGACTCATTAAACAAAATCAAAAATTTAAATGAAAGTGGGATTATTAACTCCCAAAACAAGTTTACAACTTAACCACTAGCAACCCTAAACAAAATTAATAATTCAAAGCACAATACATTACATAAATTGGGGTCACTCATAGTGCCCAAAATAATAATCTCCTATACTAAGGCTTCACACAATGAACATGGCTAGGACTCAGCCCGTGGGCTGCTTGTGCAAGATTGAGTAGCTGGCCTGAATCCCACGTTCTCCTGTAAACCTGTCACCTGCACACTCATTGCACACATTAACCGCACCTGTCCGATACAATATAATTCAATGACATAGTAAGATATCAATGCGTTCTAAACTAACCTAACATCCTACTGAAATCAAGATGTGACAACGTGCACAATTATACTCAATATTCCAAAAGTCAGACAAGATGATAAGTGACATATAACCATAGAATCCCACATGCAACAACTATCCATCAATATAATTATGTTCCAAACACACATCATATCCATTAGTATCCATGACATAACAAGAAAATGCGACAATATAGAAATTAAGCTAAATTGGCGCTATAAACCTAAATGTCCACACATGTCTAATAAGATCAAATATATAACTATAATGTCCAAGATATAACCAATCACTGTCAAAACATGTCTATGAGCAAAGAAACAACAAGCTACTGAGCTATAAAAAGTGTGGGCACTACATCCCCCTCTACTAAAATTAGACTTCCTCCTGGAAGTCACTGAAAGAGATAGGGATATCTAGCCCTCAAAGGTATCGCATCCTCCCAGGTAGCTGTTGTCTCGTCGTACCGGTCCCACTGTACTCTAACCTGGTCCAAGTCTCGACCCCGAAGGGCCAACCTCCGGTGCTCCAGTATGCGTACGGGCTCCAATCTCCACTGTCCTCCGTCCTCTACCTGTAATGCCGACCAATCCAAGACATGAGAAGCATCAGGTACATATCTACGTAGTACAGAAACATGAAAAACATCGTGGGCCCGTGCAAGGCGTGGTGGCAAAGCTAGGCGATAGGCAACTGGACCGATGACCTCTAAAATATCAAAAGGCCCCACAAAACGAGGCGATAGCTTAGAACCCTTTCCATAACGGATAGGACTCTTATGCGGACGAACTCTCAAGAAGACTTTGTCACCCACTGAGAAGTGACGATCAATCCTCTTGGTGTCTGCATACGCCTTTTGGCGTGCTCTGGCCTGCTCAAGACGCTGTCTAATCAACACAACCTGCTGCTCTAAATCCTGAAGGTAGGCTGGTCCCAGAATAATCCTGTCATCTAGTCTATCCCAACTCAAAGGTGTCCTGCAAGGTCGTCCATACAAAGCCTGGTAAGGAGCCATACCAATGGAACTATGATAGCTGTTGTTGTAGGCAAACTCAACTAAATGCAAATAATCTTCCCATTTCTTCTGCTGATCCATGACATACATTCTCAACATGTCCTCTAACACCTGATTAACCCTCTCTGTCTGCCCATCTGTCTCTGGATGATAAGCTGAACTGAAATTGATCTGAGTACCCAGAGCGGCCTGAAAAGAAGTCCAGAAAACTGAAGTGTAGATGGTATCCCTGTCATTGATGATGGTCTTCGGAATCCCATGCAACCTAACAATGTCCTCCATAAATACCTTGGCAATGGCCTGTGCATTATAGGTGACCTTGGTTGGCGAAAAATGCGCAACCTTGGTCAACTTATCCACGGTGACCATAATGGCGTCATGACGATAAGAAGACATAGGAAGTCCGACTATGAAATCCATGGAGATCACATCCCATTTCCACTCGGGAATATCATGAGGGTGTAAAAGTCCTGCGGGATGAGAATGCTCTGCCTTGACCCTCTGACACTCAAGGCAACGTGCAACAAAATCTGCTATGTCCCGTCGAAGACCTGGCCAATAATATAACTCCCTCAGATCGGCATGCATTTTCTTCACTCCTGGATGTGCCGCATATGGGGCTCGATGAGCCTCTGTGAGGATGAAGCTACGCAGATCACCTGACTTAGGCACGTAGATGCGCCTGTGGAACCGAAGCAAACCATCTGTCTCTAAAACACACCCAGAATATCTGCCCTCTAAAGAACCCTGTGACTCTAACATCTGTCTAGCTCCCTCATAAAATCTGTCCTCTGGAAGGTGCTCAAGAATCCTGCCTCTCAAATCTGACTGAAGTGTCAAAGAAGCAAGCACATGTCGTTGTCTACTAGGTGCATCTGCAACCACATTTTCCTTCCCTTTGATATACTGAACCTCCATGTCATACTCACATAGGAACTCCATCCAACGCCGTTGACGAGCGTTGAGGTTCGGCTGTGAGAAGATATGCTGCAAACTCCGATGGTCTGTCCTCAAAATGAAAGGCCTACCCAAAAGGAAATGTCGCCAACGCACTAGAGCATGTACAACTGCTGCAAGCTCCAAGTCATGAGTAGGATAATTAAGCTCGTAGTCCTTGAGCTTACGAGACTCAAAAGCAATAACCCGACGCTCCTGCATAAGAACTGCTCCCAAACCCTCTAGTGATGCATCAGTACAAACAACAAAATCCTCTGTCGGGTCTGGAACTGCTAAGATGGGCGCCGTGGTTAACCTTTCCTTAAGCAACTGAAAGGCTTGCTCACATTTCTCTGACCAATCAAACTTCTTCCCTTTCCTCTGAAGAGAAGTAATAGGGTGAGCAATCCTAGAAAAGTCCTGTACGAACCTGCGGTAATACCCTGCCAAACCCATGAAACTCCTCACCTCAGTAACTGATGTGGGTGCTGGCCAGTCCAAGATAGCCTGTATCTTAGAGGGATCTACGGAGATACCCTCGCCTGAAATGATATGACCCAAGTACTGAATCTCTGTCTGAAAGAAGCTGCATTTTTCCAAGTTCCCATACAACTTCTGCTCTCTCAAACCTGAAGTACCTGTCTCAAATGCTCCTCGTGTTCCTCCTCGGAACGAGAATAAATCAATATGTCATCAAGGAACACTAAGACAAAGCGATCCAGAAATGTCCTGAATACTCCATTCATGAGGCTCATGAAGACAGCTGGGGCATTGGTCAAACCAAATGGAACCACTGTGAACTCGTAATGCCCATAACGTGTACAAAATGTTGTCTTATGAATGTCTGCATCTGAAATGCGCAACTGATGATATCCTGACTTGAGATCAATTTTGGAGAACACTCTCACTCCCCGCATCTGATCAAACAAGTCATCAATCCTAGGGAGTGGATAACGGTTCTTTATTGTGACTTTGTTGAGCTGCCTGAAGTCTACACAAAGCCTGAGAGAACCGTCCTTCTTCTTCACAAATATGACTGGCGCTCCCCAAGGAGATACACTAGGGCGAATGAGACCCTTATCCAACAACTCCTCTAACTGAATCTTGAGCTCATGAAGCTCTGGGGTCGTCATCCGATAAGGTGCCCTAGAAACTGGTGCTGATCCAGGTACTAAATCAATGGTGAAATCCACCTCTCTGCGGGGTGGTAACCCTGGAAGCTCGCCTGGAAACACATCTGCATACTCCCTCAAAACTGCATGATCATCTAAGGGTGAATGCTCTGGAATGCTCTCAGATCGATCACTGATGGTGATAGCAAACAACTGACAACCCTTACGCATGCTCCGCTTGAGTTGCTTAGCCGATATCATGCGCAAGGAGATAGGCCTCTGCATCCCTGATATCACAACTGCACTCCCAAGATCATCCTGACACTCAATAACCTTATTTCTGCAATCCACCTTAGCTCGATGAGCCTCGAGCCAATCCATACCCAAAACTACCTGATAGGAACCTAGAGGGATAACTCGGAGGTCAAGAGTAGTGGAGAAGGCTCCTAAATCAAGTACGCAACTCTCCACATACGAGTCCACGGCGAGTTTGGCCCCAGAGGCCAACTCAACCTGCCAACTATCTGGTTGCCTAGCCACCACTAGCCCACACTGGTCCACTATAGAAGGTGATATAAAGGAATCTGAAGCACCTGAATCAAAAAGTACTGAGACAGAAATACCCCTGATAGTACCTGTCGTCTCAATGACTGTGGCCTGATGCTCGGCCTGGCGGTTGTCAACCGCTGCATATACACGATGAGCGCGTCCTACATCACCCACCGTCTGCTCGGATCTAGCAGCTCTCTGTGCATCCATGGTATTGGGTTTGTGCGGGCACATGCGCACATAGTGATCTGGAGATCCACAAATAAAACAACCTCCTGTACCCCTCTGAGATGGGGTCCCTCCTGTACTCTGGTGTACTGATCCTGCTGGTCCAACCCTAGCAGACTGCTGAGTGCGAGCTGGCTGTGCCTGCTGAGTGCCCTGCCTCCTATCCTGGCTCCACCAAAACCACCTCTAGAAACACCTCTCTGAAATCCCTGTGTCTGTCTAGCCCCCTGCTGCGGGTGGCCCTGCTGCTGTGTCTGTCGCTGCGGGTGCGGTGGAGCCCTCGTGGCTGCTGGCGGAGGCCAAAATCCTCCTCTAGGGGGTGGTGCAGTACCTCGTGACCTCTGACTCTGAAAGGCCTGTATCCTCTCCTGAAACTTGCTCTTGTTTCTATCACGGTGCTCCTGTGCCTTGGTCCTGTTCTCCTTAGCTAAGTAGGCCTTCTCAACGGCCTTCTCAAGTGTGGGAGGAGATAACATCCTAACTGCTCCTGCTATATCTGCATTAAGGCCTCGAATAAACCTGTTAACCTGTAATTTCTCATCTTGCAGGTAGTCCACATACTGTAGAAGATCCAGGAACCTGCTCTCATACTGCGCTACTGTGCCAGATCCCTGTCGTAAGTCGTGAAACTCATCGATCCTCTTCTGCACAAAATGCTCTGACATATAACGAGCCCTGAAACGCTCCTCGAACATCTCCCAAGTCACTGTCTCTCGAGTCAGATGGAGCTTCCGCTCCTCATTCCTCCACCAAACGCCTGCTGCGTCTCGGAGGAGGTGTATGGCGAACCTTGCCTTGACGTTGCTCTCGTAAGAGTGCAAGCCAAAGCAACTATCCAAGCTAAGGAGCCATGACTCAGCCCCAAAGCCATCTGTAGAGCCGGTGTAAGTGGGCGGCTGCAAACGAAGAAGATCCCTGATCACACTGCCTGTATCTCGATCCTGGCGATGTAGTCCAACAGGCGAAGGGGGTCGCCTATCCTCGAATGGTCCCTCGAGACTGTGTGAGCGGCTACGACGGAACGAGGCTACCCTCTCGTGATGAACGGAAGGGCTACGTGACCTCTCCCGCCTCGGTGTATCGTGCTCTGGCGGCTCTGAATGCGCGTCCTCACCTATCGGCTCCTCGTCTCCCAATGGTGCCTCCACTCTCGTCTCCTGCGGTGGTGGTAGACGCTGCTCCACAACGCCTATCAGCTGGTGCAAGGCCTCTAATATCCGAGGCCCAAATTCGGGTGCCGGTGGCTCCCGCGTAGGTGCACTACGCCCCAAACCTCTAGCTGATCGTCCTCGCTTGGGCGCCATCCTGCGCACGAGGTGAGCGAGAAATTTATTAATTTAAAATTTAATGGTTGTGGATGATTTATTTTAACTGTTTATTTTTATTCATTTAGTTAATTTTGTGTTGTTAAAATTACCATTAACTATTTTAATTAGTTACCCAGTGGTCTGCGAGTGCGAACCTCTCGCTCTGATACCAACTGTAATGCCCCTGCCTGGGACACCAAAAAACGCACCAAACGTGACTAAAATTTCAGGGTAATTTTTTTTTTTTGAAGTGTTTAGTTAATACTAATACATCCTTTATCTTTCTTGATAATTACTAATTTTATACTAATTTAATTTACCCCATTAAATGAATTATAAACCTAAACCCGTTTTTAATTATTTACTTATCTTTTACTTGCACATTTTAAATACCACTAATTTCCTTAAAATTAGAATTTGTCATTCAATAATCAACTTTTTTTTTTTTTAGGAAATTAATTTTCCCTTAATAAAATTTCCCTCAACCCCATTCTTAAAGTTTATTTAATCCCACACCCTTATTGCTATAATTCCCATTAAAACCCATGACTAAAAGAAAGTAGGGTTTAATAATTTGAACCCTAGGATCAAATAAATCTTGGTCCCATTGGATTTGGAATAACCTAAAAAATTTGCCCTAATTTTCTAATCCCCTTTTTTTATTCTCTTCTCTTTGGTTTTCTTTTTTCTCATTTTTTTTCTTTTGGCACATTTGCAATGTTTGGAGAGGAGTTATGAAACCAAGTATATATATATTTTCCTATATGGAATACCATATTGTATTTTGTTATTGTTTTTTTTTGGAGTTATAAATTTAAATGGATACTATTTGTATTTATATTATTTATTTGTATGAATAGGGGCAGTGAGGGCGGATTTGGAAAGGAGAGGCTGCGTTTTGGAAGGATTGTCGGAGTATTTTGGGGTGGGCAGCATGGAGGGGGAACAGGGGAGGGGAAGGTGGGAGGGGGGGCAGGATAGGGCAGGCGTGTGGAGGGGGGGGCAGGGGGCAGGGTACAGGGGGGGAAGGGGCGGGGGGGGGGCAGATAGGGGCGGGGAGTGCAGGTGGGGGGGCTGAGGGGACATGTAGTTACAGGGGGCGGCAGGGGGGGGGGGGGGGGCCAACCCCCCCCAGCCAGAGGCAATATTTTTTTTTGTGGGAAATGCAGGGCAGGGGGGGGGGGAACCCGCCCCCCCCCACCAAAATTTTTTTTTTTTTTTTTTGAAAATTTACGTTTTGGGTTTTATTTTTTTTATATATATATATATATATATATATATATATATATAATATATATTAATATTTATATTTATATAATATAAATATATATATTATATAATTATATATGTATATAATAATAAATATGTTTATCATATAATATATATATATAATAATATAAATTATATATAATAATATTATATATATGATATATATATATTTAAAACAACAAATACACATGTTTCAAGCCAAAATATACATATTTTTTTGCTATTTAATGAAAAAAAAAATAGATTTAATAACATATTAATATAAAAGGAGATTTTTGCATTTTACAAACAAAAATACAACTAAAACAAGAACAACTTTTTTTTATAACCAAGTATTTCATTCAGATTTAATGCAAAATATCATTTCAGATTTATAACAAGGAAAAATATATATTCACCATGAAGTGTACATACATTATACATAAGGGGAAATATTTTCAAAATATATATCAAAATATTATATATTCTATATATATATATAATCAAAACTTTCCAAGATGTTCTTTCTTTTCAAATGGAAAGACATAACAGATTCATATTTAGGAAATCTTACAACAAATACAATATATATAAAATATTTCTTTTCAAAGGAGATTACATATCAATATTTCATATTAAATTACAACAATACAATATTTCATTTTCAAGGATTTCAAGTTCACATATTACCAAACCACAATACACATCCACCCAAAAGGGTTGACATATCACAACTTTTTACAAGATTGAAAGAAAGATTTTAACTCAAAATGGCTACAAGATTTCAAAATGCAAATTTACAAATCACAAGGAGAATTTTTACAAGGAATGAATTTCTTCCATAGCCATATCCTTCAAGTGGTTACAATACAAGAAGTGCTTCACCAAATTAAGAGAAGAAGGAGAGAAAAGATCCAACAATCCAACCATCTCCAACTTGAGCTCCAACCCTCATGCCTTCAAGAAAAACCAACAAGGAGAAAGAGCTTGTTTGCCACCCAACCATAGGCATCATCACATGCCTATCCCAAGGTTGGGATGCATGCTAGCCTCCCCCAAGCCCATGGGAAAGAGATCAACTAACCAAAACTTGCACAAGATGGAGGGTAAACCAACAATGATACAAGCACACAAAAATAAGACACATACAAACAAGACTCCAAAATTTACAAGGAGGAGAACCCATGTTCATCCTCAAAAATGGGGAAGAGAGGAGAAAAGTTCTCCAAAATTATACATCAAAATTACTTGCACAAAATACACATCTCCATACCCTCCTTATTGCTCCTAATTCAATCAAAGCCCTCCTTATTCCTCCCCCTTTCTCCAAATCCTTTTTGGAAGGATTTTCAAACCCCAAAGGGGTTTCCTTACCAAGAATGGGGAAGGAGATTCAAGCCAAATGAATCAACTTCCCCACCTCAACCATTGAGGGAAAAATAATAAGACCCTACAAGGCTTGTCCATCAAGCCTTGAGGATTGAGAGGGAAAATTCCCTCTCTCTTCCCCCACACTCCAAAACTCCATCATGCCATATGATGGAGGGAGTAAAACAAGCAAACAACCAAAATCCACATACAACAATAACAATTTCAAGCACCCAATCTAACAACTAAAAGGAAAACAACACAACAAAAGACATAAGAGCCTACCTCAAGGAAAGCTCTCCAAAAAGCTCTCCAACTTCAAGTTTCTCCACACCTTGACTCAAGCAAATCTCCAAGCTCCAAAATCCACAAGCATCCAAGCAAGAAGTTCCAAAAAAAAAAAGTCCCTCTCTTTTCCCATGAATGGGAATTTGAAGAGGAGCAAGCAAGCATCCTCACAAATGAGGGGGTGACATGTGTCACCCCTCTCCCTCATCAAGGTCAAAGATGCCAAAACAAAAGAGAGAAAGGGTAAAATTAATCTTTTTGCCCTCTTCTCCCAAATTCCCTTAAATGTTAGCAAGACAAAACTAGTGGAACTTTTGATAAACACACAAATCCACATCCCTTACATGGATGTGACTAAACAAGAGGTAAAAAGGGAGGGAAAACTCCCTCTAGCCTTGAAAATAAGCCCCCCTACCCATTAGGTAGGGTCCAAGGGCTCATTTTTATGTTAGGGGGACTCCCAAGCTACAAAGGGGTCCCCAAAAATGCCCAAAATACCCTAATTTCGGGTTTTGCATTTTTGGCACAAGGGTAGAGGGTGTGGGGACCACCCAAGGGTCTCACATGTGACCCTAAACCCTTGTGATTAAGTGACTCATTCACAAAATCAAAAAATTTAAATGAAAGAGGAGTTATTAACTCCCAAAACAAGTTTACATCATAACCAACTACCCTAAACAAAATTAATAATTCAAAGCACAATACATTACATAATTGGGGTCACTCATAGTGCCCAAAATAATAATCTCCTATACTAAGGCTTCACACAATGAACATGGCTAGGACTCAGCCCGTGGGCTGCTTGTGCAAGATTGAGTAGCTGGCCTGAATCCCACGTTCTCCTGTAAACCTGTCACCTGCACACTCATTGCACACATTAACCGCACCTGTCCGATACAATATAATTCAATGACATAGTAAGATATCAATGCGTTCTAAACTAACCTAACATCCTACTGAAATCAAGATGCGACAACGTGCACAATTATATTCAATATTCCAAAAGTTAGACAAGATGATAAAGTGACATATAATCCCACCATGCAACAACTATCCATCAATATAATTAGGTTCCAAACACATCATCATATTCATTAGTATCCATCAATATAAAAATTAAGCTAAATTGGCACTATATGCCTAAATGTTCACACCTGTCTAATAAGATCAAATATCTAAATATAATGTCCAAGATATAACCAATCACTGTCAAAACATGTCTATGAGCAAAGAAACAACAAGCTACTGAGCTATAAAAAGTGTGGGCACTATATATATATCTATACCCCTTACTCTATTTCATTGATTTGGCCATATACGGCCTTGCCAAAAACAATACTTTTTTTTATATAATCTCACTTGTTAGCATCAGTATATATCAGCTTATATCATGGTACTGATTTCTTTGCACCCACTTAAGATCAGACAGATAGCAATATAGATAATAATTTCCTTTTATGTTGTGTGTGTGTGTGTGTGTGTGTGTGTGTGTAAGAGCATAGTCTTTACAACATATCTGGTAATTCCCTAGGATTTACACAATTTCAATACCCTGATTTATGGTTAGGACATAGTTACATCTTACCTTAGACCCATCATGTCTCATTTTAGTGTCAACTTCATATATATGATGAGGTTGTTATTGTTGAGCTCATGAGCTCTATTTGATTGGTAATCATATTCAAGCTACATAAAGAGCAATAGAAATCTAACAAAAGAGGTGATTTCTTTATAGTAAAAGTTTCAACAAATATTTACACAAAGATGAATTATTTTCAAGTTTCAAAGCAAAGGTAATATGCTGGTTTTTTTGTCTTATAGCCTTCACTCGATGTACAACATGTTATACGGATCATTCTAGTGATTCAAGAAGAACCGTTTAATCATAAGATAACAATTTGATAATTACAACAACCCCTTTCTTTTTTTTAAACATACCATAATGATAAACAATAAATTGAATATACAATATTTCCTTTCCTTAATTCATTTCTTTCATTTCAAAGGACACACAAACAAATATTTCAAAGGAGGTATTTTACAACTTACAAAATTAAATAAAACTAGCTTCACTTCAACAGTTTACAACCATGTTGACGATCCTATTGAAAGTGTCCAGTGATATTAAACAAATATAACAGAGCAATATATCCATATCATACTAAGAGAATATGATTAAAATGCAAGTACAACAAGACCTCCTCACAAGAGGAGACAACATGCCAAATTTCTAGCTCATAATATAATTAAATTGTAACTCAAAATCTTCAACTCTGCAACATCTAGGAACACTCCATTTATCTCCCAAAAACATCATGCAAAGATTCTTCAAATTCACAAGAAAGGTGTCTGGTTGACCACCCAACCAATTGGCATCATTACATGCCACCAAGGAGTCCAAGGTGGCATGATAGCCTTCTTCCCAAGCCCATGGAAAAGAGGCAACTCACTTCACTTAGCACAAAGAAAATGTTTGAATGCACGCAATACATTTTAACTTCATTTGAAAGCCATTCAAAAAGATAATGCAATCAAGGAAAACATGCTAAGAAGTTCCATGCTTCTAGCTTTGGGAAGAGGGGATGGGAATCCCAATTTCATGTTCCATATAACCATGCCAAAACAACCATAAAATCCCTTATCTCTCCATGTTTTTACCATCTCCTTATCACTCCAAAAATCCCCTTATCTCTCCAAAACTCCCCCACGAAGGCTTTTCAAACATATTAGTTTCCTTCTTGAGGGTAGGGATGAATTTCCAACCCAAATGGAAATCCATCCCTACCTATAAACAAAATGTAGGAGGGTTCCTAAATAGAGTGGAGAAAAATTCTTGTCCCTCTTCCCATACAAACTTCCAAAACCCACACCCCTCAAGGGTGGGTGGAGCAAAAATGAAGAAACAAAAAAAATGCATTTTCCACAATTAACATACACAAAACATGCAAGGTAAAATCAAGTAAAAACATAAGTATACAAGGCCCTACCTTGCATTCCAGAAGCCAAATTCCAAGAATAATTTCCAAAGAGCTTAAGTCTCCACCAAGCTTTAAGATTTTTCCAAAATTCTCCAAGCAAAAATAATCCCATCTCCAATGGAAGTGAGGGGTTACAAAATAAATAATATTACCCAAGACAAACAATGGGATGGTGACAAATGTCACCCTTCACCAAAATCCAAACCAATGAAATATACACAAAGTTGCACCAAAAATAGAATGAGGTAAATTTCAAAATCAACCCAAAGCAATCATGAGAAGATTTCCCAAAATCCCATATATTCCCAAAATCAAAGTTCCCATAAGATGAAGTGTGTGGTGAGTGGAAAATGAGCCAATGGGCCTCATTTGCATTGGAAAGAGCCCACCTACCCATAGGGATCTAGGGTTAAGGCCTCTTTTTCCATGCAAATAAGGTCCCTTTGCTTTCCATACACCCTTCCTAAATGGCACATTTTCCCAAAATATGAGTTTGGGAAAAATGTGGCATTTAGGAGGGGCAATTAGGCTCATTAGGTCAGCCTAATTCCACCTAACCCAACACATCATCCCAAAACCAAAAGTATATGTTAGAACCACATGGAAAGGGGTAACATTTAACATTAGCTAGCAATAAACCAAGGGAATATAATAACGATTAACAAGTAGCTAAAAGCACATAAAAATTCATCACCATGATGGAGGGAAAGGTTAGGTTCAAAATTTCAAATCAAAGCAAACCAACGTGACAAGGCAACATGAGGAAAGGGATGTCATAATCAATAAGAAGAAGAAGAGGTTTGACCATTAGGACTTTTTGTGCTAAGCAACATGTGTTCCCTGAATCCCATGTTATTCTCATGATTAATTCCCTGCCACTTGCAGACTCAATAAAAATATCATATCCTCCCAATATGATACAAAATATGACACTATTATATGCATCGGAATCAACATCCATATAAGTCATGCTAAACCAGTAGTATATCACTAACATGAATCATCGCATTAAATGAAACCATATAATCATCATACATCAAATATGGATATCCAATATCTATATTCAAAAGCATGTCCATAATAAATCATGATATCATCAGTTATAACACAATATATAATAAATGAGCAATGGCATCGTGTGCCTCATCCACCAGTACAAGAGTTACATCCTTATCTATATGGATATTTAGCATATATTAATATCTATATAGCAGGGAGGGGGAAATGTGATATTATGAATCAATGTCATATGAGAACAATAGTACTAATGCAGTAATATCCCTATCAGAAGAATCAATGTCATGTGATAATGTCATTATTAATATTTTTTGTTAGGATCTATAAATTAGGGAATAATGACTCTTCCTTTTTTATAGTTTAGATCCACTGAGTCGTATCATGCGACCATAGTATGTTTTAGAGTACTAAAACAAGGTGGCCACCTACACATCTCTAGTAGATTGATGTTTAGCCAACCTTATTTCTCGCTACCTATGACACACGTGGGAATGTTTTATGGTTAAACTATAATTACGACTGTCTGATGGATTTTTTCTAAGAACCTCTCATCACACGCTTCATCATTTCATCTAGCGCACTCAATCATTTACCAATGACACATCTCTTACTTACGTTGGCTCATCGCTGTCGCAGTGAATGAGGGGTCTTGACTAAATGAGCCTATTCAATCTGTCCGCATGTCTAGGTGGGCTATCACTAATATTCCCCCCTAGTTTCATCACAGTTAACATTTTATGATTACATCACATTATTATTCATAAAAACCGTGTTAGTTTTTAAATTATACATTGTTACATCTATCTTACTATCAACATTACACTAATTATGTGTTCCAAATTCCATTTCATTTAACTCACCAACCATAGGTACATGTCTGTTATAGTATCATCCTAAGAGTGAAAACTTTACACATTTTGATCTATCATTTATCGCAACCCATTATAATGTAAAATGTCTACCTCTATATCTACAACATGCACATCATACACTATTGACAATAAACATCAAATCATACGGTTTCATCCAACCTTGCTATTACGAATTTCGAGCAGTACACAACAAAAAAAATGCATCACATAATTTCAATTAACATTGCTGTCCATGAATATATAGTGAATACAGATCATCATTGTAATCGACATTTCATGGCACTACATTGAAACTTCCCTACATGTCATAGTGGGCATAATAATAATAACACCTCATCATCAGATATCACTCTTAGGTACTACAACCAGCCCTAGAAATATACGCTTTACCAACTACATCGATTTGACAATGCCCTCTCAACTTGCCTCCATGAGTAGGGAAATATTAGGCATCTTCCTGACTCAGAATGATTGATATTATACATCCATGTTGTAGCACTCAAGAATGTATCGCGCTTGTTACCTGTCCAAGTTAATGCATCCAGTTTGTCTAAACATAAAAACCCTGAAAAAATCCAATGAAATCCGATACTCTGATGAACAAGATCTCGAAGTCATGTAGATGGATGAGTAAGCCGATGTAGATAAAAGCCTTCAATTTACATAAGTGTTAGGTAATCTAGGGTGATATTTTGCGATCGAAACCTCTTGGCACTGAACCAATGGTTCCCACGCATCCAGGTGGGATGTTATATGCTATTAAGGGTGTTGTTCTACTTCCAAAACATGTCGGTCCTTCATGGATACATCAGTGGTGAAATGAGAATGTGTTCATGTTGTTAAAAATAACATTTTCATAGAATATAGGTGGTGAAATGAGAATTTGTTCTTGTTGGTTTCCAATTAAAATTGATCACCCCTCTTCCCTCTTGTCTCTCACTCTCTCTTCTATCCTCTCTCTCACTCTCTCTTTCTCTCTCTCTCACTCTCCCTCTTTCTCTCACACTCATTCTCTCTTATGTCTCTCCACCCCCCTCTTCTCTCTCTCTCTCTCTCACCCTCCCCTCTCTCACTCTCTCTCTTCCATCCTTTCTTTCTATCTCTTACCTTTTGTGTCCCTCCCTCCCTCTCCCCCTCTCTTTCTCTCAGTCTCACTGTCTCTTCCCTCCTCTCTCTTGCTCTATCTTCCCTCTCTCTCTCACACAATCTCATTCTATCTTCCATCCTCTCTATCTCATTCTCACTCGCTCTCTCTTCCCTCTTCTCTCCCTCCCCCCTCTCTCTCACACTCTCACGTTCTTCCCTCATCTCTCTCTCTCTCTCTCTATTCTTCCCTCCCTCTCCCTCTCCCTCTCCTCTTTCTCACTCTTGTTGTCTGTTCCCTCATATTGATCTCTCTCTTCCCTCTCTCTAAACATCCACACTCTAAACGGACAACCCAAGAATTGTGTGTACATCTTGTAATGTCATAATGACCTCTATCATCTGTCCACCAACCCTCCACCTGAATGTGTTGCAACTGAACTTCCAATGGCCTACAAACATCTATATCGTATCCAAATCCAACATAATTTATACCATTTGCATAATGCCTTCAAACCTGAGGCCCAACTAACTGTGCAACATCCTACACAGATAAACCAAAAATACAGGATAACTTTTTTTTTTTGACACAAACACGACACGACATGCCACCACCGAGGTCACAACTAACTCCGTGGATAACTCAATACAAGGATGACCACAAAGGTAGCACGGAAATGTTCACACCCACCAAGGATGGTTCACTTTTCTATTTGACAAAACAACATAAGAAACCACCACATAACACACCTACAGATAGGGCAAGCCACAATGAGGAAATTATTGATGGTTATTTATTTTTATGTAACCTCTTTCGATCCTTAACTTCAGTTTGCTAAGACTCTAGATATGATTTGTACAATGCTTCTTACAATGCTAAGTTCTTACTTTTACTTTGAAGAGAAATTTGTTCTAATTCTTCTCTATTATGGCCTTTATTTGCTTAATTCGTTTATCAAGAAAAAGGAGTATTTAAATTCCACAAGGCCATCTGTTCACCACTAACGCTACTAAGACTCGTTCTTGCCCACAAGACAACATGGTTTTAAGTTCAACACACTTAAGAGAAGAAATACAAGGTGCCTTGGAAAAAGGTTAGAGGGAGAAGGTCGAGATGAAAACATCTTTAGGACCTCATTAGTTATTGCCAGTATTTAATTGAAGCTAGAGCTCTTAACCAGAATTATCAACGATTTTACTTAGGCTTCGCTAAATGAGTATTACCAAAGAGAACAATTTACTTTCCAAATGGCGGTGAGAAAGATTGTGAGATCTCCAATTTGTTTTCTCTGGCTTATTAAATCTTATCATCTTCTAACAACTAACAGTTCATTTCACCTTAGGGTCATTTTACAAATTTCACCATAAAAGGAATAATGTTCACTAGAGGAGCTAGGGTTATCATGTTATATAATTTTACTTGCAATGATAGTCTCGCCTTTGCTTACTTAAAGAAGCACTTGCTCTCAAGCTGGTAACCTCTACGTTAATTTATTTGAATATAACTTTTAGTTCAACTTTTATAAGTATTAACCAACCCACATTATTTTACTTATGTCCCATTATTACTAAGTCATAGCAAGATTTAACTCAACATTTATTTTCAAGGGTAAAGTTTAGCAACACTCATTCACCAGAACAAAACAAGGTTACATCCACACTTAAAATACCGATAATCCAACAAAGTCACTCAACAACAGTAACCAAATTTTCTTATAATTTCAATGATAGTCAAACAATACAAGGTTTCCAAAGTTCAGATGACAAAGTCCACAATACATTATACTAAGACATTGATCCTCTTCTAAACTTTCCACTGGACGTTATCAATAGTTGAACAACGTAAGAAGGTTTCGAGCAAAAGAACCTCTCAACTGAGGTTGATGACAAAAAATCTACTAGTCTATCCCTCATCTACTCGCAAAATCCATCTGCAACAAATTTTCTACAAGAGTCAGTTCGCGAGAACTGAGCAAGATAAGGCTACACCAAAACCACCATAACTGTTATCTATCAATACCATGAAAGGAAGCACTTTATTGCAAGAATCTGGGTCAAACCTCTAAATACTATCAACACTTCAAGTTATAGTAAGTTTCCACCATGCCAATCAAGGAAAAAGACTATATACTTCAGTTAGGAGTAAAAACAACGAAAGTATAACAATCGAAAAAGAATGGCCCTTGGCCCTATAAGGAGAAATAACCAATCTAACAAAACATGATTCCCATCAAGTAAATAATTAAATAACAATCACAAGATTGCGATTTGATATATAGTACCAACCATCTAGAATTTTATCAAAGGTACCAAATGCATAGGCTATAATATTATATTTCTAGAAGAACAAGAGTTGATCGACCCAAGAAAAGGGAAACCACGGTTTTCAAGAATTAACACAAAAAGCCATGTATAAATGAGTTTCAAACCTGAAATCACATAGAGTATCCACACAACATAAGTTTCGAAGCAAGGGCACAGTAAGTAAACTAGTTTGGCCACTAACTCCAAGAGATTTCCCAATCATTCAAGAAGGCCAATGCCTTGTGGGCTAGTAGCAAAACACGCGAGAGAAGAAGGGGTTCCGTCAAACAAGCGTATACGAAAATGTCTTCAACAAATTTTATAACCCTAAAGATTTACAAACCTCCACATCAATTTTAAAGTTCGGTTAATTTAAGATAATTTTCCTATTTCCCAAAACAATAATATTTTTAAAGCAACCCTTGGTAACATAGTCAAACGTCACACATAGACACAAACATAAATATCTAAGTGACATTAATAAAACAAAACCTTCCACTATGAATCCATAAGACTATCAAATGCACGATGAATTTTCCCGAAGATTAATAACGTTTAAGGCAATTTTCCATCACAAAATATTAAGGTAAATTACGTGCATGGAAAACGACCAATATTAATTAATAGCATTAAAATTATAAAAGAGAAAGAATGCAAGTTAGGAAAAATAGAAAGAAACGCCATTAACAATAATTCTGAGAGAGGGATTAGACCATAACTATCCTAGTGTGAACGAGGTACTGGATTCACACGATAGAAACCTCGAGCTTAGCAGATCCGAAAAGCTAATTATGGTTCAAGTGGATAGGGGTGGTTAAGGTACTTCTAAGGATGGCCTTAAATGCCTAGGAACAAGTTGAAAGATAATATGGGAGTCTAAGCACGCGAGATTTGATGCGTAATTGCATGCAAACCTTTCATTTTAAAAGTTTTAATACCGACGACCCAACCCGGATAGCCCAAGCGGTGATCACTCCAATTCTACAATCTGTCTTTCTGATGTCAAGAAGATTATCGAAGAGTAACAACATAATACTGGTAACAACATAATAATATAAAACTCAATCGTAGAGAAGAAGATATACGTAAAACGAAAGGATGAAGGTCGAACAATCAAGCAAGAAAACATAACACCCAGAGACGACGGTACATACGTGTTTCTCACTAACACACTGATAGCGATAAAGGTGAAAACAAGAAATAGAACAAGCAGAAAGGAGAGGTCTCCTAGTAAGACGTCCAATTGACAAATTTATACAAGGAAAAAGGTGGTTCGGTTTCACGATAAAATAAATATAGCAACAGTAGAAAAGTGTAGAGTTATCTTGCCTGTTTTCTCCAGCTTCAACAGGGTGCCCTTCAATGCCGCGTCTCCGCCAATCCCAACGTGCCCTTCGACTTCGCCATCCATTTCAACTTCAACTTCAATGACTGCACCGTTACTTGAAGCTTCCTCGGCATGGTAATCTCCTCCACCTGCTGGACTGGGGTCTCCATCGTTGCTACAAGTGTCCACACAAGAAGGGGGTTTCGCAGTCTCGAACCTTGGATGGACGCTGCTAACTTTGTGCACGGTTTGTTTCAATGTCCGTGTTTCCTTGAGCGAGCAGAAGGGTTTCAGTCGTGTAAACCTAGGGCGATGAGATAAGGCGTTGGAGTCACAAATACATAGGCAAAAGAAGTTACAGTGTAGATAAACCCCAGGAAGAGCCATAGGTTTCCAACAGGTGACCTGCCCCACGCCCCCTTTTTTCCATTTTCAAAATTCCCATCCTCCACTCTCCTCCACGCTGGAACAGGTCAGGAGCAGCAGCAATGGAGGGGGTTTCTAACCTGCACAGCGCACTGCTTGGAAGATTCCACGCATTAAAACAGTCCACGCTAAAAAGCAACTCCTCCCACACTCCCCCACGCGGCCAGGGCAGGAAAAAGGAAGGCGTCCAGGATCTGCGCACCAGCATAAGGCATGAGGAGGCTTCATTGCGGCAGGGAAGACAAAAAAAAGACGCGCCCAGGATCTGCGCACCAGCAAAAACAACCATACAGCAAAGAAAAAGTTGCAATAAACTCACAAATGTGAGCTTTCCACCTGGGCGCGTGACCCCCAATCCACTGAGCACGCAGATCCCCCAAAAAAAAGGCGTGGCTAGCAAGCCATAATGACTCATGAAGACAAAACACAGACCAAAACCCAATAAGATTTCAACGCTTCCCCAGATCCCAGGTAAGATACAACACGTTTTTCCCTTCACAGGAAGGTGCAAAAATGACAGGCATGTCTTCCTCATGCGGCCATTTTCAAAACTAAAGTGAAATCCTTCAAATCATACGCCAGGTTGGACAATAATAATCAACACGGTTTACAAAAAAAAACGTCTATTTTGGAGGAGAGATCTATGTGATACACAGATCCAATATTCTTCCCATTCGAGCACGCCTTTTAAGATTTCACTGAACCTAATCTATATTTAATTATTCTCCTTAAATGTCGAGCAGAATAAAGCTTCATCCTCATTTCTCTGCATTATTTTATGTAATCTCTTTGCTTCAAGAAGTCCGGTAGTTAGATCTGATTTGAAATAAATAAAAGCATACAAATAGTATTATATAACGCCTTAAGCGTAAATAACCATGTATAGTTTTAGGTCAGAATGAAAGAAGCCCTCTCCTAATTCGATATTAACATCTCTAGTGACACTTAACGTGATAGAAACAAGGAATAAATAATGGATCCACAATATCCCTTTTAAAAGACATCCATTTTATAAACATGTTGTACACGGTATCTCTGAGAACCGAAATGTGAAGCGAAGAGCAAGGAGGAGAGCTGGGTTATGGCGGGAGCAGCGTGGCAGGTTGGTGGTCAAATTCACCACTAACTTGATAATTATCTAACTTGGCATACATGGACCAATTTTATCACAAGGGGAAAAGAAGAGAAAGCGGTTGAAGGCATTTACCCAAACATTTACAAAGCATACCAGGGCGCCTAGACAGCCAAGGATAAAAACTTTGAACCTTAAACAAGAACACTACGTCCTTGACGATGGCACCACCCAAGAACCAGCTTCCCTTGCGTGAATCGAGGCTCGATCCGTGAGGCGACCAAACTAAAACAATAAAATCGCTTATCAAAAATTAACAACAAGGTTGGTAACAAATCGACGATCAAAAAGCGAGGTTAACGTCGATCGATAAATAAAAAATATTATTATTATTATTATTATTACCACTTATTAATACTTATTAATCGTACTAACAAGAGCCAACTTGCGAGCTCGATAAATCGAGCGCACAGTTTTCCTTTAATAGGAGGAAAACGAAATGGATGAGGCGGGGACACCCACAGTAAACATCGACACGACGCGAGAAGACAAGACAGAGTGGGAGAATTCCAGTCATTTTCTGTGACAAGGGCGAAGCCAACGAGAGGTCAACATGAGCACCACAACGTTAAAAGCTTAGCGACATGGTCGTTGGAGAACGGGGCATTACATTCTCCTCCCCTTAAGAAAGCATCGTCCCCGATGCGACAAGGCATAGAGGAAAAAGAAATGATAAGCTACAAGGAACGGAAAAAGACAAAAGTGCACTCTAAGGTTAAATCTCAGTTGATTAAAACACGGCCACGAGGTGGCCTTAGGAACATTTGGTGCAAATTTTAACTTTTAAGGTTCTGTGAAGATTGGTAGTTCCCTCTTATTCATTGTTTCATTAGACTCCTCCCATTTCATCACTTCCAGTTTCAATTCTTCAAAATTTTATTGTTGTAGATTTTTATTTTTTTATTTTAATTTTTTGTTAGTTTATTCCTTATTGTAGGTGCCCAACATGAACTGCCAACACAACACCCTATCGGGTTCAGACAAGACACTACAGATTCACGAACACACAAGTATATACTTCATGACTGTATTACACCACAAAAGATTACTCAAATACGGAAGGGAATATGTACGGTCCTCATAACCTAGTACTTGTCACACAATCATGACTGACAAATAGAATACTTGAGCAAGGTGTACTACGACAACAAGACATTTCCTTAATTCCACAGATGAAAAATTCACATAACTCCGAACAAAAGCTACAGGTACATAGGGTACACCTAGGAGTCACAACCATAACCAACTCTCATGAGCACACACACATCATAACACTACCCCCCCCCCAGAATATTACCAGCAACACCCTATACCACCCAAAACATCAGAAAATAACCACCTACTCCCAAGTATTACAAAGCAACTCCATATAATCTCCCAAAGAGAAAGAAACATAGTGCCAAACCAAGTCGGGTCACTCAACCATAGAGCCCCATCAAGAATATCAGGTCACTCAACCATAGAGTGCCATAAAGAATATCAGGTCACTCAACCATAGAGGCCTGTCTCCTTTCTCCTTTTAATGAGGCCGGGTCACCCTATGGCCCTGGCACATAGAGCCCCGTCACCCCCAACCCAAGTGACATAATAACTCGTGGTCCAACAACCCGCTAGTTATCTGTAACTCCTTGGGGCGTACCCCCATACAACAAAGCGGGTCCATGGGCCCAACCATTCCATGGTGCATCCCATGACCCTAATCCACACATCACGACAATAGAACCAGCATAACAATCTGATAAGAATGCCAAGTGGCAAAGTACAAGCCTTGGGAAAGGTGGTAAAATCATAAAACTTAGAAGAAGATCCAAAACCAAGCAAGACAAATGACCAAATGGCCATAGTTAGTGCAAAAATCTGCGTGTTAGTACCAAAACCAAGGAAATGCCCAAAATGTAAAACATGGAAATCAAGAAAACTGCTGGTCCTTGCAAAAGTAAAGTAAAAAGGTTCAATTTACGAATAAAATACCCATATAAGAATAGCACATTACTATGACTACGTGGCCTTATCTGGCCACCAAAGGGGTACTCAACGAGTTGCTAGCACTCGGAACATCGAGCCTCAGCTCGTAACAATATATATCAATAATACAACTGTCATCATCTCAATCTGAATCATCTCGCCACAACTTCAACAAGGCTCAACATAGTCAAAATCACATAGGTAGAGTCCATACGACAACCATATCGGGAGAGAGAAAGAAAGTACATGTCACCATCTACTGAGCCTAAGGTGTCCGCGAAACACAATATGCATGACACCCGTTGAACAAGTGTCACACATACCAAACAAACGAAAGTGGGTTTTCAGCCTATGTAAGGCTCCACTTCCTATCTCGTACTCGGCTCGAGTGACTGGTCAACGGTACACATTTTCTCACTCCATACATACACAGTTTACCGATTTCCCTCAGGGTCGGTTAGTGTAAGGCTCACAACATAACATATAACTACATCACTAACACCATGGTGGTACACACATAGCTACCATAACGTCTCACGTATGGTATGTATACAGGGTAGATCACAATCATACATTCACAGGGCGTAATACATCACTTTACCACATTCTGCACCCCAAAGTGCAATCACTATACGATAGGGTTCATACACTCACCGTATGACCCTAATTCACGACATGAATCATTATATATCACACAAATCATACATCTGATGGACATAGTAACAATCACAACATTACATTCATTTCCTACATGCAAGGTGATACACACATTTCTTCAAAACATGGTAAAACATCATGATACAACTTAATTCACCTTACATCAATCCAGTCATACACATATCGACACACCCACATAACACAATATGCCACAATGCTCCAACACCCCGTCATCCACATTAGAATTCTTTTCACACATTCCAAGCAGTAATCCACACGTGAACTCTTCATAGAATCCACACGAAGGAGAGAGAAAACTCCCATCCCCAGCACAACAACAGGATAACAAATGCGCACTAAGTGATATACACCTCATGTGCGTTCACACTATCACAATTACGACATAGATCACATCACTCTTAAAACACATTACTCTTCCAATTTTTTTTATCACCATCATGAAACACCATCACCATCATGCAAAGTCATCACATCTCCAATCCATCCCAGAGGTTCGAGAGCATGAACCTCTCGCTCTGATACCAAATGTAACGACCCATAATTTCACACACAAACAACACAGTAAAATACAGGATAACTTTTTTTTTTTTTGACACAAACACGACACGACATGCCACCACCGAGGTCACAACTAACTCCGTGGATAACTCAATACAAGGATGACCACAAAGGTAGCACGGAAATGTTCACACCCACCAAGGATGGTTCACTTTTCTATTTGACAAAACAACATAAGAAACCACCACATAACACACCTACAGATAGGGCAAGCCACAATGAGGAAATTATTGATGGTTATTTATTTTTATGTAACCTCTTTCGATCCTTAACTTCAGTTTGCTAAGACTCTAGATATGATTTGTACAATGCTTCTTACAATGCTAAGTTCTTACTTTTACTTTGAAGAGAAATTTGTTCTAATTCTTCTCTATTATGGCCTTTATTTGCTTAATTCGTTTATCAAGAAAAAGGAGTATTTAAATTCCACAAGGCCATCTGTTCACCACTAACGCTACTAAGACTCGTTCTTGCCCACAAGACAACATGGTTTTAAGTTCAACACACTTAAGAGAAGAAATACAAAGTGCCTTGGAAAAAGGTTAGAGGGAGAAGGTCGAGATGAAAACATCTTTAGGACCTCATTAGTTATTGCCAGTATTTAATTGAAGCTAGAGCTCTTAACCAGAATTATCAACGATTTTACTTAGGCTTCGCTAAATGAGTATTACCAAAGAGAACAATTTACTTTCCAAATGGCGGTGAGAAAGATTGTGAGATCTCCAATTTGTTTTCTCTGGCTTATTAAATCTTATCATCTTCTAACAACTAACAGTTCATTTCACCTTAGGGTCATTTTACAAATTTCACCATAAAAGGAATAATGTTCACTAGAGGAGCTAGGGTTATCATGTTATATAATTTTACTTGCAATGATAGTCTCGCCTTTTCTTACTTAAAGAATTCCTTGCTCTCAAGCTAGTAACCTCTACGTTAATTTATTTGAATATAACTTTTAGTTCAACTTTTATAAGTATTAAACAACCCACATTATTTTACTTATGTCACATTATTACTAAGTCATAGCAAGATTTAACTCAACATTTATTTTCAAGGGTAAAGTTTAATAACACTCATTCACCAGAACAAAACAAGGTTACATCCACACTTAAAATACCGATAATCCAACAAAGTCACTCAACAACAGTAACCAAATTTTCTTATAATTTCAATGATAGTCAAACAATACAAGGTTTCCAAAGTTCAGATGACAAAGTCCACAATACATTATACTAAGACATTGATCCTCTTCTAAACTTTCCACTGGATGTTATCAATAGTTGAACAACGTAAAAAGGTTTCGAGAAAAATAATCTTCTCAACTGAGGTTGGTGACAAAAATCTACTAGTCTATCCCTCATCTACTCGCAAAATCCATCTGCAACAAATTTTCTACAAGAGTCAGTTCGCGAGAACTGAGCAAGATAAGGCTACACCAAAACCACCATAACTGTTATCTATCAATACCATGAAAGGAAGCACTTTATTGCAAGAATCTGGGTCAAACCTCTAAATACTATCAACACTTCAAGTTATAGTAAGTTTCCACCATGCCAATCAAGGAAAAAGACTATATACTTCAGTTAGGAGTAAAAACAACGAAAGTATAACAATCGAAAAAGAATGGCCCTTGGCCCTATAAGGAGAAATAACCAATCTAACAAAACATGATTCCCATCAAGTAAATAACTAAATAACAATCACAACGTTTCGATTTGATATATAGTACCAACCATCTAGAATTTTATCAAAGGTACCAAATGCATAGGCTATAATATTATATTTCTAGAAGAACAAGAGTTGATCAGCCCAAGAAAAGGGAAACCACGGTTTTCAAGAATTAACACAAAAAGCCATGTATAAATGAGTTTCAAACCTGAAATCACATAGAGTATCCACACAACATAAGTTTCGAAGCAAGGGCACAGTAAACTAGTTTGGCCACTAACTCCAAGAGATTTCCCAATCATTCAAGAAGGCCAATGCCTTGTGGGCTAGTAGCAAAACACGCGAGAGAAGAAGGGGTTCCGTCAAACAAGCGTATACGAAAATGTCTTCAACAAATTTTATAACCCTAAAGATTTACAAACCTCCACATCAATTTTAAAGTTCGGTTAATTTAAGATAATTTTCCTATTTCCCAAAACAATAATATTTTTAAAGCAACCCTTGGTAACACAGTCAAACGTCACACATAGACACAAACATAAATATCTAAGTGACATTAATAAAACAAAACCTTCCACTATGAATCCATAAGACTATCAAATGCACGATGAATTTTCCCGAAGATTAATAACGTTTAAGGCAATTTTCCATCACAAAATATTAAGGTAAATTACGTGCATGGAAAATGACCAATATTAATTAATAGCATTAAAATTATAAAAGAGAAAGAATGCAAGTTAGGAAAAATAGAAAGAAATGCCATTAACAATAATTCTGAGAGAGGGATTAGACCATAACTATCCTAGTGTGAACGAGGTACTGGATTCACACGATAGAAACCTCGAGCTTAGCAGATCCGAAAAGCTAATTATGGTTCAAGTGGATAGGGGTGGTTAAGGTACTTTCTGAGGATGGCCTTAAATGCCTAGGAACAAGTTGAAAGATAATATGGGAGTCTAAGCACGCGAGATTTGATGCGTAATTGCATGCAAACCTTTCATTTTAAAAGTTTTAATACCGACGACCCAACCCGGATAGCCCAAGCGGTGATCACTCCAATTCTACAATCTGTCTTTCTGATGTCAAGAAGATTATCGAAGGTAACAACATAATACTGGTAAAAACATAATAATATAAAACTCAATCGTAAAGAGAAGAAGATATACGTAAAATGAAAGGATGAAGGTTATAACAATCAACCGCAAGAAAACATAACACCCAGAGATGACGGTACATACGTGTTTCTCACTAACACACTGATAGCGATAAACCTGAAAACAAGAAATAGAACAATAGAAAGGAGAGGTCTCCTAGTAAGACGTCCAATTGACAAATTTATACAAGGAAAAAGGTGGTTCGGTTTCACGATAAAATAAATATAGCAACAGTAGAAAAGTGTAGAGTTATCTTGCCTGTTTTCTCCAGCTTCAACAGGGTGCCCTTCAATGCCGCGTCTCCGCCAATCAACGTGCCCTTCGACTTAGCCATCCATTTCAACTTCAACTTCAACGAGGCACCGTTACTTGAAGCTTCCTCGGCATGGTAATCTCCTCCACTTGCTGGACTGGGGTCTCCATCGTTGCTACAAGTGTCCACACAAGAAGGGGGTTTCCAGTCAAAGATAACCTTGGATGGATCCTGCTAACTTTGTGCACGGTTTGTTTCAGTGTCCGTGTTTCCTTGAGCGAGCAGAAGGGTTTCACAGTTGATGTAAACCTAGGGCGATGAGATAAGGCATTGGAGGGCATAGGCTTATCAAGTTGCAGTGTAGATAAACCCCAGGAAGAGCCACGAGTTTCCAACAGGCGACCTGCCCCACGCCCCCTTTTTCTCCATTTTCAAAGGCGCCCATCCTCCACTCTCCTCCACGCTGGAACAGGTCAGGAGCAGCAGCAATGGAGGGGGTTTCTAACCTGCACAGCGCACTTTTGGAAGATTCCAGCACAAAACAGTCCACGCAAAAATCCATAAAAACAAAAAACTCCTCCCACACTCCCCCACGCGGCCAAGGAAAAAGGAAGGCGTCCAGGATCTGCGCACCAGCATAAGGCGTGAGGAGGCTTCATTGCGGCCAGGGAAGACAAAAAAAAGATGCACCCAGGATCTGCGCACCAGTAAACAACCGCTCAACAAAGAAAAGTTGCAATAAACTCACAAATGTGAGCTTCCCCTTGGGCGCGCGACCCCCAAAACCACTGAGCATGCAGATCCCCAAAAAAAAGGCGTGGCTAGCAAGCCATAACAACTCATGAAGACAAAACACAGGTAAAAACCCAATAAGATTTCACTCACGCTTCCCCAGATCCCAGGGAAGATCCAACACGTTTTTCCCCTTCACAGGAAGGCGCAGAAATGGCAGGCAGTTACTTCCTCATGCGGCCATTTTCAAAACTAAAGTGAAATCCTTCAAAATGTACACCAGGTTGGACAATAATAAACAACACGGTTTACCAAAAAAAAACGTCTATTTTGGAGGAGAGATCTATGTGATACACAGATCCAATATTCCTTCCCATTCGAGCACGCCTTTTAAGATTTCACTGAACCTAAACCATATTTAATTATTCTCCTTAAATGTCGAGCATAATAAAGCTTCATCCTCATTTCTCTGCATTATTTTATGTAATCGCTTTGCTTCAAGACGTCTGGTAGTTAGATCTGATCTGAAATAAATAAAAGCATACGAATAGTACTATATAACGCCTTAAGCGTAAATAACCATGTATAGTTTTAGGTCAGAATGAATGAAGCCCTCTCCTAATTCGGCATTAACACCTCCTAAGACACTTAACGTGATAGAAACAAGGAATAAATAATGGATCCACAATATCCCCTTTTAAAAGACATCCATTTTATAAACATGTTGTACACGGTATCTCTGAGAACCGAAATGTGAAGCGAAGAGCAAGGAGGGGAGCTGGGTTATGGCGGGAGCAGCGTGGCAGGTTGGTGGTCAAATTCACCACTAACCTGATAATTATCTAACTTGGCATACATGGACCAATTTTATCACAAGGGGAAAAGAAGAGAAAGCGGTTGAAGGCATTTACCCAAACATTTACAAAGCATACCAGGGCGCCTAGACGGCCAAGGATAAAAACTTTGAACCTTACACAAGAACACTACGTCCTTGACGATGGTGCCACCCAAGAACCAGCTTCCCTTGCGCGAATCGAGGCTCGATCCGTGAGGCGACCAAACTAAAACAATAAAATCGCTTATCAAAAATTAACAACAAGGTTGGTAACAAATCGACGATCAGAAAGCGAGGTTAACGTCGATCGATAAATAAAAATAAAATATTATTATTATTATTATTATTACCACTTATTAATACTTATTAATCGAAATAAGAAGAGCCAACTTGCGAGCTCGATAAATCAAGCGCACAGTTTTCCTTTAATAGGAGGAAAACGAAATGGATGAGGCGGGGACACCCACAGTAAACATCGACACGACACGAGAAGACAAGACGGAGTGGGAGAATTCCAGTCATTTTTGTGACAAGGGCGAAGCCAACGAGAGATCAACAGGAGCACCACAACGTTAAATGTTTAGCGACATGGTCGTTGGAGAAACCTTCATAAATTTTAAACAACATACCCTAAGAAATATTTTGTAAATTCACCACGCTCATGGCAATGAGCCAATCATTTTGACATAGTGCACATACCTCTACAAATCTTACTAAAAATCCCCATTTTCACATCTTCATTATTGACACTCGGTTACATCCTTCCATATGGCCTCTTAGCTAGGTGATTTATGTCTTATTTTACTGATTATCTTCTAGTGTTTCTTTTTAGTCTTGCTTATTCAGGGTTCCAAGCAACTATTGTGCCCACCACAGGCAAGCTGAGTGACACCAATAAGTAAGTACGTGGTAGGTATATTCATTTGGTGGAGCTCATTATTTTTTACAACACTTTCATTATTACTTAACTTTCAGCATTTACTTTCAATTTTACAGGTATTGCATATATCTTTTTCTTAAAGCCCATGTCATGTTTCACTATTATGACATTCATTGATCTTTGGTTGGGGCATATGTATACACCTCATTTTTTACACTTGCTAACCTTTTCTTTTGTGCAGGGGTTGTTGATGCATTCTCCTCCTAAGTGGGTGCCTTAAGGGGCCTGTTGGGATTGGGGTGTGATTGTACTTGGTCACGTGGGCTAGACCACAACATTTGAGAGATGTTGCTATTATGTCATAGTTACCCTATCCTTGCCTTGTTTCTTCCATTTGTTCACACATTATACCCATTATGTCTACTTGTCTCATTATGTCCACTTGTTTATGTTTATTACACATGCTATTATCCCTGCTTTTAGTCATCTTGGACCTTCGTCATTATCCTCCATTTATTTACCTTGGCCTCCATTCTTCACATTTTTTACACCTTTTGACCTTAGGGTTCCCCCAAGGTGACACCATCGCCCATGGGCGATGGTGTCAGGTATGGATTTTTACTATGGCTAGATGTCATCACAATCACATGGCAATGACATCAATATATATACATATCCACCATCTTTTTTCAAACCACCACCAAACAATCATTTTGATCATGCATGAAGGCACACTTATATTTCTCATATTTTCATACTATTTTGCACCTACTTGTTGGACTTGAGAGTCTTGGAGCTTACCCTCTTGCATTTGGGTCACCATAGTGACTTAGGACTGGAGGTCTTCTTGTTGAGATTTCCCCTTCTTCACCCATAGTGATTCTCTCTCGATGTTTTTGTCTTTGGGGAGGATTATGCATCAACAGTCACACACACACACAAGTAAGTATTTCTAACCCTTCTTATGTCTTTTATCTTACATCTTGTTGTTGTAGGGAGGTTATTGGTCATTCATTGCTATAAACTAGATTAGATGTATGTTTGGTTTGATCTATTGCATTGTCTTATTATATTATGCCCCTTGGCTTTATCCATCCCTTGATTACTCTTATTCTAAATCCTAGTAGGATACCTATCTTTACTTTAGGTATAGGCCTTGGAAACCTATATCTATCTTAGGGTTAGTGTAATGCCCCCATTCATCATTGCTCTGTTATTCTGTGGCGACCGTGCTTCTAAGGGCTGAACGCCGTTGTGTTCCCTTTGAAACGTTGGTGTCGTCGTCTTGTTGAGCTTGCCTGCTTGCGTCAGTGTCGATGTTTGGTTGCTGGCCCACAACATCCCTCGCGAGTATCCTATAAAAAAGAAAACCTTGTTCTTGCTATATCGAACCTCATGTTGATTGTTGTTTAATTTCCTGCAAGTTATTTTGCCGTAGTTTTGATCACTCTCATGCTCGACCCCTCGATTAAATTATTATTTTTATTTTTATTCGCTGTCACTATCGTGTTAGGTCCTAAACGAATTTTCGAACCCCGTCAGGTGTCACAGCATTTTAAAACATAATAAAAATGAATAATAAAAGAATGGATATCAGTTATACTTCGCAGTTGTTTACTACCGTCAATTTGTTGACCTAACGGAATTTTTAAAAAAAATGAAATTGTGATTAATTAGATTTATTTCATTTTGTGGATATGTAATAATGCTTTTCTTGGCGTGGAGAAAATTTTGGTCCTTGTCCTTTCTTTTGTTTCCCTCCTTGCTGTTAATGCCTGACAAGTTGGTGAGAAGTGGGAGATTATTATTGGGCCGCCTGTTTTCTGCCCTAGTCGACTGTAAAATTGATGATGAAATTGACCTTTGCTGGATTGGGGCGCCTTTTCCCTCCATACTGGCCGCTTACCCTGCAAATGGAATTCATTATTATATCTTCCATGTTTTTATTTTTGTCTTTTACCTGCACTGCATTGTTGCTGGCCGCGTGAGATTGGAGGAGGGAAGTTTTTGTTGAGTTTTGTTTCTGTTGGTGTGTAAGCTCTGGTTGGGCGCAGTCCCTAGTGTTTTGGGACAGCCGCATGTTTTTCTGGCCATGTTTTCTTGGGGTGTTCTGCGTGAGGAGTGGTGGAAAACGTGAGAAAAGTGTGTCTTTCTCTTGCTGCGCACCTGTCCCTTTTTCCTTTGTTTTTCTTCACCTTCCCTGGCCGCATTGAATCCTGCTCTCGCCGAATGCTGGATGGATGTTTGGAAGATGGGGTGGGAAGATTGCTGAGTGTGCAGGACTGTTGGAACTCTTCCCTGCTGGCCGCGTGGGTTTGTTATGGTGGTTATAGATGAAGCCACAAGCTAGTGCAGTAGGCGTGTTACCTCCACTTTCATTGGGTGCTGCGAGGTGTGTTCCTGTCGGGGATCCACATCAACAGACTGCAACGGTTTTTAGCCAGGCAGCAGGCATGTTGCAGTATAGTAGAAGCCTCTTTGAGCGCTTCCAACAAGCAGGTTGTCCAACTATGTTGTTGTCTGTTCAGTATCGAATGCATCCTCAAATTCGGGATTCTCCTTCAAGATATTTTTATCAAAATCGATTAAGTGACAGTAAGGGTGTTACCAGGAGACCTGATGAAATTTATTTCAAAGATTCTCTATTGAGATGGCGTTTTAAACCAGGCATGTTAAACCTGCCCCTTGCAATCTTCTGCTACCCTTTTATTATGTCATGAAATGAATGTTCTTCTATTTTTTTTTCTGTTATGGCATATAGAATGGGCTTCTGTTTTTTTCCTTGTGAATCGACCCAAATTGAAGGAAAGGAAGGACTATTGGGATTTGTTTGTTTATCATACCCTGATAGCAACTGTGATAGCATGTATACATTCCTTTCTGCCTCGCTTTTTCATTTCGAAATAAAAGAGTAACTACTATGTGATAGCAAAATAATTGTTGAAGTTTTATACTGTGGGTGTTAGATCTTTAACCTGGGTGTGTTCCTGCTTAATTCTTCAAATTCGGGTGACGTTTAGAGACAATAGTGAACAATGGCCGTTGAGTTCGATTTTTAAACCAATAGTAGCAGATATAAACTTGAGCCATGAATAACATTAGTGGATATTTGTAGATTTGTTGACTCATGACCAGATTCAAGCTAAATGTTTGTTTTTGTCTTGGTAAAAGCATTTCTTGGGCTGAATCTGTGTGAAGACCTCGCATAGTGAGCATGATGTTTTTCTTAGAGGCCTATGTGAGTGGAATATTGACTGTTCAATACAGATCCTGTGACATGAGTCACTGTATCATAAGATAAAAGAGTTCAATCGAACTCTGTAGTAGCAGATGTTTTCTTTGGAGCGACTATGAGAATAGGTTGAGTAGACAGTCGTGAAATAGATGGGTATGCCCAAACTATTCATATGTTGAATTAGAGATGGAGGAGAAGGCTTAGTTCGTAGGAAGAGTATTTTTCTTTGTATCCCTCCTTCGCTGACTGTAAACCTTGGGATTGGTGACTTGAGTTGGGTCACTGTAGAGGATCTTGTGTCGATTCACTTATATTTTCAACAGACTAGCCCTTGCTTGTTTAAATTCAAGTATCGAATGAAATGGGTTTCTATTAAATCCATTATGTAGCTTAGCAAACCTTCAATAATTCAGGTAGGGATTTTCTGAGTAAATGTTGACTGAGGCATGTATGAAAGTAGAATGGTTACCTTTCTTCGATTTGGGTTAGACTGGTATGAAAATGGAAAAGGTAGGAATAGACTCAGTCATATATTTTAGTGAGCTAAGTCCTTAACTCTTGCAATGATCATACGAGTGGTGGATTACGGGTTTATTACTGATTATGTGATGTAAGATAATAACAACCTTTGGTGAAAAGACTTTTTCTTGATCCTTGCTTGTATAATCCAAACTATAGTTGTTGAATGTAATTTAGTTGGATAGAATCTAATTTATTTAACTTCTTGAAGAAAAATAATTAGGTTCGGTGAGAATTACTTGGTATATTGAATCTTCAGATTCAAATATTGTGTTGTGAGTATTATATGTATATTGGTTTAGTCAGTCGAGTGAAGTTAACTTTAATCTTTGACTGATTTGTGTTCATATATGGTTGGGGTCTATATTCTTCCTAAAACAAGGATGTGTGTGAATGCAGTCTTGTTACCAAGCAATTTTTGAATGAGAGTAATCTGCATGCATCTTTGACTGTTACATTTTCTATATTCTATAGAAAATTGGATAAGTATACCGAACCGCTAGCTAATCCTTTTGAAATTCAAGAAGTTTCTAGGTAAATCATTTATTGATTATGTCTTAATATTAGCATTCTCATATGCTTAATAGTCTCTCGTGCAGGTTGTCTTAAAGGGATTCTTTTTCAAAAAAAAAAAAGATAAATATTAAGTAAAGGGAAATATGGAGATTGAAAAAAAAAAATCCCATGCTTTATGGGTTCATTCTATTTATCTTTTTGGTTGATAATAATAGAATGATATTTGAATATGTTAAGTAATTTGACTGATCATTATCTTTTTGGTTAATAATAATAGAATGATGTTTGGGTGTTAGATTTCAATCACGTAATCCATAGGATTACATGACTGAAATCTCAATACTCTCAGCCTTGTTGTCTTCACCAATAAGGTCTTACCTTGATTATCTTTGGAATATCTCTCTCACTTGAATATTGGGATTCCTCCTTGTTGGCTGGTATAAATCTCTTCATCTTGTGAAACATATTGATTAGTGGTTTGTGATTTGATCCATTCTTGAGTTTAGAATTTTACTTTCATGATATTATAAAATGTTAGCTTACTGTTGCAATGGGTAGTCTTAACATGCTCAGTTCTAGCGAACTGACTCTAGTTAATATTTGTGCAGATGGATCATGCGAGTAGACTAGAGGAAAAGAGTGTAAAAGTTTCATCTGCACAATTTATGAAGTTCCTTGTAAAAATGTCCAATGTGTTGTAAATTTTGTAACTTTGCTTGCAAGGAGTTTAGAAGATCTCTTGTCTTGGTATGTTCGGAAAAACTACGTGGTGAAGTGTTCTTTCCCTTTTGTTGTTAGACTAGTAACTTACCTTGGTGAGAAATGATATTCAATCATTACATTGGCATAAGTATTGTAAAACCTTGATTTTGAGAATAAAGTGTTCAGTCAAAACTCTCCGACACCTTGTAATGATGTGATATAAGTAAAATTAAATGGAGTGGTTTACCCTTATAGAAGTTAGCTAAATTTATATATATTCAGATAAATTAATGTAGAGATGACTTACTTGTGAACAAGAGATTCCTGAAGTAATCATAGGAGAGACTATCATTGTGAGTAAGAATTATATAACATGATAACCCTAGCTCCTCTAGTGAACATTATTCCTTTTATGGTGAAATTTGTAAAATAACCCTAAGGTGAAATGAACTGTTAGTTGTTAGAAGAGGATAAGATTTAATAAGCCAGAGAAAACTTAGCATTGTAAGAAGCATTGTACAAATCATATCTAGAGTCTTAGCAAACTGTAGTTAAGGATCGAAAGAGGTTACATAAAAATAAATAACCATCAATAATTTCCTCATTGTGGCTTGCCCTATCTGTAGGTGTGTTAAGTGGTGGCTTCTTATGTTGTTTTGTCAAATAGAAAAGTAAACCATCCTTGGTGGGTGTGAACATTTCCGTACTACCCTTGTGGTCATCCTTGTATTGAGTTATCCACGGAGTTAGTTGTGACCTCGGTGGTGGCATGTCGTGTCGTGTTTGTGTCAAAAAAAAAGTTATCCTGTATTTTACTGTGTTGTTTGGGTGTGAAATTATGGGTCGTTACATTTCACACTACTCTAGAATTACGACACTAGCTCTCCTTGAGAATATTTGATATCTACATCATCTTTCTTGATATAGATTTGATCCCTATATTTGAGAAGCTAGCTAAGAGCCTATCTTTTCCCTTCATATAACATGAACATGGAAACATTTGTTTTTGAATGATCTTACGAAATTGATTGAAAATCGACCTACACCCTACCAATGCTATAAAATTGGTCGAACTTAAAAATGAGATAAGAATGTACTTGCACTATTAAAGTCTTATTGTTTTTCAAAAGTTCTTATTCACATAGAATGTATTAGGGCTAAATCTTGGAAATAACATAAAACACATGAGAACTTACATGACAAATAACTAACATATAGGAAAATTGATCAACTAATGTAGTTGTTGAACACTAAACTTAAAGATGATGAAGATGTTTTTGAAAACACTTTTAGAATGAAATATGTAAGACATTAATACAATACTATGGGTGAAAAAATTGATGCTAATATTTATTATTTTGAATGGGCTCAATTTAAATGAAATTCTTATAAATTGTGTAACTCAGTGATCAAATTTTGATAAAGACACATTTTATTCAATCTGTGAATTTCTTACTCAACACGAGCATCAATTCGAAAATATTAAAAGTGTTAGGCCTATGAAGGATGTTTATTTGACAAAAGTAGGAAAACAAAAAGTAGAGAAGAAACATGTGAAGAATAAGCATTTTTCACATTCCTCCAAACATAAACATAAACATTCTTCTCGACATTTTGATTGGACAATTGATAATTCTTTGTTATATAGTACTATTATTTTCAAGTCATCTTCCAAATCCAAGAAAATGGCATGATGTTATGAATGTAGTACTATAGGACATTATGCTCCTAAATTTCCTTCTAGAAAGAAATTCTCTAGACATATAAAGAAGACAAAAGTACAATATGTTGTTGAAATTGGTGAAGATTCTTTTGATCTAGAGAATCATAGTTTGGTAAAAAAGAATCTTAATTTATTTAATCCTACATGGTTTAGAGGGACCCAACAATATATTTTTAGAAATAGATACCTACACATCTTGAGTTAGCTACTAGCTCTAAGATTGTGTTTTGACGTAGTGGAATTTTGATAGGTGATAGGAATTTGATGGTTTTCTATTTAAATTTTGGTTTTGATGTATTTAATATCATCGATGAGGAGAAAACCAAGTTATTTTGTGTTTTTGTTACATAGAAGCACCATCTTTTGTATAATATGGGGATGCCACTTTATTGGTTTTTGATTAGTCGTCAGTGATCATAAAATTTATAGGTCTCTATTGCCAATAGCACATTAAGAAAAGTGGTTATTGTTGTGAATTGATGTATATGTGTTACATAATTATAATTAAGATAGAGATTGACGTGGTTGAGTATTCCTATGATGATGCTCATAATTTACTATAGGTATGAATGATTAGAGTGAATGCATATGCCCAAGATGATGCTCATCATTCATATCAGATTAGACATTTTGTAAGCAACACAAGTTGATCGGTATTGAGTGTAGAGAGTTTCATTTTTCAAGTCTTGGAAAATGTTATTGGATGACTTAGCATTCATTGTCTCTAGATTATAAATTGGTCTTCATTGGATCAAGGGGTTTATTGGGTTATGTGACCTAAATGATATCTTGTTACTAGTTGATTAGTTTTGATGGGGCATGCATATCCTAGTGAGGCACATCCTTGAATAAGTTGGTTACTAGAGTGTTATGGTAGTAAATTAATGTTAATAATTAATTTAATTGTATTAGTAATTGTCTAAGCTTGTAATTATTTTGTGGGACTGTTGGGAACCATATGTTAAGCGTGTTCCATAATCTTATTTGAGCTTATCTAATGTAGGAGCATATCTTGTGGGGGGCATAAATTTTGATCCAAGAAATTGATTGAGCCCATTTTTTTAAATATGAAGACCTAAAAAATTTGCAAGTTTCTATTTTGAGTTCTAGCTGGTTAGGTCCATTTCAATAATATTTTGAGGCCTAAATCAATCATCTAATGGCCGGAAAATGGATTTTAATTCTATTTTCCATATTTTCATGATTTAAAAGATTTAACATTTTTGTAGATGAGCATTAACTTGAGTTGCAATACACTCAAGGCTTTATTTAGACATGTACATAATAAGAGACTATTATTTGGCCCATCCGAGATTGCAAACGTTGCCAAAAATAGAAACTACTAAAAATAGAAAGTTTGATTGCTTTTAGTTAGCTTTTTTGTTGTAATTATATTTGGGATTTGTTTCTTCTTTAATTATATTTTGAGTGGATTAATTTTAAGGCTCTTATGTATTTCTTATGGAATAACGAAGAATTGAATTTGGTTCTTTCCTTGTCAATAATATTTTGTATAGTTTATTGTTTGTACTTTTTCCCAATTGTTGCACTTTTGGATTCATCATTTATCAATAAAAATAATACAATGTTGTGTGCAACATATTTTTAGTGCATACTTTTTTATCAATAAAATATGTAGTTATTTTGAGTTGATTACTTATATCTAAAATCCTAACAATCTTTTGATTTTGGACACCTAAAACACTCTCTTAGACAAAAATGGTAGGCATGGTAAAAAATGGTACTATTCCTGTTTAGGGGTGTCTTTTATGTCGTGTTTCTCTATTTTACCTCATTTCTCTAGAGGGTGTTTGTGCGTCTCTACTTCGTAAACTGGACAATAGACACAACTAATAAATGGTGAATACCCTTATGAGAAAACACATGCGAGTTAGTGTGCTTCGAAATGAATATCAAAATTTGGATCTGAATCCACTATGGATTTGAACTGTTGGAATAAGAGGTCTTATGAGCTTTGAAACTAAGAAAAGGTATTAAGGAGAAGATAATTTGAGTAATAAAATAATGAGTAATGTCAATCTTCATAGAACATTAAGAATTTGAGGAAATTTTAAAATATTCTTAAACTTGTTGGTGGTTGTGTTTTTAGCAACATAGCTTTTTTTTTCTAATCAGAAACCGTCGTTCTCAAATTTCCATGCTTACTCTATCCTCCTAGTGTCTAGAGTGTTTCACATTGTGGATGATGTTTTTGTAAGGGGGGGGGGATGTAATGCCCCTTCCATTATCACCCTCTCGATTGTAGTTGCGTGGGCTCGAGTCGGTCCTTGGTAGGAGTGAGTTCGTTGTTTTGGCGTCGTGCTTACGATATGAAGAATTCATAAAATGAAACAATTAAATGGAGCGTAAAAAAATAGTACTACATTTTCAAATATGAAATATTAGATGTTGTTAAAAGATAAAAGTAATTGTATGGATCTTTTATCTCTGGTGGTCGTCTTCCTAAGGTCAAGAGCACGATTATCTATAATTACGAAAGCTCTAAAATTCAAGCTTCGAGATGCTTTATTTCTGGTAGGAGTCAAGTCTCTGATTTACATGGGTTAATACCACCTCGTGTGGATGAAGATCTTACGACCTTTGTTGTGTTAGGTGCTGTCCATCAAATAGTGGAAGGTTGATGGACATATCATAATTACCTCTTATTAAATTTAATAAAATAATTAGAAATTAAATTAATTAAACATTGTTGAGTTAGGGTAATAAAAATTGTTAAATAATAAAATAAATCAAAGAAATTAGCTTTAAAAGCGGACTTTTTTTAAATATAAATAATTCTTAATATCCTAAAATTTCCAAATTCTTTGGAGCTGATGTTGCCAAACCTCATTTCAAGAAAGATTCATCCAACTCGGGATCATTTTTGATGCCTTAAGTTTGATATTTATAGTTTTTTAATGTAATAATGAAATAATTAATCATTTTACGGATAAAAATGAAGGTTATCCCCGTAATTTGAAAAAGAAGAAGAAGTAACTTGGTGATAAAATGAGTGGCTTAAGTTGTGGACCATCCGTGGAAAAGACAAATTTTAAAATAATATATTAATTATGAAAAGACATAATAAAATAGTTTTCATTTTAATAAATAATTCTTTAATGTCTAAAATTCTCCAAATTTTTGGAGCTTGTGCCAAACCTCCATTCAAGAAAGAATTAATGATTTTTTGATTAATGTGAGAATGTCTTTATTCAAGGTTTGACATATACGTGAGAGAATTTTTTTGAGTGATTATTCTGGCCTCCAAGAGAATGTTACTGACTTCTTGGCATGATCACAAAAAAATGGTGAAGTAAGAAAATGGGATGCTTGCTGGTTTCTGCTTGGGAATTTTTGATGGGTATGTAGCCAAATTCTACTAGATGGGGCCAAGAACATTGCTTCCAACATGTGTTTTAATTGGAGCTGTTAAAGATGTGGAGACCTACCCAACACTAATGGAATAAGGATTTTTGTCTTTTGTTGTTGCTTGCAAGCTCCTAGACAGGGCAGTGTTGGATTGGTTGACAGAAAAGATGATACACACCCCCTGTGCAAGGTTGAGTTTTGATTAAAAAATGCCAAAAAAAACAAATTATAAACATGGACTTGGGAAGGGGGAATGCGAGGATTGCAGGAAGTGCACAAATTGGGTTTGTTGACCAGGCTTTGGAAACTTTAAAGCAAATGCATTTGTGCAGGCGCAAAACCAAACTCCACTTCCTTTCCAGCATCAACCCATGAGCCTATTTTAGAGTCTTTCAAATAGCCATGGTCCCCATCAAGCGCTTTAAGGAGGTTAATTGGGGGCAATGGATCTTTTGAAAACATTTGGAAACTTCACGTGCAAGCTCAGGTAACATGTTTAAAGCCAAACTCCACGCATTCTCCCTGATCATAATCAAATTTAGAGCTTAAAGCAGTGTTGGAAAGTATAATCAAAGTGTAGTCTAAACCCTTTGGCAGAATTTGGTCTTTATGGTTTTTGCAAGTGCATTATTTAGACACGTATGCAAAATGTGGAAGCATACACAGGCATACCCACTGTTCAACAAAATACCTAAAAAATGTCGTTTCATGAAATGAGAGGATTACAGGATTTGGGAAGGGATTTATTTTGGGCAAAAATTGCCATAGAAATTTACAAGCAAATGCAAATAGGTGTGTGGAAGCCGTCTCCACAACCTTGCCAACATCCTCCTTATGTGCCAAAAAGGGAGCTTTGGAATTGATATGGTCATCCATAAAAGCATAATGGATAGAGAATTTCTGTCAGTTTTTGTTTGCAAATGCCTCGATAATATGTTTGCAAAACGTGGAAACTTGCTCGAGGCATGCAAACTGTTTGACAGAATGCATCAAACAAAATGTAGTCTCATGGAATGTTTGATGTGGATATGCATAAAGAGTTCTTTTGAAAGGTCTTGGAGGTATTTTTTAAAATAATGCAAACAACTGTATAAAACTCAACTCAACAACTTTGCCACATATTTTAGCATGCTTTTACAAAAATGGAAGCATTCTCAAGGCCGCAAACTGTTTGATGGAATGCTTAAACGACCATCTGCAAACCACTTGCACTTTTGTTCTTCGGTCATTCGCCAACTCAATCAGGCATGGTCATCTTACTCTATCCTTGCATGATTTTAGTGTTCCTAGTTTTCTTAATTGTAATGGAGTTGTAAATCAAACTAAAGAAGAATAAATTTTCGGTGAATTAAATGAGACATGTTATTTATAGCAAATTGTACCTCTGTTTTTTGTACGCAACTAGAACCGTAACCATGAATGTAAACACTACTCTCTATTTACCTCATAAGATGGATAGATAAACTACGATACTAGTTTTGGTTTTGGAAACCATGCGGTTGGCATGATAAACAAGAAACTTAGTGAAAAACTACTTTTTGACAACTTTGTGCAATGTTAATAAAACCTGTTTTCATGGAGGCACAAAATATCCTTATAAACCCCAAAATGAGAAAAGAAAACTTTAGTCGTGTACCTTATCATGTGGAGTGTTCAACCGAACCCTGGTTGTTCCTTGGATGTTTGTTTGACCTTGTTTCGTAACGCGTTTAGGAGCCCAATGGGCTAGTTCGCAGCTTTAAACAACTGCTGAAAGTTAAAAATGCAGTTTGGTTTTGACCTGCCGTTTTGGCCCTGGGTGTCGAAATGGATTTTGGCTTCCGCATACCTCTAATATTTCTATGAGAAAATTACTACAAACCCTCAGTTTGGAGAAAAACATCCCACAAGCTAGTTTTCTTGATAGGTTTTGTAGGCCTCCGGTCATTGGGCGACAAGGCCGCTTGGGTGCATTTACGACCGGTAGCTTCGGAAAGATGAGCGCCATTTTAACCCTGTTTTCTAGTTTGGGGTTCCATCAGCTCTGAGTGTTTCCCTGTATATAGGGGAATAGGTAGGAATTTTTTCCCTTGTGTGTTTGAGTCTCGAAGATGGTTTTTGAACGCTGATTTTTGAGCAACTTGTCTAAATTTGACGTTTTTGGAAACTTGTGACTAATTGGTGAAAACTGTCATATGACCTTATCCAAGCAAAATAATGATAGGGAAACCTTGTAAACATGAATACATGACTGTAGGAAACTTTCTGTTGACACTTGCTTGTAAAGAAATTGATTGTGGAAAAATGGTGTTTTCTCTCTCCTCTCTCTATCTCTCTCATTGGCTTTGGAAATGAAATGAAATGGCATTGCATTTCTTACTCTCCTTTGAAGTGTGTTGAATATAGTTTCATTATTGTTAGAAAAATATGAAAAATTGTAAATTGTGCATGATTGTAGTTTGATGCCATGCCAGTTGTTGTGCTGACCATGTGGTGGTTACAGGTACGGGGCAAAGACAAAAAAAAAAATGGTAGCGTTGCTAGTGTTTTTGTAATATGGATTATCATTGAAATATACATGTAATATTAAATAGATGTATCAACACTATGTTTATAATCATGAATGTTATTTATGGATTATGTTGTGATGAGTGAGATATTGTAGTGTATTGGTATCTTGGGGAAAATGGGCATTCTATTTTAGGGGTGATTTTGATTATAGGTATTGCATCTTGTTATATGGTTTAGATGTACATTTGAACTAGAAATGATAATGAAATGTTATAATTTTCTCCTATGTGAATGAAGTGATTTTGTATGGTTGCGTGTGTTACTAAAATGCTATTGGAACACTCAGTGTAATGAAACTACCTTATTTAAGAATGGTTATGGTTGACTCACTTTTAGGAGGTTATTATTTTTTACAATACCCTTATCAACCCTTAGAAAAGGTTAAACTAGCTTGGGTTATTTCTTGCCTTTCACCTTGTCATGATTTAAGTGAAGAGATCTCTAGATGTCTAAAGGGATTGTCTTGTTAATACTTGTTTCTTTGTGTTAGATCCCACTTTGACTCCATTAACCCCTCTCACGAGATAATGAATCTTGGAAGGTTGAATTTCTCATGTGTTCCTTGCATCAACTTAGTATTCCTTTTTAGTGCTTACTGTGATGGTCAAAGGGATTTTTTATGTTCATGGAAGTATGCATGTTATTATAGTTAAGGTGTGCAATACCCCTTTGTGACAGGATTGATGTAATGTTTAGCAACATTTTTAGATGGTTGTCTTTTATCCTAAGTCTCCCAGGAAGGGTTAATGATTGTATGTGTCTTGGATCATAAGAGCAATAAGGAAGGTAATGGTTATTCTTGAAATGTGATCAAGTGTACTTTGGCAGACCATAAAGTGAGGTGGTACCTCACTTAGTACCTCTAATAAAATCCTAACTCTTTTAATGCAAGCAATAAAAACGGACACACAAGTGAAACTTGGAATTACCTTATACTTAGTTAGGCCTTCTTTTGTTGTTGAAAGTTCTTATAAATTGCTCTACGAGAGTTCAAGTATTCGAGCATCTTAATCTCTTGTCTAGAAAACAAAACTTTTGGCACATAACTATTTTGGAAATGACACTAATCGATTATTGAACCATAACAACTAAAAATGTCGGGAAAATGTGATTTTAGGTGAAACAGAAACTCTAGTTGGAGACCGAGAGCTAAGAGACTCTCACATGTGCGATAAAATGTTTCAATCTATTATTGAGTTATGGAAATGATAGTAATAGAGAAAAGAACCCAAATAAGTGTATTTGTTATAAGTTAATTCTAAATGAAATGAATAATTTGTAGCCTTGTGAATGAGATTATATGTTTGCATGTTAAGTGCTCTTCAAACCTTTAAGGCTAAAAATGGAATATGAATATGAAAAATATTTAACCATGAAAATGTAATATTGTGAAAAGTTCCAATTCGTGAAGCTCAATTTTTGGTTGGGTCATGGTTTCATTATTGATTGTGTATATAAGTGTGGCATTGGTTTGCATCTTGTGTCATCTTGCTAATTGCATGTCCTTCATGTTGGTGTAAACGTTGCAAGTGGTGTTGTACAATCTCTTGCGAGTCTTCTTGGTGTCGCATAGTTGTATCAAGTAGAATGAATGCCAAGAAAAAAATTATCCGAGTATTTTGGTCATGTGTTTGGGTCCCACCTGGGTGGTTTAGTGGGATTGTTGGGAACCATATGTTAATTGTGTTCCTAATTTTATTTGAGCTTATCTAATGTAGGACCATATCTTGTAGGGGCCTTAAATTTTGATCCAAGAAGTTGGGTTCTAATTTTAGGTTTCTATTTTGAGTTCTAGTTGGTTAAGTCCATTTTCAACAATTTTTTGAGGCCTAAATCAATCATCAAATGGCCGGAAAATGCATTTTAACTTAATTTTCCATATTTTCATGATTTTAAAGATTTAACATTTTTGTAGATAAGCATTAACTTGAGTTAGAATACACCTGAGGCTTTATTTAGACATGTACATAATAAGAGACTATTATTAGGCCCATCCAAGATTACATGCAAAAGTTGCCAAAAATAGAAACTACTAAAAATAGAAAGTTTGGTTGCCTTTATTTAGCTTTTTTGCTTTAATTATATGTGGGATTTGTTTTTCTTTAATCATCTTTTGAGTGGATTAATTTTAAGACTCTTATGTATTTCTTATGGAATAATGAAGAATTGAATTTGGCTCTTTCCTTCTAAATAATATTTTGTATAGTTTATTGCTTGTGTTTTTTCCAATTATTGCACTTATGGATTCATCAATATCTGTTAAAAAATGCATTGTTGTGTGCAACAAATTTTTAGCGCAAACATTTTTTTATCAATAAAATATGTAGTTATTTTAAGTTGATTACTTATATATGAATTCCTAACAATCTTGTGAATTTGGCTACCTAAAACGCTTTCGAGGAAAAAAAGGTAGGCATGGTAAAAAAATGGCAGTATTCCTGTTTAGGGGTGTCTTCTATGTCGTGTTTCTCTAGTTTACCTCATTTCTCTATAGGGTGTTCATGTGTCTCTACTTTGTGTATGGCTCTAGAATCTTGTACATTTGATGTATGATAATACTGAATTGTATTCTCTTTTGACCAAATCCAAGGATAACTTGAAATAACAGAGGAAAATTAGTCCTAGAGTAAAAGCCTAAACTGATCTCCCACATCCCACTCACTATAAGATAACGGGTCATGTTGTAGACACCCTATTTCTATCACCACATCAATTAATTAATTCAACCCATGAAAATTCCATAAGTCATTAATAACTAATTAATCAATGATTAAATAATCTAATCACATCCTACTCACCAATCACATCATCCCTGCCACATCATCAACAACACCAACCTTTCACTATCCCATATGCCTCCCACTACCTAGTAAAATAATCTAATTAATTGCTCATTTCAAGGATGCTTCACTATTCATCCACTATGCATCACCATCATTCCCTCCATTTTCAAAGATGCCTAATTATTAACCACTTAATTCCCATCACTTTCAAAATTTGTTAATATTGATCACTATTCACCAACCTGATTTCTCATTATTCTCAAGAGGAATTAATTAGCCTCATTCACTAACTACACCTCAGGGCCCTATAAATGCACCCTTTACTTTCAATCTAAGACACAATTCATGAGTATAACTCCATTATGCCCTTTTTCCCATTTGGATTTCTCTTTATGCCCTTTGTGCCGGAATCCCTCCTCTCCTATTTGTAAAACAAAACGATGTTGTTGGACCAATCTTTCACAACATAGCACACTTTGGGGAATCGACATATAAAACATCCACAAGAAAATCCGCTTGATGACTCAAATCGAGGTGTATGACAAGAATGGGCATGGTTTATTTTGTTTATGATGTATTTATTCAATTTCTAGTTTGCATTGTTGATCTTCATTATCATTGTAGTTTGATACATGTATCTTATCACCTTAAAAGGGTCAGGGATATGTCTGAGATAAATCCCCTACTGAAAAAAAACTAACATGTTTCTCTAGCTTGTGATTTGCATGTTTAGATTCAGATTATGGAGATGCTAACCTACTTTATTCATTGGAATAACCTTGTGAAGTCCCTCTCTCATTTAGCAGAAGCAACTAAGCCCATTTTATTTTGTAAATTACTTTTGAGTTGATATATCTAACACATCTTGTAGGGTGGCTCAATATCCAGGTGTACATTTTGGTGACAACAAGCCTCTACTTATTATCTATGTTTGCAGCTCATGTAGCCAACATTTTCCTAATGTGTTTGTAGGTTTCCTAACACACGCCTCTATAAATCTAGCATGAGCAACAACCATAGGGACATCTGTAAACATGCATATTGTTTGAAATTTCTATTTTATTGCATTTATTTCGAGAAGCTATCCATTTTTCTTGTGTTTTAACTTAGTTTTAAATATCCATTCTACACCTACTGTGCCACTTATTGTAGACCAACTAAACACTTTGAACGATCATCTTGACATTTTTGAATATTACTAGATTTAAATAACACAAACCCTGACACGAGTTAATCTATTGTATTATTTAGGTTTTATTGTAAATAAAATTTGTGATTGCAGGAAATTTTTAATGTCATGTATCATCTATATTGTTTTCTTTTGATTATGACAATCCTTCCTTTTTTGTAAGATTTCATTTATCTGCTCTAACTTGTTTTCCAGCGGATTGCCACATCGTGTGTCCAAGATCAAATTTTTAAAAACTACTAATAATTTTGGCAAGTTTTGAAATGCCATCACAAACCTTAAATACAAAGACTTCTTAACATTTGTGTGCATGACCTTCTTTCATGAACAAAATGTATGAAGCATTTTGCAACAATAGTTTTTCCATTTACATTTGGTTGAATGAACATAACATAAATTTTAAACACTTTTTGTTTTGTTGTTATCCCCTTCCTCACCTAGACTATGTATGCTCTCCCTTGCACCTTAGGGTGACCTTGGGAATTAGAAATAATTGAAGTGCTTTATTTTTCATTTTTCTAGGGTTTGGTGTGTTGAGAATTTAGGCACTGAGAGGGGGAGGGGGTGAATCAATCCAACTTAAAACTTGCAAAATTTACCTTAGCAATTAAGAGAACAACCAATAAATTCATAAACAAATTAGGTGATGTTATGAAAAAGAGAAAAACACATCAACACATGGAGACACCAGATTTTAGGCGGGAAACCCAGTAAGGGAAAAAACCAACAGGAATCAAGCAATATTGTGAACAATTTTTCTTACACCAAGTACAAGTTCATGTGTAGTGCCCACATTTTACGCACCCAAATACAACGGAAAAAAAAATACCACGATAAATTTTTTTTTTGACTTACATTGCTCACGACACACAACACAGTAAGGGCTCCAAGTACAAAACTCGACACACATGCGACAATCACATAAGTCATCGACTCACATAGACACATGCAGACGACATCGGACATGTCGATACCACACTTTTCCCAATGAACGAATACTAGGAAAGACCCAACCACAAGAAACGTGACTTAAAGGAACGGCGAACCCACGACATATCATTACTTTAAATGTATTTTTGGTTAAAGTTAACATTCCAAGGAATTTCGAGCAAGGATAAATTTTCTCGTTTGTCCACCTAAATTTTCTTAAGTTTGTTCTGCGGTTAAAAAATACAATTCAACCTTCTCAAGTTGGCTTCTTATACTTTATATAAATTTCCATAACTGACATGCATATTTGGCATAAATCAAATTGCATACAAGGTACTTAATTATCCTATTATTATGCAAAAATATTCTTCTCCAACGTTTATTTGATGTCTACAGTTTTACCCTTACAACTCAAACGAAAGTGACTTGATGTCCAAAACGCAATCAAAGGATTTGACGGAGATATTAGATACAGGGCAGCTTTGCACCAAAATGATTCTCGATTCACACTGAATTTATTTCTCTACCATTGTTATTATAATTTGAAAACTTATTGAATTCCAATAAGATTTATATATATCTATATATACATATCTTTTGTTTTCTCATAATTTGGTCGCACCAAGGTGACTTATATTCTTTGAAACACTTGATTATGTTTAATTAAGTTTTAAGGACTTCATGAGTGACCTCCATCCTAATCTTAAATCTCGTTCTCATCTTAGGATATGCTTATACATCGCACTATGGTCTCGTTCATAGCATTGTTGTGTAATCAAGAGTTACAGAAGTATTTGACTACCATCAAGAAAGGGGTATATGCTCGGAAGAATTATAAACCATACACGAACCACAAGTGACACCTCCTAATCAGCTGAGGTTTGGTTTCTTCCATTATGCACTCAATGACCTACGCCTCAACTATATAAGAGTTTAAGGCAGGTGGACAAAAATATACTAAACCACATGTAAGGACATACCAAGGTGTTATTTTGATAGAATCCAGGGTTGCACTGCTTAGTCGTTCCTTCGAACAAGGACTCATAAGGTGACATTCTAAGGCAATCTTCAACACTCAGCAAGGTGTTGGACCTGAAGAGAGGACATTCTTCTCGCGATTACCAAAACTAGAAGGAAACCGCATACTCTGGATAAGGTTGGACCATGTTATTCCTAAAATATGGGTTCACGACAATGTCGCTAAACCTAATGACTATGACGGTATACTCCAACGAGGGGTTTTATTTACCTAACCTAGGAGGTCTCATCAAGTGCAAAGTTTAAGGTCGTTCTTCGGTTTTAATTTTCTTATTTGGTAGAACGGGATCACACATACATGCAAGTTATGCATGAATATTTTATTAGGGTTGAGTGTTCCCATTAAAACTCTTTAATGTGTCTGCAATGTAAGAAGGTAACCCAATAATTAATTTAATCGTTTATTGAATACTGAGAAGGTACCACAATATCTTAACTTCAATTTCAAAATTGCTTTATATAAATCAAACCTTTTTTTTTATACACAACTAAAATCAAATTGAACTGGTGATTAGAGGCACCTTTCCTAAGTATCCCTAAAACTGGCATATCATACATATTAACAAATTTCATTTATAACTTTTCAGTAACAAGAGACTACATTACACAGTTATTCATTTTACAATGACCTATAAAAATTACAATAATAATAATTAAATTACACATCGCCCTTTGCGTCGTCATTCTTCCATCCTGCAAAACCCACGTGAGCATGATATCAGCGATAAATCGCTGGCATGGCATCCACCCTAAAACAATCATAATTATCATTTTTCAGTTCCCATTTACATCTGACAATAACTACAATATGCAATCGAAATAAAAAAAAATCTAGAAACATGTAATCATTGCATTTCATTTTTTTTTTCTTCATTTTATAAACTCATAAGAGAGAGAGAAAGGAAGATAGAGAAAATATCATTTTTTCTAAAGTTCCAATACACACAAAAAGTTTCATTCTAGTGTTTTAAACAGTTATTTACGTGTGTTGAAAGTTTCCAAAGGGGATTTGGCAACCCTACGAGGGTCCGCAGCTTTCTACTTTTACATTTTCTCACTAATTACAAAAACGTTCAAAACGGGCTCGGAGGCTAAGAAACTGCTTCCAAAAGTTACCTTCCAATGAGAACGCCCTCCACGATCAACTTGCTACGTGTTCCTGGATATACCAAGAGTTCATAGCAACTAACGGAATTGAAAAAGAGCGCACGGTTTGCGTTTGGCGGCTAGTTTTCCGGGGCCACTGGTCGTAGTTCACCCAGTTGTAAAGAGACAAAAGTTAGCTCGAATGGCCCAGAAACCCATGTCCCAAACTGACGTTCGATGGATGCACACACAACGAGACTCTTCCTACTAGTTCCCCTATATAAGGAGAATTCGTCAGAGTCAACGGAAAGGAGAACTAGAAAACCATGTTCAAACGGCGACAAGTTTTCTGGAGCGACAAAACAAAAATGGACCAATTTGACCTCGTCAAACTGCGATCGGAGGCCTACAAAACGGCTTCGCCAAACTATCCCGAAAAGTTCTCTTTCCTATACTGAAAGTTCCATGCATTTGTCTAGTGTAATCGCTAGAGGTTTGTGAAGACAGGAAGTGATTTCTCTTTCCAGGTTTCAAATGGCGATCCAAAACGAAAGCCAACTTTCTAGTTTTAACAACTTTCTACTGTTGTAAACCAGTGTTACAGGGCTCCTATAAGGGCGTCAAAAGGATGTCATATGATCGTTTCGGGTCAAACCAAAAATCAAGGCGACTCCTCGTATACCAAGGTACCCGAATGAAACTTCACATCTCGTTTCCAGAGTTGCGAAGGGTACTTAGTGAGTCTCTGAAAATTGCAAAATTTAACTATTTTAAGTAGGAAGAAGGTCATCTTAATCAATGGAGAGTCAAATTTGTCTGGTCGATAAAACGATATTGAAGCGATCAAAAGAGTAAGAGTTTTCTAGATCATCTCGAAGCGAGGGTGATAGTTCGTGGTTTAAAGTAGGCGAGTTATAATGGCTTCGAGAGTTGCGACACGAAACTAAATTGTTTTGCAATGAGTTGAAGGGACATTTAACTATATTAAAAGTCCTAATGATTTAAAATTCTATTTAATTGCAAAAGAGAACTAAAACAAGAGAATTATGAGAGGTAAGGGAAGAAGGACCATGCCTGGAGAACGAAGTTGGTCGAAGCCGCAGGCTTTGGTTCAGCATCTTGCTCGGGCACTTCGCCAACCGGTTCATGAGCATCCTCAGCTCCACCACGTCACACCAACTTCCCGATCACTTGAAGTTTTCCAATAGAGTAAGTAGTTGCTTGTGCGTTTCTAAAACCTTTTGAATAGATCCATTAAGTGCATATCTTGCAATCCTGGCAATCCATGAGACAACATTTCTTTGAGGCGTTTTGTCAAACAGTTGACTTGCCTTGTGTAAGCTTCCGTCATTTGCATACTTGTCTACTAGCGCATTTGCAACTAAAAATTCTCTAACATTATGCCTTGACGGTTGTCCGAGGCCTACTCTGGAGCTCCCATTTTGACAGAGGCTGCGAGGATGCTGGGACAAGGTAGTGGAGTCTGGCTTTACACGTGCCAATTGCATTTGCTTGAAAGTTTCCAAGGCCTTTTCAACAACTCATTTATTATATATATATATATATATATATATATATTTAATCCTGCAATCATTGCAGCCCCTAAACCAAATTCCTCTCAGGCATTGTCGAACAGCTCGCATGCCTCCACATTTTGCATATGTATCTGGTCAGGGAACTTGTAACTGAAACACACAACAGAAATCCCTTCTCCACAACGCTTTGATGGACGTCCATACTCTGTTTCAAGAGCTCTATTTTGGCACAGTCAATGAGAATGCTGGCAAAGGTTTTTAAATTTGGCTTTACACCTGTTATTTGCATTTGGTTGAAAGGTTCTAAAGCCTTTTCAACAAATCCATTTTGTGCATAGGCTAGGATATGCTGGAAATGTAAACTTGTCAAATTGCAGACCTGTTTGTTGCATGCTGAAACGGCATGACTGCCTTATGAGGGACCCACAACCTTCCGTGCACAGCAGCAATAGATATTCCATGAGGAGTTATCTCGTTCTTTCATTTGATCAAACATTGTCACAGCGTGCACCAGAGCATTGGTAACTACAACATCTGACAAAACCCCCTTTTTATTTTTTTCCACGCAGGAAATATAGGTGCATTTTTTTAAGATACAGACTGGGGGGATGCTGGCACAGGTTGCAGCAACCATGGCATTCCATGAGATAGCATATGGGGAGGCATTTATTTTTTAAAAAACAACAAAAAAATTCCCTAAGCGCATGGATCTGAGCAAAAACTGCGACCCAAGCAAATGGATCGGTGACAGAAAACTGCGACCAGACATTCCATGACGCCACGTTTTCCTTCAGCAGCTTGGTGGGGTGTGCCTAGGACTGGTTCAGTTGTTCCCTCTCTCCTCATGGCGGCGACACTCTCTCACTCAGCCAAAAAGACAGAAATAAAAATCTCAAAGGAACCCCCTTTGCCCTAAAAACCGCCCCCCAACAAGAATCACGGGTTTTTAAATTTTAGTTCATTTATTTTATTTTTATTAGTATTTTATTATTTATTTATTTATTTTAAAAATGGAGGCAAGCACCCACTGGTTTCAGTTTGCAAGCACCTCCTTGCAGTGAAAACACCAACTTTCAGTTTATGAGCTACAACTCAATTTTCTCATCAATTCATATTGATCATATTCTTCATATTGTTTTCATCAATTCATATGATCTATGTTTTAGCACTAGTTCATCCTATGTTTTCTTATTCAATACATTCTATTCATCCTTTGTTGCAACACCTTATTTCACCTTGCATAACACTTTTTACCAACAACATATGACACAATTTTTTGATCTTTTAAATCAACTTTCATCAAGGAAAATTCTGACTTTTTATCTTCCACATATTACAACTCTTCATATTACCTTCTCATGTGTACAAAGATGATGCTTTGCCTTCCAAAACTATCTTTATTCTGTCATGTTGTGCTTCTGACATTCTCAGTCCTATCCTTTTGGGTCTGCAGGTCCTTGAGAAGTGATGAGGAGTTGTTTTGAACATCTAACATCTGGATATGGCTCTTAATATTCCATGTAGACCTTTAAATATAGTCTTGTAACTGCCCATTCATCCTTGTCCGTTCATTTCCCAAAAATACCTTTGTCCAACAATGTAACAATCCCTTTGTCAGACATTTGTATATTGTGGATTTAGTTTATCTCCTTTATGGACCTTGACAACCTTCTTTTTTTAGTATTCTAATGTTTTCAATAAAGTGCAGACCTTATTCCTTCATTGATACTCAAGCATGTATAATAGATACACATATATAAGTTGGGTCTTACAAGTTCAGTTAATCCTTCATACATGTTTCATCAACTCAAGGACACGACACTCTACCAAGCCATGAACACTTAACATTCAAATAGCTTTGAGAATTAAGGTTACCTCCACACAATTATTTGTAGCATTGGTTAAGAAAATGAAGCACTGAGATCAAACCTAATCATCTTGTGTAACAAAACTGAGCCAAGGTGAAGAGTAGCTTATGCAAGCTTTAACATTTCATTTGATGTGGGTACATAAAGTGCAAAGAGTGTAATGACTTCACATCTGGAGATAGGTCAGAGAGGCATTCACACTATTAGAGGAATAAATATCTCATCATAATGCTTCTTCATGAGACTCACTGAGACAGAGAAGCATTCTCATGAACAAAGTTATCCACTTGCATCTTTTCACCTTGATATGCCTACCTTTTAAACCCTTAAGAGAGAGAAAAGACCTTCATTCTACTTCTTGAGGCAAATATTCATATGACATTTAGACTAATGAGTGCCAATTAGTGGTTTTCAAACATGTTGCACAAGTAGGGTTTGATGGAGCAAACCTTAGGTCCTTGAAAAGCATGCTTGCAACACCTTGTAGCATTACAAATATGAGAATCCATCACTGAAGGACTTCTTCAATTAGGAGGAGTTCTTCAATAGTTCTTCAATTATATTACACGAGTATATACCTTTAAACTTTGAAAGTATAACATCAATATTTTAGAATATCACAAATAGCCGGATTAGTCATTCAACACCACCTAGTTTGCAGGATACTTATCAGATTTAGCACCAAGAGAATATCCTTTGTAAGTATTCAATGATACTACATCTACAAGCACTGAAATTCCACCATTCGAGTGCAAGGAAACCATGAAAAGAAGGTATACAAATCTTCTCAGAAAACATTCAACCATTCAAGACATATACAACATAGTTACACAAAAATGTGACAACAAAATCCATCTGTCACTTTACCAAGGAGACTGAAGGCTTCAAAAACACATTTTGGAACTGTGTTGGATTCACCAATCCATCTACTACTTCAGGTGATTAGCTGAGCATTTGATCTTCATACAAACACAATCGTTGTACACTCTTCCAACGATAGAGAAGTGAAGTTCATCTAGACCTTCAAAAACCTGTACACATCTTGTTCAAGTAAGTCCATTTCATTTTGGTAGATGTCATGATCTCTCTGAGGAGCTACAAATTTCACCATGAAGTTTCTAAACACTCGCATGTACTTGCAAATCAATTTAAAACTATCATGTTTGTACTTGTACAGTCAGAATTACAAATGTATACATGGGTTTTCATGACCCTTGGAAGGTCCTTAGCATGTGCAAGCCACCAAATATACTGACCCAACACATTTTTTGACCATACTATCAAAATTTCTCGTATCGCTCAAATCATGGATGAGAAATGCTTGGAACTGCCTCAGAAAAATGAATAGAACTTTTCAAGTTCACCACCTTTTGACTCCAAACCTTTTGCACTTGATTTTTATCCCAATTCCATAAAAAAGTATTCTGTGACTTAGTTGAAGAAGCATTTATAATTTAGCACAGCTGCTAAGAGGCTAGAGTGCTCAAATCAGCCTTCACAAGAACCCGATCTTGGAAAAAATTTCTCTACAACCTCAAACTTCACTTTCTGCCTCTAAAATTTCACTCACACCATCAAGACTCATTCCTCTACCATCAATCATGATTGGTTTTTCACCATGCCCTTTGAATTTTCTTGACCCATCTCATTTGATTATGTGCACTTGGCCTGTCTTCACTTCTTCACTTACACTAGGTCTCCTTCAAGCACCAAGAAACCTAATTTCTGACTTTTGGGCCTTTAAGTGCCTTGAACACTACTTCTCTATTATGTACAAGCATGTAACAACCACATTATACCTGCAAAGACATTGTACATTATGGGCAACTGGACACAGACCTTTTCACTGGACCTAGTTAGGCTTATTTGCAATTTGAATACAGAAGGATGCCTTGAAGAGCACTAAAAACAATCACTTTTATGTACTCTTTTGACACATTTTACACTCAGATCAAACATTACATGCTTACTTGTAAGACACACCTAATCAATCCATTTTCACATCTTGAGGCACACCTGAACTTACATATGTTTTAGACCTTAGACATACATTTAGACCGATATAGACACTCCACATTTCAATGAGAACACATAACATTGGACTGATATAGACATACAACATCTCAGTGTGAATACATAACACCATATACTTATGATGATTTCATGTTGACCATACACCTTGACCTTAATGAGACAATACAATGAAAACATACACGGGACTACAAGATAGGACATAGGACAAAACTCATACCTGTTCAAGCTAAAGCCCAGGCTCAAGCTATCTTGTTTGACATCAATGGCAACTTTTTCAACAGGGTGAGGTGGGAGTGATATCCACCCATTTGATCAAACCTCATGTATCGATGGAGTGTATAAATTTGCTGAGCACTTCTCATTTTTTGCTAAGCAAGATATTTCTTTTCCACAACTCATGTGAAGTGAGGCGTACCCACCAATACCCATGCTTAAGATAATAATCTTTGGGTCAAAATCGTAGTTATTAGTTAACCTTCATTGAATAAGCTAGAGCAAAGGAAAGATGGCTTTGACCCTGTGAACTAGACCATTAGAAAATACTTCCTATAAACACGGTATCAAGCCTCACGTACTGAAAGGTATATCAAAGAATCCTTAGTAACCTTGTTTAACCTAGTATATGAGTCATATTTCCACAATCCCATAGTAGTGCCAAAAACATAACATTCCCCAAGATACCGACTCATACTATTATCTAGCAATGACGAGGACACACTCTCTAGTCATTTATATACGGTATAATTGTGGGATACTATGTAATTATACACCCTATTGACTAGATAGGTCATGTTGTTATTGTCTATTTGTCTTATGATACACCTATAACTCAAAATATTTTCTAAAATTATAAATATAAAATCCAAAAACAGTACCATATCTTCCAATTCTCTATCCATTCATTCATTTGTTCAACATAGTCACAACTATGGCTAGTTTGTACTTTTATTTATCATAACATGCACTCATATCATTGACATTTCCAATATTTTTCTTCCATAACTAATCTTGTCCAAATTGTCCATTTTGGAATAATTATAACACAACTTTGAACTTATTCTTGTATGGTTACTACCCAAATGCTTATATGGTTCACACCCCACACTATGGATAATTCCTTCCATTCACATGATGACACTTTTGACTGAAGGATGTAACACCTATTGATAATCCAAATTAAGGGATTTAAAAAAAAACAAACCCCTTAATCAAAATTAATGCCTTCAATGATTTTTAACTTGTAGTAATCAAAATTTAACATAATTAAATGTTTACATTCCATATGATGAGAAATCATAACCATGTGTAACTGTAAGGGTCAGCTGTATCTACCCAACCCCCCTTAATTCACTTGAACTGAGTGTGTAAAATTGATATACTTTTGTTTAAACCTTTATAACATGTTTTGAGAACTATGTGCAACTCTTAAGTGTCAACATGGAAATCAGACAAGCTACAATCCATCCGGTATCTGACACAAGTTAGGGGTATGGTGAAAAAACAATGTAATCAACTAGCTACACTACTTGACCAAGTTTTCAAGCGTTACTTTGCAAGCTTAGTTGGTAATTGTACACAAGTCATCAAAACTTGTCTCTGTTATCACACAACCATCTCTTCACAGTTTTCTAGATCTTATTTCGTTGTTTAAGAAGTTAAGTTCAATTTTGAAGTAGGAATCATGACTCATCCTTCTAATTGAAAGAATCATGACAGTCCCATCTTAAGATTCCTATGGGAAAAATGGAGACCACGTAATGAATTTCTTCATTACATACTTTCTAGCCTTTCCATAGCCATCCTAAGCTGACATGGTTAAGATTATGTTGATAAGAACGAGGATAAGGTATCGTATCAAGTCATTCTTTTTTTGAAAGATATTTATAACAACTCAAAGAGTTACTATCTTTAATAAGTACCTCTTATCATACTATTGTAATAGTGTTGTCATTTAATAATGATTTACTAATCCATGTTACATATTTAAATGATCCAATAATTTCCTAGATAGTATGGTGTTAACCTCTTCGATTCATCATTTAATCTTGCATAGTGCGTTCTATCTCATTTAATCATCATTTGATATAAGTTGTGTACTTTATTTATTAAAGTATAATAATATTATAACGTAGTTTATGTTGTATCGTTTCCCATAACGTACTATGTTCGTTAATGAGACATTTGCTCATCCATAATGAAACTATACAATATGTTATGATTATTTAACAAATATCAATAAATTATGTTTATACACTATTGTTAAAACAAAAATTAAACACTTTCATTTTAAACGTTATTTTCGTTGTTCTACTTTCCTTATCAAACTTTGTTTGTAAATATTCACATTCATTCAACAATTATGATTTAATAAACTGGTTATAGTTTCATAGATTTAACATCATTAAATTTAATTCATACTCTGCTGTAAAACAACATTAAAAACACCTTTACATCGCAAAAAATGTGATACAGAACAAGTATATTTATTAAAACTTAACTAAGATAAATCCTTATTTTTACGAAATAATGAAATACAATAAATCACGACAGTACAATAGGCAAATGCCTTCAATCATATTGCAAAAATAATACTTTCGTATTACAATTAAATACAATAATCCTGAATGGATTTTAAAACAATAATATATGAAGAAATCATGCGTAAGCAATCCGGTTATTCACTTCATAAAAGCCTCTCTGTCTTACACACTATAGGAGAGAAATGTATACATGATCAGTTCTAAGAACTGGCATGAGTTATCTAACTCATATTCTTGTTGTAATTAATTGAAATAAAGATATATGTTAAGGTTATCCTAACCGATAACTCATAATATTCATAATACATATATTAAGTATACATATCATTAATCAAATGAAGTGATATAGTGTAAGCTATGTTCCCAAGCAAACAATTAATCCAACTAATATTAATGTCACTTAGACTGGTTTAAATAACTTACAATACAATTTATTATAACAATAAACCAAATCAGGATTTTATATCAGCAACACCCAATTATTCAGACTATCTTACAAAAATAATAATGATTTGATGTGCTTCATCAAAGTACAACAATTATAATCCAATATATGAGCTATATAACTCATAATTCTCTTTCATAATAACTAATCAATTAAATTGTTTAATTAAACAATCCTTAGTCACAAAAATGAATGCTTAATAAGTCTTTACAAAATATTACAGTTCTTGTAAATAATACAAAGAAGATGGAATAACATCACTGTTACAAGAATTATTACACACTTCTAATATCCTTTTGACTTCCATTCCTTATCTAACATTTATTAGTTACAGTCCTTACCAACATGAACGTAGCATCAAACACTTAATATGCAAGTGTTTTTCCTTTACCATAATCTATCAATGATTTGATGCCCAGAAATGAGAACAATTTATTCACTAAAAAGCAGAATGTCAATAGCCAAGTTCATCATCAAATATAAGGAACACAGTTTGTACTTCTAAGAGATGGATATCATCAAAGTCAAATAAACAAACATTTGCACTCAACATCATACAATATCTGATCCTAGATAAACAATAATATTGACACTGCTCTTTGAGAGATTTATTAAATAAAACGAGAGTACAACAATCAATAGGCAAACTCTTATAATCATTGGCAGCGATTTAACAACTATTCCCGTAATGGGATAAAGGCAGTAATCTCATACCATAATAGGGTAAATGCAACAAGTTGGGGGATAATTAAGTGGACATCAAATCCTAAATTTTACATCAAAAACAGTAAAACATCAAATTTAGTCTTCCGCGGACTTGAACCATGCCGAAAAGTAAAAAATATGTCATAAAAATGGTACCATCACGTAGGGGAGACTGTTAGCTTTGTAGAAATATTGATTTTAAAGTGAATAGAATAGGATAAATATCATTTTATAATTTTTTACTAATAGTAGGTCTTTAAGACACTTTTTCCTGTGAATGTTTATGTCTACGTTTAAGACTAAAATTTTTGTTTCACTTGTCAAAATGTGATAAAACTTATACCATCCCAATTGTGGTGAAATTATATACATGTTCAAAATTTTTTTATTTGATTTCAATATTTTTTGATGAAGTTATGGCGGGCAAACAGAAAGTGCTCTGTTTTCTTTATGTTTTCATACCACTTTCACGGAAAAAATCATAAAAAATAAAATATTGCTCAAAAAAATACAAAATAAAATCTATCCCAAGATAGATAGTGGCATCTAACTTCTCACTAAAGGAAAAAAATATATATCAATTTTTGGTCATCCAAATCGTGGGCAAACAGACTACAATCTTATAGGCGTTTTTAAAAAAAATACCAAGTCATTGAATTTTGAGTGTTTAATATAGCTAAACTTGTCCATTTTTTAAAAAAAATTTAGTAGTTTAGAAACTAGATTTCGGATGCTACGATTCATATTAATATAAGTTTTTCTAATTTTGAGTGTATGCATTGCTAATAATCCCTACAAGTTGATATTATGTTGTTATTTGCAATATGACGTCCACTTATGACCCCTTTTTTGTCCTCCAACTTACTGCACTTACCCAACACAGTGACCCAGTAGATCAGTTCCACTTGGGAAAACCGATTTTTTGGAAGGTAAACCCGTCACTACCAGGGTTAATAAATACAGACTATTATAATAGTTGAGAATCGTACCCAAATTTCTTTCTCAAAATGGAAACCTTACTATTATTTACTATACATCCCTAACCTTGTCCATTCTTTTACCGAATTCATCCTCTAAAATTTGCATGTTGAGACTAAGAGAACTTCCAAATTTTAAAACAAAAAAGACTCGAACATAATTTTCAATGCAATTATGTAATTTCTCATCTTCTCGTAGATCTTCGGAATAATTTCTTTGTTCAAACCAAGCTGAACAATGGTTTTCAGTAAAACCAAGTCTATAACCAAGTGGATTTATTTTTTTCCCATACATATTTGTCATATTTGGTACTCCAATACAATTGTTATATGACAATTGGGTTTCTGTATAGGGATAGCACTAAATCGAATTCTAGCAATATTTAGTCGAACTGGTTTTAAATGAATAAAATAAATATGTGTGCGCATTGTTCAAGCAAGTCAAAAAACTGGCCCAAAAAAGCAAAAATCCAGATTTCCAAGTAGCCCATACAAACCCATTTTGTTTTCATACTTTTTCCTTATTTTTTTCACTAATTTGACATTCATATAGAAAATGAAGGGAAACCTCCATATTTAAGACAACAAAATCATACCAATATTTTTGAGTCAAATCGACCATAAACAAGCTAAATCAAGCTGATTTGAAGAGGATAAAATGCATATTACCCAGCAAGAAAACAAACCCATAAAACTTCTTAAAAAATTCTGCCCAATTTCCATTAAACCACCAAACATATTTTCACAAAATACCCATTATTTTTTGGTTTAAAAATCAATTAAGAACCCAAGATACATTCCAAAATTTCAACATAAAGATAAAAAATGTGAGAAATAATAACTCATGCCTAGTAATGCTTTTGCCTTGATTTCATTTTTCCTATTTTCTCTTAAAACCTATAACTTACATTTCCAGCCAAAACTCCCAATATTTCTAATGACCAAAAAACCCAAAATCCCCATTCAAATAGAGCTCAAAATGTTGCATGTAGTCTCCATCACAAATCTCTGTTATGAATCTCATGCCAAAAACCTCATGCAACATCCACATACCAAAATAACCAAGCAAAAAAAAAAATGCAACTATGGGAAGAGAATATGGCTTGCATGTATTTTGGCTTGCCAAACAAGCTTCCACTTTCCCCAAAATCCATGCTTGTTTATTAAATGCATTTAATAGCTGACAATCCACTTGCAAATCCCTCCAAACATGACCTTACTTGCAAGAAATGCGTAAGGATGCTAAAACTTACCAACTTATATGCAATGTCATGGTCTGAGACCAATTCAAACATTATAATTATCTTACTTGTGATATGGTCAATGGCCATGTAGACAAAATGTTGAGTATTTTGTCATTGATGTCAAAGGTACAACATTAGTGTTGATGAAAATATTGATGTTTGAATATTTGTTTAATGGATTTATCCATGTCAAAATTAGTGTGATGTCAAAATTTGAATATTTTAATAGGCCAACATCACCAAGGAATCTTATGACACATGGCGGGATGTGTAAGAGATCAATGATGCGTAAGAGATTCTTTGGCAGTTCACCATGCGTAAGAGATTCTAATTTCTATGAGCAGCTTATGACGCGTAAGAGATTCTATGATGCGTAAGAGGAGTTGGACTTAACATGTGTAAGAAAATATTTCTATTTGGAGCAAATTGGCCCATGGTATGGGCACATGCAATTTTAGGGAAACCATTAAGTGGTTTTCCTCTCCTTCTTTCTAATAAGCAAGTGGAGTGTGCACATTTTGATTAGAGTGAGAAAGAGAGCAGGTTTGCATGAGTTGTGATATGTATGTGAGACTGAAAGGTGCTATACGAGATCTCTTAAGTGACTATGCGGTATGTGAGAGAAAGAATATATGAGAAATTATCATTGATTTGTATTGCAGTGATTTTCTAGAGTGGGTGCTTCGGATTGGGGAATTTGGTGTTCAGCAGTTGGTGCTTTGAATTAGAGATTGCATATTCAATGGTGTTTGCAACCTTCAAGGGCTGAAGTTAAATTGTTCGGTCTTGGAGATTGGTAATCTTCTATGAGTGGGTGCACACTTTGTAAACACTATTTTTTCAGCTGGATTTGAACAGTAGATTCCACTAGCAGTCTCTTTTGGTGGATGTAGCCCTCACCGGGTGAACCATGGTACCATATTTGGTGTTATGTGCATTTGATTTTTGTGTATGCTCTCATTTTTCTTTTAGATTTGAATATCTTGTTAAGTAGAAAATTAATAAGTTGGAGAAAAAGTTTTTAATGAAGAATACATTCATCCCCCCTCTTAATATTCCCATGCTTCTAACACAAAATTCAATAAACATTAAACTTTGATAAGGTGTGAAGTAATGTGGTCTATGACTAATTAAACAGACAAATTGGATTTGCTCCCTCGTTCCATGACCATTTTTTATATAACTTAACCATAACTTTTTACCTTGCATTTGGTCCATGAACATTCAATATATAAACCTTAATTAATTTAATTGCCCCAAGAGGTTGATGACCTCAAGTGTTGATGACCTTTGCATAGACAATAGCATTTTTTCCCATCAATTTTACATGGGAACACTATGGTCCAATGACCATTGTTCCTTGTTAGTTAATGTACAATTATAAACATCTAGTCCAAAATAACTTTAAATTTGTAAACAATGGTCTAAGACTTATCAATAAATAAGCAATAAACTGAAATAATCGCAATAACCATTACACTTATTACCTTGTCAATGGTCCATGACCATGCATTCATGATGCCAAGGAGGTTCTGGACCTCACTTATTACAACATTTACAGTCGTTTATACATTTTTCCAAATATTGACAACACTTGTAACTGGTAATGAAGTCAATACAAATCAATATCATGTAATGATATTAACTAGGAGTGATAGTCTAACAAATCCAACAAATCAAATGTTGAACAATAATGCAATCCATTAAGATGACTATTAAAACGAAATAATCATACCAACATAATAATTGCATTTATATGTATACATATATGCTTACATATGCATCTATATATGTATATGTTTTCACATAAACATATATGTATATATAATAATATAAGTATAATTATTAAATCAACTTCTATAATTAATTAAGTCATCAAACATCAAACAAATGATATTCTAAATTACTCTAACCATTTAATTGCGGGGTGTGACATACTTCCGCCCTTAAACAATCATCGTCCTGATGATTTTACTTAACACAATCAAACATATCAATTGAAAACTAGTCCATAACATCATTGTAAAAGAAAAATAGATTCATATTTTCATAAAAAATGAGATTTTTTTCTTCAGAATTTCAGTCAATCATAACTCATAAATCTTGGATAACAGTCTTAAAACAACAAATATTTTAAAACTAATCAGCAATATAGAAACAATTTTCCATTGTGTCAACACTATTATCAATATTATGAATAATATATCAATAACAGATAGTCAAATAACAATTTTTATCATCTGAACAAATAAGGAAATGAATTTTTATTTCGTCCAAATTCTCCCAAGTTGCACATTATCTTCATAATATTGGTCCCATTGGACCTTGCATTGAGCAATATCTCTATTTTTGAGATGTAACATATGAGTTTCGAGCACTCTAATTGGTTCCACCATGATGATTCCCAGGTCCTGAACCTATAAAGAGTTCCAATTTATGACATGTGTTATATCTGAAACATACTTTTTAAGTAATGAAATATGAAAAACATCATGCATTCTAGACAATGTGGGAGGTAATGCTAATTGGTATGCCACTGGACTTATAACTTTCAAAATTTTGAAAGGTCCCACATATCTAGGTGACAATTTGGCATCATTTCCAAACATAATTGAGTTCTTTTTGGGTTTTACCCTCAAGAAGAATTTATCTCCTTACTCAAATTTTTTTGTCAACTCTTTTTAGATTTACGTACTTTTATGCCTATCGGATGCTTCCTTCAACCACTCACGAATGAGCTTCACTTATTTTTCCATTTCTGTTAACATTTCTGGGCCTACTACCTCTTTGTCCTCCGTGTTATCCCAACTAATAGGAGTTCTACACCTTCTCCCATACAACACTTCAAATGGTGACATTTTTAGCGAAGAATGATAAGTGTTATTATAGGAAAATTCAACCAATGACATACATTCTTCCCATTTGTATTGTTGATCCATGTAATACATTTTGAGTATATCCTCCATAACCTGGTTAACTCTTTTCTGTTTGACCATCTATTTTTGGATGGTATGTTGAACTAAAGTTTAGTTTTGTTCCCAAAGTTGAGTTTAAAGTTTTCCAAAATCGAGAGGTCATCTTAGGATCCCTATTAAAAATAATCAATTCCAGAACTCCGTGTAATCTAAAATTTTCATGCACAAACCATTTCACAAGTATGGGTGAATCATCCTTTATATTACCCGGTATGAAGTGAGCTACTTTAGTCAGTTTATCAACCACTACTAAAATCATGCCATGCTTATTTTAGACATTGGTAGTCCTTACACAAAATCCATGCTAATTACTTGCCATTTGTAATGGGAAATGCTATGAGGGATACAACATAGACCAACAATGATGCATGTGCTCTACCTTAACACATTGACACTCAAGATAATGAGTAACATAATTTGACATGTATTTCTTCATTCCTTTCCAGAAGTATTTTTGTTTTACATCAGCCAACATTTTTGTCACTTCAGGATGTCTAGAATAAGGAGCATTATGAAATTCCTTCATGAATTTCATTCTAAGGTCATTTCCCAAAGGTACATAAACTTTATTTTCATATCTCAAGACTCCTTCATTATCAAATTTAAAACCTTCATACCTCTTATCATTTGAATTTGTTGCTAACATAACTTTTACATGTTGATAATACGAATCAGTTTACATTTTTTTCTTTACTTCATCTTTAAATTGTGTTCTGAGGGTTATAATAGTAGAAACATGATTCCTACGACTCAGCACATCAGCCACATAGTTCTCTTTCCTTTAATGTAACTTATGTCAAAATCATACTAAGATAAAAATTCAAGCCACCTATGTTGTCTTGCATTCAAATTAGGTTGTGTAAAGATATATTTCATCCCCAAGTGGTCTGTTTTCAACTCAAAAGGATTTCCTAGCAGATAATGCCTCTAAACTTACAAGGCATGAACTATGACAACAAGTTCTAAGTCATGGGGAGCATAGTTCTACTCATGCACCTTCAACTTTCTTCTATGATCATTTTGTAGAAGTATTCCACCTAAACCTTCACGAGGCATCAATTACCATGGTGAAGCTTCCATTGGGATCCAGAAACCTTCAAAATAGGTGATGTTGTAATATTTTCCTTTAGCATATTAAATGTTATTTCACACTTATGAGTCCATAGGAATTTTTTTTTTTTTCTGTAAAGAGGTTATTGGTGAGCAACTACTCTAGAGAAATATTTCATTAATTTTTTGTAATAACATCTAACCCCATGAAGCTTCTAAATTCATGTACATTCTTAGGTTTGGCCATTTAGTTATGGCTTTGATTTTTGATGGGTCAACTAAAATCCCATCTTTATTGATTATGTGCCAAGGTATTGTACTTTGTTCTGATAAAATGAACATTTTGAAATTTATTGTATGCAGTTTTCTTTTCAAAGCACATCCAACACTATTCTTAAGTGTTCGTTGTGTTCTTCCATATTCTTAGAATAAATCAGAATGTCATCCAAGAAATCTAGCACAAATTTATCTATATATTCCTGAAAAATATTATTCATTAAGTTCATGAATGCAACAGGTGCATTAGTGAGTCCAAAAGGTAACATTGTAAACTCATAATGACCATATCTTATTTTGAACGTTGTCTTATGAATGTCTTCATCTTTTATCCTTAACTGATGATAACCTGATCATAAATTGATCTTTGAATAGACATATGCATCTCTCATTTGATCAAAAAGGTCATCAATCCTTGGTAAAGGATATCTATTCTTTATTGTGGCTTTGTTAAGCATGCGATAATTGATGCATAGTATTAACGTTCCATATTTCTTCTTAATGAATATAACAAGTGATCCCCAAGGAGACACACTCGGTCTAATTAGTCCTTTAGACAATAGTTCATGAAGTTGTGATTTTAGTTTGACTAATTTAATTTTTTTCATTATGTATGGTGCTTTAGATATTGGTTCATCTCTAGGTTTGATATCAATAGTAAAATCAAACTCACATCTAGGAGGAACTCCAGGTAATTCCTCTAGAAAATACATCCATGTACTCTTATAACAATGTATAATCCTCCAAGGAATTCTTACCTTCCTCACTAAAATTAGAATTATTTATTGCATACAACATACAACCCTTGTTCTTATCTTTCTTAAGTTGCATAGCAGAAATTTTCCTTACTTCAAAATTCTTTTTTATGCCTTGTATGCTTGTTGTTTTCTGCATGTCATCTAGGCATTCTATTCATTTTTCAAAGAAATATACAATTTCTTTATGTTGGGACAACCAATTTACACCTATAATGATGTCATAGGACCCTAGAGGAGCTATGTATAGGTCCAGTTCTGTGGTGAAGTTAGGTAATTCCAATGCTGTGTCAAACAAACATTGGTCTACAGTTTGAACAACATTATTCCCATATTGTATAGTCCATGTATTTTTCATATAACCAACTTTTTAATTCAGTTTTTTAGCTAATTTACTAGCAATGAAGAACTCGGTTGCACCAGTGTCAAATAAAATAGTAATAGGAAGTCCATACAACTTACCTGACACTTCAATGGGAGTAGTTTTTTCTCAACTTGGTTCGATTATCCACTACAATGTGTATCTCATGCATTGATTGTTCCCCTAATTTTTTTGGGGATAGTTATTAGCATAGTGGTCACCACCACATTTGAAACATCCAACAAAAGATATTTTCTTTTCAAACTTATATCATTTGCTGCAACATTATTTTTCCCATCTCTTTGGATTTGACAATAAATTTAGTTGTATTATTTTTACCAGTCCTTTTTTTGTTTGCTACCTTCTTCCACCATGTTTTTTGAGGTGTGAATGGTGAAGGTGAGTTGAAGTTATTATTTCACTTTTCATCTCTATGAGCAGAAATTGCTTACATTTTTTGTTCCTACCTAATGGATTTTTCAAGCATAATCCTTCAAGTCTTGTAATGTAACCACCAAGGGGTAAGTATGATGATAATGATTATAAGAACCACACATAGTATAGTAAATCAGTTGGTTTATAGGAGGAGAAAATTATAATAAAGGATAGGTTTCCTGACTATGCTAATCCCAAAGTCTATAGATTCCATACCATGTTATTTCAAAGGGTAGTATGTTGCTAGAGGGTGATTTCTATGATGAATGCACTCTTTTCGTGACTACTATCTTTTCATTCTTAGAATATGGGAATTCAGTTCTACTATGGCCTTCGTAAAAGCAGACTGTACACCATATCTTTGGCCTCATATTACTCTTCAGTGGAGAATTACTTCTTAATCCTTCAGTTATTTGAATTTATTATTGTAATTTCAATTTTATATCTCTAATTGTGCCCTCTCTAATTCAAACTTAATTAAATTTCCCCCTTATCTTCTCCATGGTTGGGATTCTAGGTTGATTTCGATTTCAATTACTTCTGATAATGCTTTAAACTATTGAGAATCTAATTATGCTCTGAGATAAAGAAGTAGATCTAAGGTGAACAAATAAATTCTCTATTTATCTGTCAGGGGCTCTTCCGATTTTCTAGTAATAATATTAAACCTCTGACTAAATTCCTTTATTGATTCTCCTTCTCTTTGTATAAGATCTCTCATCTTGCTTACTCCTTCTAATGGAGCTTTTGGGAAATGAAATTATGTTTTAAATTCTCTTTCAATATCATCCCATGGTTTTGTTCCTTTAGAGTTCAACCTCATGTACCAACGCAGTGCATCATCGCTTAATGAACATGACAAATCTTGTATTTTAGAAGCCTTATCTGTGGTGTTATTTCTCTTCCAGTAGGATTCTAATAGGAACAAGGGCTACAATGAATCATTAGATTCCTTGTCAAAATTTAGAATTTTGATATTCTGAGCCATCGTTGATCAGGTATTTTCTCTTGACTGAACAACGGATTACTAATTAACTTGTTTTACTTTCTTTTTCTAATTTTGAATTGGTTAGGATCTATTCCTCCTTCCCTTATCTCTACCTAATTCAATATCAAAGTAAATTTTACCTAATAATTCTCGAAACTCTCTCACTATTTGTTGTCTTTGCTGAATTTCTTCTCTCAAATCATTGTATCTTTCCTCCAATTTGTTTTCTTTATCTAGACTTCCAATCGGTGTGTTAAGCGGCACATGGAATGACATCCGCTCCAGGGGTTATATCCTTTAGGATTTCACGTCGGTTGGGGGCACATCTTTATTTCGAATCTTTTCATAACTAGTATTTTCAATAACTACTCTTCTATCTTTAATATCCCTTAATCTATGATTTTCCTCTAATATTTCATCACTTCTTCTCTTCTTATTTTATTTATCTTCTTTCCTTTCATGGTCCTCCTCTCTATCTCTTTATTCAATCTTCTCTTCTATCACTTCTATCCTTTCCTCCTCTCTATCTCTTTCTTTAATCTTATCTTCTATATCTTTTATCCTTTCCTCCTCTTGTTTATCTGTATTTTCTTTTTCTTTATTCATTTCGTCCGCTATCTCTACTTTATCTCCAAATTCCTCTATTAAGTTCCTCATAACACTAACTTTTTATTCTTCTTCTCCTCTCTCTCCAATCATCAATCGGATTCTCATCTCCTCTTTTTTCCATCTTTTTTCTTCTAAAACCCTCTTGAATGTTGGGTCTAAACTTCCTACTAATTTTCTTAGATCTCTCACTAATATTGGTTGTCTCGCCATTGATTGTTGAATTGGACTTTCTACAGTATATTGCACCACAAGTTTCTCTTGGGGTAACAAAATCTGATTGGTCTCTGCTAGATGCGGGTATTATAGTGATACTTGAAGTGTCTGCCTCCATTTATGGGTGAGCCAATTGCTAGCCTCCACTTGATGTGGGTAAATCTTCTACCTTTTCTACCTTCTTTTCTACTTTCTTGACTTTATTCAATTTCTCCTTCTTTTCGTTCATTTTCTTCCCTCTCTCCTCTCTTTCCATCTTTTGTTTCTCTACCTTATTTTCAAACCCCTTATTTTTCACGCCTCAACTTTATCTATCCTCCATTCTCTCTAGTTTAGTTACTCTTATTAACTTAAATTTCCTTAATTTATCATAATCTCTTCTTAGCCAACTATCTAATTATTTTTCTTTTTCTTATTCTCCATAACGTCCTATTTCTGCCACCCCAACCAATTCCCCATAAGTTTTGACATGCCATGAATCTTGGATCACCACCCTTCGTGTCAGCCATCCCACAGTGCCTGGTACCCTAAAGACACTTTTCTTCTTCTCTAATTAATCCCTTCTTGATCATTAACACTTTAATTAAGAAAGGGACGGATTGAAGAAATCATCCGCAGGTTCCGGTTAAAAATTCATGTTTCTTGTTGTCAAAGCTCATCCAACCCTGAATTATCCATGTGATTATGAAATAATCTAATGTATTCTCATACTAATAATTGATTTCTCTTGTCCACGGCTCATCAAGATATTTTACTATTGTTAATTTTTTTGTAGTCCACTCAAAAGTTTGTCTTAAGTACATCCACGTCCATTATGTCCTCTTTGCATGTGCTAACAAACAAGGCCACATCTGATGAGGAAAATAAGACAAGAATTATTCACCGAATTCTTCAAATACTTCTTCTTCTACTGCCTTATAAGTTATTTTTCACCTTTTTGATTCTGCTTTCATGAATATATTGATATGTTTTTCCCACCAATTTTCGATCTCTAACAACGTGTACTTCCAATACTCTAGTGGTGAAATCTTTTCTGACATCTACTTAATGAAAGAAACCCAGGCTCAGACACCAAATGTTGACTTATAAACCCTGACAGAGTTGTGAGGCTTATGTGTAATCAATATTTGTTAAGGATACACGCGGTAAATACACCACTACTACTCTAAGAACAGAAAAGTAAAGAATAATATGCAAGATAATTCATTCCCAAAACTCCAATCTTTATTTATTTATCAAATTGCATTACATCATTCTAGTACATATACATTCCTTTCATTCTAACTCTTTTATATCTCTCTTACAAAATCTTAAAATGACACTCTCACATAAGTCTTTCGTGAGGCATACATTATATAATACACTAATTACAATAAATATACAAAATACAATAAGCTTCAAAAGAAACTTCATTTGACTTATTCCTATATCAGATTTTGTCTTGTACTGGGATGTTTTTTCTTTATTCTGTGGCTTCATTTTGGCTTATGTGGCTTTTTCCAGTGTTTGGTAGCTTTCTCTGTGTATTGCGGCTTTGTTATTTATTGGCGGCTTCTTCTAGTATTCAGTAGACATCTACTATTGTTCACAACTTCTTCCAATGTTAAGAGGTTTTGTCCTTTTATACATGGAACCTAGTTTATCACGCATTATTCCCTTATCCCTTCTCGGTTAACTTTATCTCTTCGCGGCCTTATCTAGACTTTGGTAACTTTATATCTATTTCCATGCTACTTGAACATGTTGGTGTATTTGTTTTAAAAACCAAGAGCAAACCGTTTGCAAAATATTGCATTTAACAACCTTATACTTACCCAAACTACATTAGTTTTTTTTTTTGCAAACAATAGAACACCGAGAAAACCGAAAGGAGATGGATAAAACCGAGATAGGATTCTATAGAGGGTCTTGACATGGAGGTGGAGGATGAAATGAGAAGTCTCTAGGTGCCACAGACACTGAGATATAACCCATCGAAGTTATAGTGTTTTTTGTCTCTAGGCTCTTAAGGGACTACATCCAGATGAAGTAGCACAGAATAAATGACTCTGTTCGGCATAGAAACAAATTCTCCACAAGAACTTATCAAGCCACTCAAAATTTTTGGCACATTTAGATTGGCACCAAGAGCCACCGTTTGTAAAATATTGTGTTTTGCAACCTTACGCTAACTCCATCTACACTATTATGCACTTTTGTAAGGAATAGAACACTGAGACAATCAAAATTATATGGAGAAAACCGAGATAGAATAATGTAGAGGGTCCCGACATGGAGTTGTAGGATAGAAGGATAGGTCCCTAGGTAGCACATACATTGAGATACCATCTGTCGAAGATATTTTTTTTTTGTCTCTGGGCTCTTAAGGGACTATGTCCAGACAAAGTATCCCGAAATCAAGGGCTTCATCTGGCACTAATGAAAATTATCCAAAGTATATACCAGGATAGTGGAATGTGTTGGCGCAGTCTATTCGAAGCCAAGAGCCATCATTCGCAAAAAATTATGTTTGACTGAATTACACGGACTCAAACTAAACTATTTTACGCTATTGCAAATAATAAAACACTGAGAGAAATGATAGGATATGGATAAAACTAATATAGGCTTCCCTATAGGGTCTGAACTTGGAGGTGTTGGATCAAACAAGAGATCTCTTGGAGAAACAGATACCAAGATATGACTTTTCGAAGTTATAGCATTTTTAGGTCTCTAGGATCTTAAAGGACTACGTCCCAATGAAGTAGCCTAGAAGCAATGGCTCTGTATCGCATCGGAAAAAATCATCCAAAATCATTTACTTACCACCAAAACATGTTTTCACAGTTGGTTTGGTGCCATTATTTGCAAAATATTGTGTTTGACAACCTTACACTAACCTAAACTACATGAGTTTTCTCTTTTCGAAACAATAGAACACTGAGAGAACCGAAAGGAGATGGAGAAAACTGAGATAAAATTATGTATAGTGTCTTAACATAGAGTTGTAGGATCAAATGATATGTGTATAGGTGACACGTAGGTGGAGATATCAGGTGTCGAAGTTATAGCATTTTTTGGTCTCTGGGCTCTTAAGGGACTACGTTTGGAAGAAGTAGCCTAGAAGAAATATGTCCATTTCGAACAAAAATGAATCCTCAAAAATAATTTACCCAGCTACCAGACATGTTGGTGGAGTCAGTTTCATGCCAAGAGCAACCATTTGTAAAATTATCTATTTGAAAAGCTTACGCTAACTCAAACTATAATATTTTGCACTTTTGTAAACAACATAACACCGGGAGAAGTGAAAGGATGTTGATAAAACCAAGATATGATTCTCTAAAGGGTCCTAACATGGAGGTGTTGGATCAAATGAGAGGTCTCTATATGTTGTGGAGACTGGTATATTACTCATCGAAGTTATAGTGTTTTTGGGTCTTCAGGCTCTTAACAAACTACGTTAGGACAAAGTAGCTTGGAAGAAATGGCTTTGTTTAGAACTGAAAAGAAGCCTCTATAAGCATTTACCAGGCCACTTGGCTTTGTTGGAATTATTGGTTTTGTGCTAAGTGCCACCATTTGCAAAATATTTCATTTGACATCCCTACACTAACTCAAACTACACTATTTTGTGCTTTTCAAAACAATAGAACACCGAGAGAACCAAAAGGAGATTGAGAGAACTCCCAACGCTAATGCATCTAGTTTGGGAATATACACATTTGGGTTCCATGGAGTCCTCTAGGTAGGATCGGTTTGGAGTTGGACCACCTGATCCGGAGCAAAGAACCGCTTTCCTATTCATCTCAATTCACATTTTTTAGTGCAAACTTCTTGCAGTAAAAACTAAGAGCTCGGTCATCAAAACCGAGAACAATATAAGCTAAAAATTAAGGAAAGGAGGAATTTGATGACACCCAAGAATTCAATGGTTTGGAATTCCTTGAGCTCTCGTGGCATAATTGTATGCAAATTTCCTTTTCTAGGCAGTCCTAGGCAATGAACGAAGATAAGTAGTGAAAATTCATGCCCCAGGACGTTGTGGGAAAAAAATACCACCGCCAGTGTGTCCAGTTGAGGGCTATACACCATCGAGTGCTATGGCAGGCTCCAGGTAGGTCTGGTTTAGATTCAAAACCATCTGATCCAGAGACAAGAAACCTCTTCACAGGTACACAAACCATCGTTAGTTACTTCTCTTTGTGTGGAAAACAATGAAAGATTCTATTATCTTGAAGAATATAAAATTATCTTCTAACAATGCCAACGATGTGAAGGTAGAAGATTTTATGGCACCACTAACCTACATAAAAGTGTTAGTCAAAGTAATTTAAGTTGAATCAAAACCATACTAGATATATAAAAAATACTCAAATTTAATAAAATATATGAACTTGAATCTAGTATAAAATTTTAAAAACTTCAAATAGATATATACCAGATCAACATGTAAATTCATTCCAATAAACCATTAGGATTGGAACTACAAACAGTGCCAACCACATGAAGGTAGAAGAATTTATGACACCACTAACCTACATAAAAGTTTTATTCAAAGTAGTTTAAGTTGAATCAGAACCATACTAGACATATACAAAATACACAAATTAAATATAATATATGAACTTGAATACAAATTTAAAAACCTCAAATAAATATATACCAGATGAGCATGCAAATTCATTCCATTGAACAATCAGGATCGGATCTACTTTTAATAGTGGGCATAATTAATTCATGATTTAACTCTAAAAACTTCTAAAGAATCTTGCTATTAGGCATTCCTTAATATCTATATAGCTAAATAGTTATCGCTATAACTATATGCAAATATAAGAGTATTTCCCTATGTGTCTCAAAGTCTTCAAATTATCAAATAGAGGAATTTTTGAATGGATACCGTCAAAGCCAAGTTAGCGTAACTACCAGTGACCTTTTAGGGTACTCAATATCTTTTCCATCTTTAACAGGAGATGGAAACTTCTTTCTTTCCTCGATTGAATGACATAATAAATAGTATTTTCCTTCCTTATTGTCCTTTATCGCAATAATTGTAAACATACGTCCTACAAAATATAGAGGTTTCAAATCAAATTTTAATTTCATAATAATTTTAATTGGCATAACTCAATATAAAAATTTTAAATAACCATTTAGCTTGTCGCACAAAAATTTAAATGTCATCAAAGTCCTTGAATGTTGCAACTTCATTTTGAGAAACAAGTCATGATTCATATAGATGTTGATAACTAGAAAGTGGAGTTATTAGCCTAAAAATCCACCAATCCACCCATTCTTGTGAATCACATTTAGTAGTGAAAAAGTTGATACAAGATGAACAAAAACATGATAAATTTCTTGTCCATATGGCCCAGGAAGAAGCATTGTAGCTACAAAATGAGTGTAGATCACTAGACTGTGTGAGTGTCATACAATCCTTGTAGTTAACAATTTTTTTCTCATCTATCAACCAAAAATATCTACGAACTTTGCAATTTTAATGAGAACCACGGGACATATTTTCAATACACCATTACACTATGTTGTTTGCATCTTTAAATTTAGCACCATCTTTTTACTCCAACTCTACTCTTGCAAGAGCTCTTTTAACACATGCCTCTGCATTGTCATGCTCTCCTTTTCCATATCCATACTTAATGAAACTCCAAATATTTTGCATAACCATCGTGACATACATCCTACTCATATAATAAAACATTCATGCATTCTTAAACTTAGATTTGAAATTATCTGACCATATATAATGTTGATTGAAGTAGATGTCCATATCATAACTGTTTTTATAAAATAACTGGAAACACCCTTGTAAAAATTCAATGGAGTGATTCTGATCATCACTGATACAAAATCAGTACTCTCTTAAAAAAAAATGATCATTCTTTGTACTATCAAGAGAATGTATAAATGCTATATGCAAAAAAATGGCAACTTGTATTGGGTTGTAATATTGGAATTAAACTTCCATTTGTGGTTGCAATGCGTAATTCTCTCAAAAATTGACCACTGAAACAATATTAGCAATTGGAAATGTTTCATTTTATATCTTTATTTTTTCATCCAACCATCTAGAAGTGCGTATATGCTTAACATACTCATAAAAATTTTAATCCTTAAATTTTCTCATAAATTGAAAAACATGTATATGTTATGCAACTAGCTCACACCATTTAGACTCTTTTCCATCTTTCAATTCATATGGTAATGATTTATATTTATTAAAACTAGCTAAATTATGCTCTATTGGACCTCAAATTTTCTCATGGATACAACTTTTCAATTTAGGTAATCCACCACATGTACCACAACTTTCATCTAAATAATCCCAACTTTAAAGAAATTGTCCAACTTCTGTTTCAAAAAATATCATAGGAATGAAATCCTTGGAAGATATTGGTGGAACTTGAACATCACATTATGGTAACATAGTTTTAGAATGCAAATATAAATGAATACGTCAAAAATTATCATAATGCATTGCAAATTAAACATGTTTCCTACAACAACAAGTGATGTGATCGTTGTTGATTTTTACATAGACTAGTTCCAACATTTCTAAAAAACGTTGAATAATTTTAATTTTTTTTGAACTTATTCAAACTTACAAAAAAATTGAGTTTGATTCATATCTATGAAATTATTTTGATTTGGTTCATGATTAGTAGAATGAAATCTTAGTTTTACAACATCTCTTGTATTAGGTGAAACTCTAGTTTTAGTATGTCAAAATTGAACAACAACTTCTCTTATGTCGTATGATATATCATTGTCTTTACGCAGTGCTCTAGTAGAAAATGCCCAAAAATCAGTGTTATTGGGTGATTAAAGGATATTACACCTTTCAATTGCTTTCATTAGAGGTTTTCAATTAAATTTCAAAATTCATCTTGTTTACCTAATCAAATGTCGTTGTTTTGTTGATTCACTTACAACACTAGTAGCAAGTACATGATGCATGACATTATATCCCTTGTGTGTCTCTTGACACCAACAATGTTATATGCATCATATACGGTTTTAACAATTGTATAGGTTTTATGATGTATATTAGATGTTGTCAATCCTAAGGTGTTTAATGTAGGTCTCATTTTATTAATTTTCATCAAACTCACGAAAAACTAACATCTTTGGGAATCATTTAAAATTTCAAAATGATTATCTCAAATTTTAGTGGCTTTTATTCTGATTTTCTGTCCAAAAAGTTTTTCACACATTAGTTTCCAAATATTCTCATCAATTTCAATAAAATAATCAGGTCTCTTTGGTAACATCCTAGGAGGTGATTTTTCCTAATTTTGGTTATTTACGGTTCAAAATCAATTTTGTAATTCACATTTTCATTATTTCCTTTAATTTCAGCATCAACTACATTATGAGTATTTAATTCATCTTCATCACGAGTATTTAATTCATCTTTATCCCAATTATTTAATTCATCTTCATCATGACTACTTAATTCATCTTCAAAATTGATAGTAAAAACATTACCTGGATCCTCATTTCTTACAATAGTAGGCATTGAAGATGAACCTCTTCTTGATTCACGAAGTTTCTACATTCACTCATAATCTTGCAACATTTTTTCCTTTAATTACTCCATTGTTTTTTTACTTCTTGATTTCCTTTTTTAAATTCATTTCATGTCTTCCATGATGTTTCAATCGATGTAGGAAAACTCCAAATGATGCAATGAACCTCAAAATTAGTTAAAAAAAAGCTTGCGATGACAAGAAAAAAGTGTAGAAGGTGACAGAATTTTGTAAAAACTAATAGAAATTCATACAGTCAGGTCATAGAATAAAAGCACACGGTGAATTGGATATTGAGATTCATGTAAATATGATTTTAAGAACTGTGATTGTAGGTCAATTTAGAACTACGATCGTGGTCCTATCTATATCATAAAATATGACCGTCTAGCCTCAGGAAATATTTTTTTTCCTAAACATGAGTTCTGAGAGGTCATTATGGTATGTGAAAGGCTGAAAACATCAAAAAATTTCTTCAATAGACTTCAACCATACTGAAAAATCAAAAACATGTAACAAAAATGGTACCATCGCGTAGGGGAGTGTGTTAGCTTTGTAGAAATATTTATTTTTTTAAAGTAAATAGAATATGAAAAATATCATTTTATATTTATTTAGTAATAGTAGGTCATCAAGAAAACTTTTTCCCATGAATGTTCATGTCTATGTATAAGAAAAATATTTTATTTCACTTATCAAGATATGATAAAACCTATATAATCCCAACTGTGCCAAAATTATATACACGTTAAAAAAATTATTTGATTTCGATTTTTTTTTTGAAGTTATGGAAGGCAAACGGAAAGTGGTCTACTTTCTTTATGTTTTAAGACCACTTTCATGGAAAAAAAATCATAAATAAATAAATATTGCTAAAAAAATATACAAAATAAAATCTATCCCAAGATGCACAATGACAACTAACTTTTCACCAAAGGATTTTTTTTTTTCAAGTTTTGGTCATCCAAATCAAGGGAAAACAGTCTATATCATATAGGATTTTTAAAAAAACCCATGTCATTGAATATTGATTGTTTAATATAGCAAAACATGTATGTTTTAATTTAAAATAGTAGTTTAAAACAACTAGATTCTAGATACTATGATTCAAATTTATATAACTTTTGCTAATTTTGAGTGCACGCATTGCTAATAATCCCTATAAGTTGAGATTTTTTCTATTTTTTGCAATATGACATCCACTTATGACCCCTTTTCTCCCCCCAACTTGTTGCACTTACCCATCTAGTTATAAAAAAAAAAATTCAGACATTGATTTAAATGAGAAATATCATGAATGCATTGTATTTACTTGACATTGATTTAATTTTGAAACATCATAAAGGTAATTGTATTATTAAAAGCGAAATAAATTACTTTGCATGATGTAAAAAAGGAAATTAAAGGTTTGTTGTATTTTATCATTGTTTTTAATATCATTTTGTACTTGTAAAGATGTTTAACCTCTATCGATGAATTTATAAAATGTCGTTTTACAATTTATGTGTGTTATTAAAAAGTGATATAATGCAAAAATTACGTAAGATTATAATGTAAAATTTACAAGTACAATTTGATGATTATTGATATCTTTATGAATGATTATTGTTCATATGTTAAGACAAAACAATATTATTATGAAACTGACTAAAGTACGAACAATTTACATAGAAGAAGAAAAACCAAAAAGATATTATATTCAACATATTTCATATGGGATACATTACAAATATATAAGAATAATAATTCATATTATTGAGGAGGTTTTTTTTCATCTTATCCCATATGCATGAGTGGTTATTAATAACTACTACTAATATTAAACTAAGTTGTTTATTCAACAAATTAGTTACACAACTAATTACATGTAATAATTACTCCCGTAATTATTAATTACAAACAATGTAAGCACTATATAATTTCCTAAAAACTACAAAAATATGGCTATGATGCATTTGTAAATTAAATTAATATAAAAAAATATACTTATCGATTCTTAGAAAGATAATTAAATACAGATTAATCATATGTTTCATGATTAATCATATGAATGATAACAACAACCTAATGTTGCAAATATGCGTAGAGATAATCATAATGTATGATATCTCGCTATTGCGTCATGATATTAAATAAATGACGAACGATAATAAATTAAATGTATAATTTATGGAGTAATACAATAATTTCGTAATGAACAAATAATGGAATGGGGAAATAACACATTAAGCTATCTTAAATTTCATTTAAATATACATAATGGATGTAATTTAATTATCGATAAAAGTGAATTGAATCTATTACAAAAGTTGAGCTAATGTATCCTTGGGAGAAGTAATTTAGATGCGATAAATATATCACCGTGATACAGGGGAAACCTGACGTAAATTGCTTTAATTATAAGTAATTAAACATGTGTTATGGTGATCCTAATAATTCAGACTCAATAGGACAACTTCAGATGGATGTTATAAAGTATCACTCATTTAATGATGCAAGTCATTGAGTGAATAATAATATATAGCAGTTATCCTAAGTTATCCCTTCAGGGTCCATTTATAATGACTGTCATAAGTAGATGTGATTTTTCTTACGCTAATGTTACAAAGGTTTTTTATAGGGTACAAATGAACTTATATGTATTCGTCAAACTAATTCAACGTAGTAACTAGTGATGGCCATTAATGAATGCTTAGGATGATAAACAATGAACTTAATAACTTAAGAACATAAAGAATCTTGATATTATGATTGAGATGATTGTGTGGTGAATGGAGGGATAGATTTTTATGTGGCTTGTGTGCAGTCACGGAACTAGGCTAGCAAATGTGATACCCTAAACTATTTCCATAGTTTTACAAATGATTGATTGCATTGTTTGATCACCATTTCTTTTGTGTTATGCCTTGGAGGCTATACTAAAAATATGCACACTCGTTGAAACTTTAATAAAGTCATAACAAAATGATGTACTGGGTATATTAGCTTGGGAAGAGCATTAAAGGGGATTGAGAAGGATCTGAACCCTTACAGTTGCACAAGGTTATCATAGTTTGTATTTTTTTTGATTTTAAACATTAATGATTGGGATTAATATTCAAAAAGTAGTTAATCATTGAAGGCATCAAGATACTTAATAATGCTGGGATAATTTTGCGGTTGTTGTAAATGATGTTAACCATTTCAACGTAAGATAGAAGAAGGGAATTTGGAACTCTTATGTGCTGAAATTTAATTATTGTATGTTAAATTCATTGAAGGAATTAACTGTAAACTATGAGTTGATATAAAAAAATTTCCCTACTGATGAGTTAAAGGGGAATTTCCGCCATATAATGGAGTATGATCTACGATAGGTGTTATATGGACATCTTCATCGTGAGTAAAAAATCACACCATGTTTTATCACAAACATGTAAATCTTACATTTGATCTCTAAGTATACTCAGGCATATCATTATCCCTCCACATTTGACCTTTTTCAACTGTACTTTTTTACAACGCAAATGTTAATGAATTTTTTAGCCTATTTTCCCTAAAGTTTAATTATTGAATGCAATTTATTGGGTAATATCTTAATTCATTAATTAATCCTACATAATACGTTTTTAAATATAAAGGATTTGCACTAACTCAACCTAAACAGTAATATTAAAATGATTAGCATAGATTATCCCTAAAGTTTTAACAAAATTATAGTAAATTTCCCTGTTTAGGGAAAGTTATACTATAATTGGTGTTTTTGATTCATATATTTAACTAGAGAGAAAATAATAATTTTATTTAATATTGTAAATTCAAAATGTATTAATATAATGTTTCATGTAAATATGCATATTAGGTATCTACAAGTTAAAAATATGAGGTGTCATTATGTGATTGGTTTCTTTGCTCCATTGTTTGCTACAAGCTATATAATATTGTATAGATTGGAAATTTACTTTCCATTAAATTATTTTTAAGATTTAGGTACTCCACACAAATGTACCATAAATTTTTTTGTCCCCTCTCAATTATTGGGGAGACAATTCATCTCTAAAAATAAAACCTAATGGTGTTGTTCCTCTCACTCACCACAAAAACAAATGTGAAGTTGAAGAATGAAAAATGAAACCCTCGTCCATAACTCATGCCCGATACAAATCTGAAAGTTTAATATGACATGAAAGGTCACTAATTTTGTCTCATCAAACACAACAAGAAGTAAAGTAGAATTGTAACTGAAAGCTCTAAGAAATGAAGTTTGTTTGAATCTTAGTGATACCTGACTTTCCCTATATTGGTGTACAAAAGAGCTCAATTTCGCATCAACATTTGATACATTTTAGTTTTGGATACGAGATGGATTTAACCAAGAAAAATATGGTTGCATGGGATACCAACAATTGAGGAAGCTTGGACAATTTGTTGTAGTTGTGTTGTTGGTAAGGAAAACATTTTTAAATTTTCAAGTGGCAAGACAAATGGAGCCAAAGTTATCCTTGACATCATTCACAATGATGTGAGTGGACCATTTTCAATAAAAAAAATTGGTGGATTTTAGTTCTTTTTATTGATTTGTGATGAGTACATTCGAAATATATGGTGTGCTTCTCGAGGAATGAATCTGAAAATTTTGAACACTTTAATAATTTCAAAATTACAATTGAGAAATAGATTGGGAACTACTCTATTAAAACCCTCCCAAAAACTGAGGAAGGAAGTACATATCAAAAGATATTAAAAAATTTTGCACTCGACATGGAATACACCATAAATTTATTGTTTCTTACATTCCATAACAAAATGGAGTAGTAATAGTAGTGAAAGGATTCGTCCAAGAGATGATTCCATTAATGTTGAAAGAAATGAACATAAGTAAGTACTACTTGGAAGAAGCAGTAAATAGATCATTGTATTTACTCAAATAAACATTGAATGACCTAATATTAGAAAAAAACATGGTAAAAAAGGAAGCCTAAAGTGTTCAGCTCCTTCGAGTTTTTGGGAGCCCAAATTGTCTCTATATTCTAAGAAAGAAGCGAGAAAATCTTGATTAAAAAATATGAAATGTATATTTCTTGGGTACAATCATGAATTCAAATCCTATTGGTTAGTTGATCCTATAACCCAAAAGATTTACATAATAAAAAATTGGGTCTTTGATGAATGTCTTCATACTAATCCATTAATGATTGTTCACAAAAGATACACATTGAAAATATCGAACAAGTGATTATTGAAGAAAACGTTGAAGTTGATTTAGTTCTAGAGATTAACATAAAAGAAAAGCTAATTTCAAAGATAAACCACTCTAAAGGAAAAGGTAGTGTTTGAAATGAAATACAACCCACTAAAAATATAACAAATCATCGATCAACAAGAATGTGGAGACCAATGTTGAATATGAACGAGAAAATCTTGGGCAATCGGCATTAAACAATGCATCTCTAGAAGAAGTTAACATTGTGGTGATAAGTACATAGATACTTTCCTCATAACCAATTCAATTATTGATAGTTTGTAGACAAAAGAATGGACTAGAATAATGCATAGGATGTTAGTTAAATTTGGGAGTGTGTCAACCTATCAGCTGAGAAGATAACCATTTAATGCAAATGGTGTTTTGTATATAAAGCAAATGACACCATTGTAAAATACAATGCTTGTTTGGTTGTGAATGGTTGCTCTCAAAAGGAAGGAAATGGATATCACCTAGAAGAAATTTGCACCAACAACAAAGATGAAAACCATCAGACCTATGTTCTCGCTCGCTACACAATTTGGATGAACCGTCCACCAAATACATGTGAGAGTGTATTTCTTGATGGGGATCTTGAAAAGGAAGCGTGCAAGAAACAACCAAAAATATTTAAAATGCAAATTAAATAGAATAAAGTGTGTCCATTGATATATTATTGTATGTGGGTTGAAGCGAGTATATTTTTATTAATGAACATCTTTGCACACATGGTTTTTTTCTAAGGCTTTTGGATAACTTGTACATCCAAAGGGAACATCTAGGATATTTTCATCTTGAGAAATAATATTGATTTTCTTGGGAGTAGTGAAGACTTAATATCATCAATGAAAAGAGGTTTGAATCAGATATTTGGGATGATACATCTTTGTTTAATGTGAATTATTTTCTTGATTTTGAGGTATGGGAAACAACTAACGATTAGATAATTTTCTTTTTGAAATAAAGTACAGCAAGGATTTGTTGATTGAAAAGTTTAGGATGGCCAATTGCAACTTAACAATAGTGACACCGTGCTAAAACCTCAATTGCAAGTTCCTAGATACAATACATTTAATAAGGTAAATGAATACCTCTACATATAATTGATTACCATTGTCATTTTTCTTGAACCAATATGAGACCAGATCTAGGATATTTGGTGAGATATCTCTCTAGGTTCATGACATAAACTAGAAAACTCATAACTTATTATATATGTATATATATGCACATTTTTTTCCACTAAAACATAGTATTAAGTTTCACAAGATATGTATGAATCCTTTTGGATTCATTGAATTTTAATTTATCTGAATATCCCTCCAAATTAACAAATGGAAATGTACAACAAGAATATAAATATTTCATTAAAACTCAGCAATCTAATAATACATGAATGATCTAATAACACCAAATTTTATTTCAACTTCACTAAGAATAAATACAAAATAATGGAACAAATTTTAAATAGACTTTGAAGGTTATTGTTGAATATCATATTTTCTCAATTTAGAACTTGTAACGCCCACAAAAATGACTTCCTTGGAAAAGGATTCATATAACACTTATCCCAAAAATTCAGACTAATTTTTTTTGTTACCAGGGTGTCAACCCTTAGTGTGCATTAAATTTATTTTCACCAAAATCAATTACTTAACAAGGGATGAACAAATTCTAAGTTTTAAATAATTAAATATTCTTAATTTATCTCTAAGGTTCATTAATTAACATTCAACTAGGAGGGTGCCATAATTTAATTTACTTGGTTTAATGTTTTTACTGCTCCACAACAAAAACTCCGACCTTACTACTTTACCTTATACTTAGTTAACATAATTCCATTATTCAAGTAACTAAAATGTACATTTCATTATTTTTTTCTAAAACATACTAGAAACTAAATTAGTGACTTGCACACCAAGCTGTTTAAATGGCCCCATTCACCCATCTACACATACCTTTAAATTTATTTAAAACATTAATAAAATATATTCCTACCAACCAAAGGAAGGTTTGATCCTCAACCCTTGGATCAAATCAATGGTGGCCACTAGATCCTAAGGCTACAAACTAACCCTCAAAATAATACTTAAGAATTCTGATTAAAACCTCTTCTTACCATGTTCTCCTCATTTCATTTATTGTTTTCTCTTGTTTAAGTTGTAGGTTGGAGCAAGGGAAGCCATGGAAGCAAGTAAGGGAGAAAGAATATGCCTATGAAGAAAATCTTCAAGATCAAGCTTAGGGTAGTTTTATTTATGGATTTATCATTTTAATTTCTACCATTCAAGGATTGAAGGGATTTCCTTTACCAAATATGGTTTTATTTCAAAACTAATTGTATTTGGGGTTCTCTATTTGGGGAAAACCCTACTCCCATTAATATAAATGAGAATGAGTGATTTTACTTTACCATTTAGAGATGTATTTTCTTTAAACAATAAAACTTAGCCATTCTTTAGTTGTTGGTGGTTTTCTTGTGGTTTTTACAAGATTAAAAATTTAATTAGAATAAGTTAAAACTTACACATGCGCAGAACTGTTGAATTTTTTCGTGGTAAGTGATAGAACCGCCACCAAGAGCAGGTCGGAAGTCCTAGGACCGTTGCCCCACCTGGGTGATGATTCAAAAACCATCGCCTTACTGGAGGGCGGTTCCAAGACCGCCGTCTAGCCTGAGCAAACGGTTACGAGACCGCCACTCTGCATAGGGCGGCAGTCCTTTTTCTTAGAAATAGAACCATAAAATCTAATATTTCTCAAAAATAAAAAGTTACTAAGGTGTTCTAAAACTCATTCTAAAACTTAATTTTATGCATCTAAAGTTTGTAGTTGCAAGATTTAGTCCCATCTATTCATTTAATAGTTTAAATTACTCATTTAAAGCATTTACCATTTCAAATACTAGCAACCCAACCAGAAGAAATGTTTTTATTTTGTTCAAAAAATTTCTTTCAAACAATGCAAGAAAATAAACAAAATAGTCTAAATTCTTCATTTACATGTTTTTCAATTAACACAATGAAATATGCTATTTCTTCATGCAATTTTCCTACATTCCACAATAGAGTTTTTAACCATTTTTCCAATGATTTATTTAGAACAAGAGCAACACATTTATTTTTTTGAAATAAATCAACTAAAATGAAGTAAGGTATGTTCTTTTTAAACTTCCATCTAATTTTTTACAAGAATAGCTTTATAACACAATATCCTCTTTCCCTTTTTCAAGACATACAATACAACTTTCATATCCAATAATTGATTGCAACTTTATCTTCAAAATATTATTACAATGTCTTCCACTTAAAGTGGGAAATTATGCAAGAATGTAAGTTACAAATAAATACAATATTCCAAGTTCCTCCACCTTAAGTGGGAATAACATTAAGAAGGTTTTTATCACAGGAAGGATTTCATAAGGACACCAACAATACTCCTAGTTTCCCATCACCAAAAAAAAAAGAGCTCCTCATACTTGTTTGATCCACAACAAAAAATTGGGGAGAGGCAACACTCTCCACCCAACCAAAATATCCAATGAGGAGGAAAAAACATCCTCCTCATTGACCCTCGAGCCCCAACCACATTGCAATGAAAGGTGGTTCCAAACATGGCAACAAAAAATCTTCCAAAACAAAAATCCAAGTATTCACAACCATTCCAAAGCACATTCAACTCAAACTACAAACTACAAACAAAAGAAGGAAAAACAAGAAAATATACAATGCTTCAAATATGAAAACCCAAAGGAGAAAGAACCTATGGGGAGGTAACATATGCCTCCTAATGGGAAATGGGTGCCCACCTTAAAAACCTCCAATACCTATCTCAAAACCCCTACACAATTCTTATGCCTCCCTCAATATCCTCTTATGCCTCCCACATTATTTTATGCCTCTCTAAAATATCTTATGTCTCCCTCAAAAGAACTAAGAAATAAAAGAAAGCATTTTCATATAAAAGATGGGGCACCCAACCCAACTCCCTCCCAACACATGAAACAAAACTCTTATGCCTACCTACAATAGAAAATCCCCATATCCTTCTCCTACACCATACTTAGGAATTCTACCCAATATCCCAACAAGCACACAACCATTCACTTACGTGCAATACACACATATAAAACTAACAAGTAAAAGGTCCGAAAAGAGATTGATCACACTCCAAGATCCTTCAACCTCAGTCCAAGTCCAGAAAGCTCCAAAACTTCAACAAGCACTCCAGAAAAATCTCTAACTCTAAAAATACAAGTGCACAATTAAATGAAGTAACCCCCAAACAAAAAAATAAACTTTCATATATAGAAAAATAGTAGAGGAGGGTGAGGTGGCTACATGTACGATTCCACATCACTTATCCTCAAGTCCACCTCAAAATTCAAACCTCAACCCCAAGGCACAATAAAATGACGGTTAAGATAAATGACAACCCTCTTACACACTCAACACAAACCCACACCCCCTAAGGACATAATTTAAAACCCATGTAAGAAAATTGCAATAGATGTCTCCTTTTGCCTTACAAAACACATAATGGGGTCTATTTTTAACCCCCCAACCAATAGATATAGTTGGTATATGAAACTAAGAGGTGTGGTACAAGCTTTACTTGCTCCACAAGCCTCCAAAAACGACCCTTAAGCCCAAATCCAAATTTCCCAAGTAAGGAAGGTGCACAACACTCAAATTCACATACACTCAACTTAAATCACAAGATCTAAAGGACCAAATAATCTAATAAATGGCCCCTTTTGTCACATATCCAATTATCATAATAAAATTCACTTAATTATGGGACATTAATCAACAATGATTAAATGAATTACATCATTAAATAAATCACATAATCCAAAGTAAATAAAATAAAAGGAAAATAATTACACTCATAGCCCATAGTTACATTGAGAAGCCATCCCCCCATGGAACCCCCTAACAATGTTAATAGAAAACACAAAACATTACACAAGTTTCCATGGTGACCGTCGATGTATCCATCAAGTATTCCAATGTGGTTGGTATCCTAACCCCCATTTTATTGTTGTGATACAATTAACTGCCAAAACTCACAATACCTCCTTCAGCCTCATGGCTGCATCAAATACATCAAAGATAAATATACGCAAATCTATACATAACCATCCTTATATAACTAAATTATCATTTAAACTAAACAATGTTATCACTTGTTTATAGTTTCTACAACATCTTAATTCTACCATGTCATCAATATCAATAAGATCACGAGAATTATGAATTTCAGTAAATATATATGCTAAAAAAAATCATCATCATCAATATAAAATGTCTCTCTATGTCTCTAAGAATACACAAAAATCAGATTATGAATCAAAATCCATCAATAGTCAGAATATCTATATCATCTAACATCGTGCTAAACCAAAACGATATGATAATATCCATGTCTATAGTCAACAGTAATCGAAATCAAAATATAATAACTGTCGAAGAGGAGTGGACACTACAATGTGTGTGTGGAATCATGCCCTAGGTTGATCTTGTGTGTGTTTCACTTGAAGTATCAAGAAATAACTATATGTATAATGTAAATAATGTGTACATGGAAACAATAGACTCCAATCCTATGAAGCATGATGCACAGTTGTAAGCACATCAAACTCGCTAAAAAATTTTATCATGTTTTAGTCAAATATACATCCTCATATGTTGATTAGCTATAGTAAAATTTCAAACCTACTACTTGAATTTGATTAAATATTCATTCATCTTCTTAAATATTACCTTGACCCCTCTAACCCCTTCTCTCACCTTCTCTATTTTGCTCACATTTTCATCATCACAACAGACCACAATGAACAAATATAACATGCCTTATATACAAGAATCATCCTAACTACAACCAAAATTTGGCTAGGGATATTAAGGTTAGTCGTAAATACATTTAAAATCCACCTAAACATAGAAATCATATGAAAGGAACATATTGGATCGCAAAGAACCTATGAAGCATAAACAACAATAAGCCTTCTCAATTAGGCCTAGAAACATGGCCTTCTTGCTCCGACGAATGCAATATGAATTCCAAGATCTCAACACAACTTAAACAATATTCCTCTGACTCCACAAACTCAATAACATCCTTTAGAAATCATTAAAAAACACAAGAATCTCTACACCATCTATCAATACCAAGAAGCACACGAAGAAGTGAATAACTCAACTACTTTTCATATTCCTGTAAAATAGTCTTGAAAAGCGAATGAGGTCATAGAGGAAAAATCATCATCAAGGATCATACAGAACACCATTCAAAATATCATTAAATCTTCCAACTGTAACAACTTATTTCATTCACAAAAAAAATACACAACACATTTAATCACTTTAATCTCTAAAACTACTTAGACTGGAAATAAGGAATAAAGAACCATTTTTGAGAAAACTAATCTCAAACACCTCCATCACAACTTCCAAGCTTAACCATATGTTGTAGCACCTCAAGGGAAACATGAAAAACATCCTCAATCATTAAAAACTATAAGTTACATGGAGAATACCAACTAAGCATACCTGATCTAACAAGCTTATAGATAATCTTAACAGGGATGATTAGGCCATTAGGCATTATGTAATAAACAACCACATCTGATTAAACTAATCACTCAAATACTTATTGATAAGCCTCTACTAGCTATCAAAATCTATAAATCACTACTACAACATGCATTCGTATTAGACACACCTCAAACAACAAGATTATTTTTGCACGCTCTAGTACCCATGCGGTGTTGAAAGTTTGGATACCTATTGCACCATGTTTCTCCAAAAAAATTGAATTAAAATTTTTCATGGATAATAATTATGCATATTATTACTTCTCCCATATCAATATTTACATCATTAACCCTACTATGCATGACTGTATAACTAAATCCTTATAAAAAAGAGATAAAATTCTACTGTAACAGTTGTCCTCACAAGCATGCCAACAATGCAAAAAATGAACTAGGAAGAGTCATCTTCATCAAAAAACCATCAAACCAAAAAATATATTTCATTTCATTCCCATACACTTCATATTTATCTTTTTGTTCTATTTCTAGATTTAGCAAGGGTTTGGACCTATATGACTTATTAACAATGGTTCATAAAACTCTAACATCCAAAATACTTCATTACATTTGCTATGTCTTCCTAACGACCATGTATGATCATCACCTAAGGACATAAAATGCCATGAAAAGTGTGCATATGTGGGTGATAAAATGAATTTCACCATTGAGCTAGTGTTTACCTTCTTAGGAGCTCGATATGACAAAAAGAATAATTTTCTTACTTTGTCATCAATGCCTTGACCTGAAATGTTTCCCAAAGCACTATAGAAACCTCCCCACAGTTTTTTCAATTTTCATCCATGCCCTATAACTTTCGAATCTCATTAGACACTAATACTTATCCATTAAAAAATTTCTTTGTCTTATATTCTTTCTCCAAAAGAACCTTGTACATGCACTATAACTCTTGAATATGATCTTGTATGCATGTTTACCATTTTGTTCAATCATAAAATCAGGGAATTTTTTTTTCTTAGTTTCTCAGTTTGGATAGATTAATGGATGGCATGAAGGAAAATCAGCAACTGAAATGCGTTCTTTCATGATGCAATGACTCATATATGTTGTTGTTTCAATTTTTCATCTTCATTAAGATTCTGCTTCAGCCATGGAGGACTACTGTAGCCCCTAGATGGATGTGGGAATCATAACACATCATAAATTGCATGCTAAAACTATAAATAAAGTTACAAATTAAATGGTTGAAGTAACAAACAACTACAATCAGGTGTTATTACTCATGTTCTGGATGATCAAATAAAGGCACAATTAGTCATTTTATTTTATTACGATTATGTCAAGTTATCTTATTACGATTGAGTTGTAAAGGTTCAGTTAATGTCATTTTACTAAAGAAACATGTACATATCATTACATAAGACAATTTCATTCATTCGTAAGGAAAGAGGAGATAGATCCAACACAAGCTCTGGAATATGGCTGAAAAAAGGAATGCATGGAAGTATAAAACTAGAAATGAAAAGAGGTAAAAAGGACCCACCATTTCCTATGTAGATGAAGCCACTTCCTTGCAGATTTTTACTCAAGTTTTCTTGGCATCATTACGCTTCACTGAACTTCTAAAAGAGAGAACACTAAGGTTAGAGCTCAAGGTTATTTTTTCCTTGTTATACTTTGAGCTTCAGAAATGCATGAATTACAAAAATGAGAATGAGAGAAATAAAGTACAGAATATGATGATCATGATTTGAAGAAAAATATATATTTGTTATGATTCATCATTTTCTCATATTAGATCACACCAATAACAATCATTTTATCAAGGTAAATATATTTGAAAATACAATGTTGCTCTTAGTTGGAAAAGATTCAATGTTTGATTTCAAGGTACAACCATATTTTTTTCGTGAAAGTATAACAACATGATTACGCTAAAATGTAATATAATAGTTGTATCTGATGTAATTTTTTAGTAAAAAAATTAATAATAAAATTTTGAGAATAAGCAAAGAAAATAATATATGAAAATACGAAACTCTAATAAGAAAAGAGAGTTAGAAAATCCTTAGTTGATTTGAAGAGGTCGTGGGGCTTTGTTGTAGTGGAGACCGACAAAATATAAGGAGGAAACCTTGGCACAAGAGCCTAAGAAAATGCATATCTGGACTGTCTTATAGGACTAGGGTTCCTTGAGAAGGATGGTGGCACCTTGGGCACTTTGGTCTAAGTTTTGGGTGCCCTGGTCTTTAGAAATGATTGGAATCCTTTTCTGATAGAGTCACTTAAGCTTTGCACTGGATGCTCACATTTTATCATTATGGATTCACACAATGATTGTTGGAGTAATCCAAAACATGCAATGAAGAATAGACTTGTAAAACCCTCAAACAAACATCAAATCCTAAAAAATGAAAGATCCAGAATGAGGGGTCAAGTTGTCCTTAGCCATCATAATGGTGGACTTACAACTAAGCATTACACTACATCTCAGACCCAATATATGTACGTGTGTGTTTTCAGAATTATGCCCTAGGTTGCTCTTATTTCAGTCACACTTGGATAGCGAGAAAGTAGCTAGATGTAGATAAATGTAGTAAATGTGTGTATGGAATAGAATGAATTTCCCTCCTATGAAGTATGATGTAGAAAATTATCCCTTGTGTCTTTTACGATAGAGCTAGATGGATGCAATAGAGCTCTTAGATTCGTTGATGGATACAACCTTAGCTGGAGATAGTTAACACTTAGTTCTTGGTCCTTTATTATGATCACATAAATTTATAATTATATGATTCTCTTGTTTGAATTTTGTAATTAACCCCAAAAACGTCAACCACAAAAAAATATAGGATGGTCAAATGGCTAGAAAGTACCCAAAATGTGAGATTAAATTACAAAGAGGATATGGGCACACAAAGGGGATGAGAGTGCATGACATTGGCATTCTGGCTAGGCACTGGTGTCTAGGATGACAAATGCCAAAGTATAAAAAGACAAACTAAGAAATCAAAATTGTAAGACCAAGAGAAGTCAGAAAAAGGAAAGAACGGTGTCTAAATACATGGGTTAATTAGTACCATGTTCTTACTTAGGAATCATATGAATAGTAGTATGTAATCAAGACTAGATAATTACCCAAAGTGTGTGATGTTGTGTCTACAACTTTCCCCACTTTATGTTGGTGAATGGAAAGCTTTGTAACATAAAGTAGATAGAGATGCATACCTACTATCAATGTAGGAAACGTGTCAAGGGACTAGAAAAAGCATGGAATGATAAAAATGTGAAGCATGGATGCTAAGGATGAGGAAGTGAAAAATAATTGATGATAAAAATGAACCTAGGGTGGAAACACCCATGTAGATGTTACAGTGTACCTATTGGTGATATTGAATACCGCTTCCTATATGGATAGACTTACAAAAGAGAAATCGACAAGTATTCAAATATGTAAAAGGTGTGTAAGGAAAGTATGTAAAGTGTAAAAATGTGAAAAAGGAACATGTGCATCTAATCCATGATGAGAGAAAGGGTGTAGAAAGGATCCTAAAGATGATATAGAAGTGTAATGGAATAAGTGTATGGAGAATTGTTTAGTGTCATTTTCCAACCTTTAACTGCTTCTCGTTGTGTAAAACATCATTACAGATGGTGTGCATTTGCTAAGGACTCTCTACCCTATAAAATCCGTCATGTAAATTCCCAATGTTAAATGAATATATTCCCTCTTAAAAGCCTCTATGACATATCTAAGAACTATTTAATTTCCCCATGTTATTGGCACTTAGGGAAGGCCATTATGTACTAAGGACCCAAGTCGTATTTTGAACTTTTCTGTAACTAATACTATTTTGTACCAGTATCATGTTGTGTATAACTTTGTGGGGGGTGATTTATTCACCCATATGATGCCCCCCTCATTTTGGGTGCATGCAACGCCATTGAAGGAGTATGTGGCCCAAAAGAGGACCAACTGTTGTGTTGAAATGTGCCCTACAAGGGGAAGGGAATGTGCTTAGTAGAAACCAAGGCACACATGAACAAGTGTTTAGGAAAAATAAGTTTTAGTCTAATCAAAGAAAAAAATTCATTTATAAGATGAAATGTAAGCTACACAGTTAATGTGTAAACATGCAAGAATATAATGTATACCATGAAAAGTTGGTTACAAACATGGGACATCACTCATGATGTCATAAGACAATCAAGGTCATCATGGCCACAAAGAGACAAGTATGTACACAATACAAAGGGAAAATCCCACAAACAATAGAATATAATGACAAGCAATGGAAAACAATGTAATAAACTACCATGGAAGTAAGTACACCGCCATAACAAATGTTAGACATGAAGCACCTATTATCATGTTAGAAAGATAAAAAGTATGTCAAGGCATGTATAATCTCAGAGACTAGCATGCTATTAAATAAAATGAAACAATCAAACCTATAATGTGTGAAAGTGTATTCTCCTAGGAGCCACTATGAGACTGGTATGTGGTATTACGCCAAGCATCCATCATGTGTAATGAACCTATATAATATGTGATCACAACTATAAAGGCAAGTGAACACACATGTTTGTATGATAAATATAATTACATACAAGATATCTACCTAGCATGTGTAATAATATGAATATGTAAAAATAGAATTAAGTAAGAGTAAATACAACCAAGATATGAAGTATGTTATGGATGAGGAATAATGGAATGAAATGTGAAATATAAGAGTAGCATGTCCCCGGAATGGATGGAAATATATTTAATGAGATTCATTTAGTTATGCCCCGTCAGCAGTCAAGAATGGACCATAAATGAGAGTGCATCATCGGGAAATGGTTTGAAATTTGTTCAGAAGGAAGATGGTGATTGTAAGTTATGGTTTGATGTGTATGATTGAATGTGATAAAGTAAAAGTGATGGGGTAGTAGAATGTGTGATAATTTAGCCTAATGCATATATCACAAAAGGTATGGAAGAAATGATAGAAAACATGATGATGTAGCATGAAAGGTATGGATAAGATGATAGAAAGGAGTGATGATTTAGCCTAAGAGCATATATCATGACATGTGTGAAGAAGGTGGTGGCTAAAAATCTCCCATAATATGATAAAAATATTGGTTAATCAAATGTGTTGATGTGATGAGGTTCATTTGACTGGTAAACCATTAACAGTTGAGTATAGAACGAGGGACTAAAGTGCATCATTGGGTAATGACCTCATCATGTAGAGATGTAGTGTGAATGTGTGTAATCAATGAGATCCAAATGTAAAGTAGATGTTATGGAGGAAGATGTTGTGTGCAAAATGTGCAGTGTGTAATGGGTGGTGTGTAGTGTGACTAAACAATGCTAGAAGGATGTAGTTGTAAATGTTCCTAACTGTAAAATGTGTGATGTGATGAAGTGATAAGAAGTATGTGGTATAAAGTTTTCAAGTGTGTGAGAATGTGCAGTGTGTAGTGTGAAACATGTAATGTACAATGCAAGATGTGGATATTGTATAAGTGTGGAGGCACAATATGTGTATGATGTCAAAGATGGGGATAATGTGAAATGAATAGTAGTGTAGTGATGAATATGCATGAGAAATAAAATGATGTATAATTTGGTGTCTAGCATGTAAGATGTAATAGTTTCTGATGTGCAGTGTGTGAGGTTCATGTGGATAGGATACCCTAAAAATTACAGTATGAACCATAACACAAGATTTCATCATAGGGAAATGACAATGCAAATGTATTAAGAGGTACGTAGAAAAATTCTTAGATAAGATTAGTAAGAAGTTTCAAGTGCATGTGATGATATTGACATTGGATAGCAATGCAAGGGGGGAGAAGTTATGATGCCCCCAAGTATGTAAGCAATGAAGATCTAGTCAAAGATGCTAATTGGATCAATGTAGGGAGTAGTTTCCTTAACAAAATTAATAGGACATTGAGGTGGTAAAGATGTGTGATCAGTATTAGAGTCAACCACATTGCTAGGATTGAGATCAAATGGTTCATTATTGTAAGATTCATCCAGGTCCCAATCATTGACATAGAAATTGTCTAGAATACAAGATGGAATTATAAGTTTAATTATAGGAGGTGGTTACTGAGCTGTATTTGGAAATATTGTAGATGCCTTTAACCGAGGGGGAATTACACCAACCTTGGGAGGAGGTTGCTTATTTTAACTCGATAGCACTGTAGATGAATTAGTAGGAGGAGGTGTTGGAATGAATTTTAATGGATGTTGCTTAGGTGGGGGTCAATTTTATAGAGAAGGAATGTGAGAGGTAATGACATGATGTTCATTATACATAGATGAATCATATTTAGGAATGCATTGGGATGTAACCATAGAATATGAAACAAGAGGTCGTGAAGAGAATGAGATAAAACCTTGACACTCAACATGCTTGATTCTTATTTATAAATAATATAAATCATTTTCATTATGTCTATTGATGTGATAGTAATATAAACATGGATGACCCTGATATGTTTCAAGTCAGTAAGTAGGATATCCTTGAGTAGATGAAAATTTGATCAATTGATTAAGATAAAATGTAAATACACAATACTAATATGATGTTAGAGTAGCAGTAAATGAATAATACAATGAAATAAAGATATATACCAAAGAAAACTAATAAATAAATAATGAAACCCTAATGTGAAAATAAGGGTAATATGCCTTAGTTGATTCACAATGTTGTTTCAAGTGTACAAGACTAGAAATTGAAAAATTCCAAAGCACTAACCATTGCACTAGAGAAAAATAAAATTAAGATCTAGACAAAAAAGCTAGATTGGGGTGTCAAGAGAGGGAAAGGGGCACCCATGGGTGCCTGGGCACTTCTTTTGGGTGCTTATGTCTGTAAAAGTTCTCAAAAACCATAATTATTAGGTTCGAAAGATGCTCATTGATGGTTCCCTTTTGTCTCTACGGATTCACACAATGATCACTGGAGTCATCAGAAACCTATAATAAAGAATAGAATTGTAAAACCCTCAAATAGATATCAAATCCATAGAAAAGAAAGATGAAAAATGAGGGGTCAGATTTTCCTCATCCACCACAATGGTGGATTTACAACTGAGTGATGCACTACATCTTAGAATCAATGTAGTTATGTGTGTGTGTGGAATCATTCCCTAGGTTGCTCTTGTGCTAGTAACACTTGGATAGTGAGAAAGTAGCTAGATGTAAAGAAATGTAGTAAATGTGTGCATTAAATAGAATGAACTTCCCTCCTATGAAGTGTGATGTAGAAAACCATCCCTTTTGTCCCTTGTGATGGATTTAGATGGATGCAATGGAGCTCTTAGATTCTTTGATGGATGCAACCTTAGATGGAGATAGCTAATGCTTAGTGCTTGGTCCTTTATTATGATCACATAACTTTATATTTATGTGATTACCTTTCTTGAATTTCATAATTAACCTCGTAAAGGATGACTACCAAAAATATAAGATGTTAAAAAGGTTAGAAAGGATCCAAGAAGTGTGATTACAAAGATGATAGAGGAACCTAGAGGGGATGAGGATGCCTGATGTGCATGTCCTTGTTAGGATTTAGCATCCAGGATGAGAAATGCCAAAGTATAAAAAGACAGACTAACCAAACATAAGTGTAAGATCTAGAGAAGTGACAAAAAGGAAAGAAAGGTCGCCAAATACATGGGCTAATTAGTACCATTCTTACTTAGGAATCATATGAATAGTAGTATGTAATCAGGACTAGATAATTACCCAAAGTTTGTGATTTTTTGTCTACATAGGGCTCTTGTAGTGTTGATTATGCCCGCACATGGTAGGAGGAGCGACACTTTTAGGTACGCATTGGTGGTTATATTTCATTTCAACTAGTCCTTTTTACAATTTAGTATCTAATTTTCATTTTGGTGTTATGAATTGTTTCTTTCTATTGACCACCCCATGTTTTGCTATTGAAACATGTAGTTATCAACAACTGGGGCATATGTATACATCTAATTTTTCACTTTTCATCTTTCATACTTGTTACTAACAATTTTATTTGTACAGATAAGTGTCATTGATGCATCGATTTCTTGAGTGGGTCTCTTAAGGGGCCTGCAAATAATGGGGAATGATTATTCATATAATAATTATGGGTTAGAGATATTATACATAAAGAGTATCACTATGTGGTCCCATCCTTAGTTTTCCTTACACTAGTTATCCTTATCCCTTTATGTGTCATACACATTGCACTGCCAACATATTGCTTATATTTCACCATTTGGTATTTTTTCATCCATTTTCGTTATCTACGACACTTGTTTTCACTTTGCATGAGACATTATCATCCTCGGATGATGCCAACACCCATGGGTGATGGTGTTGGTGTAAGGTTTTTCCTTGGCCAATACCATCACTCAGGGGTGATGGAATCATATATAAACCTACCATATATTGACACTCATGAACGAAGGAAACCTGAATCTTTGGAATTGTTGTCTATTCTTATCTTTTGTGCCATATTCACATATTCTCTCTCAGCTCTTGGTTCATCTTTCACTTGGATTGGATTGGATTAGACACTCTTCTTCTTGGTTGGATTACTTAGACTATATAGTCATCTATAGAGATTGTAGGATAGGAACGATGTTTCCCTTTTCGACATAATAGTGATTCTCTTAATGTGCTGCTTATCTAAGGAGATAGATGTAGGAACAACTACCCCACGGGTAAGTGCTCTAACTCTTGTTGTCATTTTCCATATCTTAGTTTTTTTTTCGCTTCCTCCTTCTTTAACATCCCTCATTTTATACTTTAGACAAGTGATTTTTTTTTTTTGTGGTGAAGATACTTACAATCCGTTTCTAAATACATAATTTAGAAACTCACAAATCAATAACCATCATATACACAACCAACCATATGCATCTGTAATGACTTCGGAGTACCTCCGATCTATCATTCCATGACTCGGTAATCTACCCGATCTACTTCATAGTAATAAGAGTTGTTGGTTTTTTATTTAACACATTACTCTGGCGTTTCTTCCCTAATATGGATTCAGAATGCTCTGTCCAGAAGGATCTAACTAAATAATTGTTACTATTATTCATCGGCATCCAATCATCCTTAAATAGGTGAAATTAGGACAACAACGCAATCAGTCAGCTTGCGATAACTTTGGCCACAGATTTTTATAAACATATGGTTTTATGTCTCCTCGTTATTCCCGTAAACGGCATACTCATCAATCTGGATACGTCCTTCACTCACCCCATTTCTTATTTATATAGAATGTCCTACACTGACTACTTCAGTCCTTCCTTTCCACAACTGAATCACTCGGAGGTATATTAACAAGGTGATAATGTTTAATAGATGGGATCCCCGACGATTAAGGATATGGGTGCTACTGGTTCAACCAACAACCTGCAATTCACCCGTGTGTCATGAGACCCCAAATCTCCTAGGCAGCCTTATACATTACCACGTTCTTAATCGACCCTGGGTACTCATGCGAAATCAAGTGTAAATCTTTAGCGATCAATGCAAGGTGGGTCCCGCCTAAGTCATCTCTGCATTGTTGTAACTTCGAGAAGATCCAATCTTCTCGTATGTACAACCCTGCAGTTGACTTGTGTCGTCAACCTTTAAATCCCCTCGAAAAGATCTACTTTAATACATGCGTCACGCACTTGAGTTAAATTACTTTAAATACTTGTCCCTAAGGTTGCCTTTTCCGATCCCTGCATTCTTTTCATCTTAAGACGACCCTCCTCTATTAAACCCTTACTTGTAGAGGGATTACTGGTCAGTTCTCCTTCAAGGAGTCCATTAGGGAATACACCTGATCTAAACAATAGAGTTGGACAATATCTCATAACTTTATTTAGATTGCCATCTGAACGCTTTTGATTTTACAGTGCTCTTACCTGATTGAATATCATGACTTACTAGTATAAAGATATAAATGATTAATAAATCCATTTAATATGTCCTATCACACTCATGACTAGGGATTAGTAAAGTTAATCCCAGCTTGTTTAGCGTTCTGCTTAGGTTTTCATTTTTTTAACCTATCCTTCTATAAAGACCTTAATTTTAAAATCCAATATTGCTTTTCGATAGAACAATAAGATCTGCTTAAACCTCATATGATTCAACACATTTCTGTAAGCTTTTCATTGTCAATTCAAAATCACAAAAGCATTCCATTATACACGGTACATGCCCCTTCGTTACAATAACTGAGAAGGTCAACTATCGAATGGAATACAACACATAAGTATCAAACACTTATTTCCTTCCATTCCTTCAAAATTATAACAGTTAATTACATTTTATGCAAGCAGCAT